>VXAZ01006886.1:2307287-2694114 GCA_013399875.1 Gymnorhina tibicen
GAGGCTGCTGCCGCCGCGCCGTCATTCGCCCTCGCTGCCAGCACCGGGGCGGCTCCGGCCCCCGCCCCGGGACCGCGGCGACGTCACGGCGAGGGGAGGCCCGAATATTCAGGAGCCGAGGCGCCGCCAGGCAGCGGCCGGAGGGCGGCCCCGCGCACCTGCCGGCGCAGGTGTCACTTCAGCCCCGCGGGAGGGACCGCGGGGCAGGGCGGGCCTCAGGCTGGGGACGCGGGGAGGGCACAGCGGGCCGGGAGCAAGGACATGGCAGAACGGTGGGCAGTGAGGGAGACGGGACGGAGAGGAAGAAAACGAGGCTTTGGTGAAGGATGCGAAGGGCACCGGGAAAGGAAGACACAAAGGCGGTGGCTAGAAGAAAGGAACGGAGAAGAAAAGATAAAGTAACAGTTCAGTAAAGTTGGAGGGAAACAGAAGACCTTGGAAACCCAAGGTGGGAAGAAAACATGAAACGCTTTTGTTGAAGGAAAAGGAAAAATGGGAAAGGTTTTGGTAAAGGGGAGAAATGAACAAACCTTAGACATGGAGACTACACTGGTAAGGCTTGGAGTGATGCACAAAGGCCACGGGGTCAGGCTGTGAAGGAAAGGAAAGGCAGGGGGTGGGGCCTCAGAAATTATGCCCAGGTGCAACTCATTACCAGGATTGCAGACAGCTGAGATATTCTGGAAGGAAAGCACCGACAAACGTGAGGACACTCACAGTAAGATTACACATTATACTGACTGCAAGATATTAGCTATATATAACCTGTGAGAGCTACAAGGAATTATTGCAGGCTAGCTTGTACCCTTCAAACTCCCCTTCCTTCTTCAAATGCTCCCTCATCTGTGCTCTATCCCGTAAATTGCTCATCAAAGCCACCTAACTCTGGAAAAGCCAATACTTCCAACAGAATCACCACTCCAAGGGATTCTTGTTGATCACTTGGCTGTGGGAGCGTTGTCATTCTGACACAGCAACCTCGGGATGCTCTCCTGAAACGGTGCCTGAATACCTCATGTCTGAGAGCAAACACCAGGGGCCATCCCAATTACAGAATGCCATCTAACTTTTGCACCAAAGACATCACAGTCGTTGAATAAAATCATTTGGGTTTAGGTCTCTATCACTATTCTTTTCCATTATTTTTCACTATATGTAGTGCTAGAAGCATGATTCGTTGAGCAAATTGCTTTGAATAGATGGAATGCAGGATTCCCTCCTCCTTCTGTCCACATGCACACTGAAAAAATGGGAGAGGATACAGAGAAAAGAACCCAAGCCCTTTCCCAAACCAAAGATGTAATGCTTCATCTGCTAAGGAAGATGGATGGAAATACACATTTACTGTTATATTTCATTCAGGCAAAAAAAAAAATCCAAATTAAAACTGTTGGGACAAACTTCTAAAGCTCTTTTTGGCTGCTCAACTAATTAGTTATGGAATCTGCTTTCACTGTAATCTCTATTGTGAGCTTGAATGGAACAGTGTATAGAAAAAACAGGGGAAATCAGCAGTAAAGTAACTTTGCATACCAGAAAGCTACACAGAAAAATTAAATTTTTTCCAGCATTCACTCCTTTGTCATCTTTCTCATTCTTTGATGAGGAATTTAGCCTTTTTCTGTTGGTGAGGAGGAAAGTCCTGCAGCCCCAGAGTGTGAAACATTGCCCAGCAGTGAAGGCTGTGTGCGCAGGGAGGTTTCCTGCTCAGACACATGGCGTGCCTGTCCCTCCCCATCCCAGCTGGGCACAGCGGGACCAGGCTGGGGAAAGCAGCCGTGGGACAGAGCAGCTGAGCTGCTCAAAGGGGCACTGCTGTGCTGAGTGCCCAAGGTCTGGCACCTGCCAAATATTAAATATAGTGCAGAGAGATTTAATACAAGCAGCAATGGCAATGATGTTAAAGCCAGGTAGTCCTGCCCAAAATCATCCACATTTATAGTGGTCACACTGACAAAGGCTGTAAAGGCATAGAAGGAACTTTAAAATCTACAGGGTTGGAGCTTGTTAATTTATAAATAAATAAATAAATAAATAAATAAATAAATAAATAAATAAATAAAGGCAAGCAGCATAATCTTTTTTTAACACAACACCCCACTTTGGTATCGTGTATATATAAACACAGCATCATAATTCAGAGGAGGGCATTTCTGTACAGGGAACCAGCAAGTCTTTGAGGGAGCTAAAATTGGAAATATTGCATTTTTACTATGAGCTTATTACTAGCAATCCAAAATACAACTGATTTGGTGGTGGATGTAGAAAGCAGGTTTGCAAGGCAGATGTCCAGGAAGAAGCATCTCCTCAACCAACTTACAGTCTAAATAAATAAGCCAGATAACAGAAATGAAAAGGGACAAGTGTTGTCCCATTCCATGGGCAGGCAGCTAAAGCACAAAAGATGAAGAGGCTTCACCAATAGATAACATTACAATGGTGTCAGAATCAAAACCTAATTTCAGCTCTGGTACCTTAATCAAAAACTCTTCTCCTTTTTACCTGATTGTGTTTGTTTATTGATACGACAGCCTGGGTGTTCTAAAGTCTTCTGCTGGTGCCTTATACAGGTGATGGATGTAGATGGACAGAAAGGTTTACAAACAATAATGATGATATGGCACAGTGCAGAAATGTATAATAGATAATTGCCATTACCTCTTCTATTTAATGCTGCTTTGCAACCCGGAGTGTCCATTAACTCCTACAGCCTTCATCGGGGCTTAAGAAAGCAAGTGGAAAATCCTTTACTCATTTTATTCTTTCTTTCTAATCACCGCTTAACTGAAAGAATGCATCCTTCAATTTTTCCTTGCATACATTTTTGACAGAACCATTACAGCAGGGAGATGTATTCTTTAGTCCCAAACAGGAACGTGCTGAAGGATTACCCCTGACCTGAGATCCATCCAATACACACGTCTAGAACCGCCACTTTCTCCTGACATGGTTTATTGGTCTTGTAAAATAGAAATTCTAAAACAAGGGGGAAAAGGTCAGAGCCATGCATTCACTGAGGATTATTGACACGGACCTGGCACCAGAGGCAGTCAATCAGAAAGATCCATTTGAGTCTGGAGATGTAAAGATTATTTTTATCATAATTTCCCTAGTGTGGATTCAAGATACTGTTGGAGGCCAGGATTTAACCCTGACAGGCAGAGTTTGCTGAAGAAATCTGGGTTGCTGCAAGGTCACGGTTGATCCTACCTCATGCTATATCAGGACATTTAGCTGGGAGCTTTAACTACTGGGATGTTCATGTTTTCTGAATAAAAGTCTTTAATATCAAGGAGAATATTAGATTTTCTAAGTAACAAAGAAGAGAGAACTTAGCAGTAATATTCAGGTATAAAGTGGGGTTACTCTATTGTTAAGTGCATTAGACTCCATTAGTTAAAAAATAACTGAAGCAACAAAAATAAATGAAATCATGAAAGAAGAATCTATTATAAAGCAAGTCACTTTGTCATCCATAAAAAAGAATTCAGTACGTAAGTACACATAATTCAGATCCTATAGCAAACCTCATTGTAGCACTGGTTATAGGATCAGGGTCTAAGGTTCAAAGTCCCTCATAATTATATTTTAGGACATGTTTGTGCAGCACCAAAAATGGGAAGCACACAACCTGATTCAAACAATGTATAGTTACAAATAACCAACTAACTAATGTACAGGGATCTAGACTTGATCACTTTTAGAAGATGTTTATGTATTACCAAAGAAAATGGCAGTATATTTTCATGTGGGAGAAAAAAAAGGGATAGGAGCACAAGTGTCATTTTAAAGAAAATGGGTTTAAAATACAGCATCATAGAGCATACATTTTCATATGATACACAGAAGTTTGCTATTGCAGCCACAGGATAGAAAAATAAGTTTCCAATAGAATGGAAGTAAATTTTGGGTTTGGTGGTGAATAGAAAGTAATCGTTTTCCTGTGTGCCAAATGCAGCAGCAATAACAATGATGTAATTTATGGTTCTTCCCAACAAGTATGAAGTATGCCTGGGGCCATCCTGATTATTTGTTCTTGCTTCATGGGTTTAAACTTGCCTTGGACATCAGAGGACATGAAGAGAATGATGCAGCACTTTGCTACTGCTACCACAGGTGCCATTGCCTCTCTAGAATTTTGCAAGCGTTTCTGCAGACTTATGTAGGTCAGGAACTTTCAATAAATAAGTATGGTGGCCATCAAGTAGAACAAAACAAACAGCCTGAGAAATGAGTATAAATATAAACATTACTTCCCATATACGCTGCAACTGCTAATGTGTTAATTAAACAGAAGAAAATATACTTAAATTATTTATTCTTAATAAATGAACCATCTGAATAATAAATATGTGTGTTCTATAACCATCAGGAAGGTTTTTGAACAAAAGGGCCTTTTGCAGAAGGAAAAATCACATGAAAGGTGGGGAGAGAACTGTATTTGTTTAAATACCATTAAGAAGCCAACCGAAGCCAAATAGCTGTAATGGTGGAAATTAATACTGCTGACAGGCTATTGCATTGTCTCGTACACTTTGTGTACAATGCTGTAACTCCTGCTTAAGAATACAGATGAGAGCTCTGAAAGTATATTTAACCCTACAGTGGCTAATCAGTATAATGGAAAACGTGCACTCAGTTCCTCAGCTCTGATATTGGAATCCTTAACACTGAACCCCGCTGCCTTCAAACTCTGCTTCTGTCACACTCCTCAGTTTCAAAGACATCATTCCTGTTTTAGGCACATGAGTTTAATTGTTATTTCAAAAGCAGTTTTTGTTTTTAACGTATTAGGAACCTTCCTGGATTTTGTAGTGAGAGATCACTAAATATAATCATGTTACATGCTAAAAGTTAATCGTGCTTAATCACATCCAAAGAAGCCTTTGATGGACACCTGTGTAAAACACTTGTGTCTGGATGAAAATGAAGCTGGTGACTGGGTAGGAGACACAGCTCAGGTCTGAGCTAACATCACCACCATGCTCCTGGATGTGCTTTGGAATGACTCACATAACAAGAGCTGACAGCACGTTCTCTTTCACAATCCTGCACTACCTTTTGCAAGGCTGGGGATCTTCCCCCCAGATTCTTTCCTGGATGACTCGATCCCACCCACCTAACTTCCCCATAAAGCTTTAGTTGGAGATTGTGCCCCTGCACGTTCACAGACCCAATGATTATATGCACAACAGGGTGCTGAATCTCTAAAATACAAAGAAAGCAACACTATTCAGGTAACCAACTCATGGAATCCTCAGTGGAGTGCTTAACTCTGCATTAGGCTTTCAATTGTTTTCCTTTTAATAAAAATAAGATTCTTGTTCTATTTTAACATTAATCAATGAGGTAACACCCACTAGGTGTTGGCCTTTTCAGTATAAGATAAATTACAGGGTATTATTACCCTTCTTTTGTGTTATGAAGTTTGGATCTTTCATTTCAGACCTTTTACATTTTATGTAAATAAAACAGAATTTGGAAGCAGAGATAATATATTTTTTGTAGTATTAAATGAGATTATCAGCAGAGAACAAGAAAATTAGCAAATCTGTGGAAAGTTTTTATGAAGGTAATACAGGGTTTCAACCTTAATATTGGATCCAAACTGGGAAAGATCCAGTTAAAATCAAAAATTGGAAGTGAATACGTATTTTGCCTATAGCAAAGATGTAATTTCAAGAAAATTAAACCAGGAACACATTGAATAAATATTTCTTTTAATTCTGTTATGTCTGACTTAGAATTAGTTTTTGATGCCTCTATCCAAAGGTATCAAAACCACTGGGTATAAGTCACAACCAGGGCACTGTCTCAGATCCTGACTAGTCAAATAGAGAGATTAATGCCTCCAGCAGAACTACAATTGCAGCTTCCCACATCCACTCACCATAAATTACTTCCCCTTCTAGAAGTGTGTGCAGTCTTACACGTACATTTAAACTGGTGGCTGTTGATTTCAAGTAAGTTGCTATGTTTTACCTCTGGGGTCCCCCCCCACAGTTATATTTTTATACTTCTGAGAAAGATTTCAATGGAAAAGAAATGAATCATAACAACATGATTTCAAAACACCTCAAAATCTCCCCTATTTCTTTTCTGAGAGTGTTCTCAGTGTCATTCCTGCTGTAAAAAGTAACAACCCTTCTCACCTCTCCTATTTTGCATTAGTAATTGAGCCCCAGAAGTAATAAATGAGGTTTTTATTTGGTTACTGGTTAGACACCGGATGATCAGAGCTGCCACAGCAGGACACAGGACCTAAATCAGAGGGTGAGAAAGGTGACAGATCAACATCTGCACTGTGGCTTGCACCAAACAAAATGAAAAGTGAATGGAGGGTGCCTGGCACAAGTGTGTAATGCTGTTTTCAGATTATTAGATCATGAAATTGGTGCTGCTGCACAACCTGCTGAACTAGGGCCTTTCTTTGGGACCATTTTTCCTGCACTCAGAGAGCCAAAAACGTGGCCTTGTGGAACACTAAGTCAGCTCTTCATGGGATGGACTTCACGCTTGCTGAACTTGGATGGCAGCACTTTAGGTAACTCAAAATATCCAGAGGAAATGAGAACACCAATGTAACTACAGTACTCTTAGCTCTTGGGATGAAATGCTGTCACCTGAAGGAACAGCAAGCAAATTCTGTAACTCTTCAAAACATCTATTTCTCCTTCCTCATATTTCCTGCCTTCAAACCAACCTTCCTCTCCTGCGTACAGAACAGTCTGTAAATAGCACAGTAAAGCTGGAGGTGTAAATTGGAACCCCATTGCAAGGTTTATAGCCCATGTTAATTCTTTATATTCTCCTTTTCACTTTGTACAGACTTCAGCACATCGGGGAAGATGTGATTCCATGTAGGGACATGAATATGGCTATTTGAATATGTGGAGGGGGAATAACAAGAAATATCCAAGGTGACCTTTGAAGTCCAACTAAAAATGTGATTCGACAAAATTTTAACGATACTGAAGAGAAAAATTACAGCATTTCTATCCACCCTGAGTGCCCTTTATGGCTCCCATTAGAGAGCACAACAAAATTTCTGTAGGATGTTTTTCATGCTCCATGCCTTCTTCAGAACTTTCTCAGTTCTTATACCTTTTTCCATGTTCTAGAACTTTTAAATGAACATTTAGTTGACTTCACCCTCAATATTTTATGTATTAACTTTTCAGTTAATCAAGATTTGCTGTGCCTACCTTCTTCTAGTTTCTGTAAGTTTTCTTAATACTTCCTGAAGCTCTAGAACAAAGTGTCAGATTATAAATTAGGGTAAGGTATCCTAAAATCTATGAGGTCTTCACATTATATTTTTAACAAACACAAGTTATTGTAAACTAACACTTAGAGAGCTTCTATTTATTTGGCAAAGCACAGGTTCCCTTTACCAACTCATAGACTTCAAAATGCAAAAACACACCTTTGCAGGAAAAGAATATTCTAATACAAAAATGTAGTCAAAGCTTGGAATCTCTACATGTCTATTAACATTGCTGCAGTGCTACATTTCCTGTAGTTTAATTACCATTATTACATCAGCTGAATGTCAAAAAACGTTGATGCAGGTAAAGATTTTCTGCTCACTGTAAAATTTCCTCCTCAAGCTAAATTTGAACCAGTAACTTTCAATTGCTGCTCTTCATTTTTTTTGATTGATGATAATTCCTTATAATTTCCTACCTTCTTCCCCATGTCTGATTTCTCTTGATTATTATAATAATATAATCTTCCACCGTATCTATTTTGCTTTCTTCTGAGGCATATTTCTCGATAGTAACCATTTTAGGTTTAGTGCTGTTTGATTTGAGCTGCCAAGAGCTGCTGTGTTTTGGCTGATCACTCAGCAAGAGCCGGTATTTCCAGGAGCTCATCCTTGCGGAGGGAACGTAGGTAAAGAGTGCCATCCAGAGACACACAGAGCTCCAGGCATTTGGGAACCGGGGGAGAACCTGTGTGCCTGAGTCACAGCACTGGGGGCTTTCTGCCCTACTCTGGGGAATACAATGCAGTCTGGGTTGTTTTTGTGTTAAAGACCAACACAGGTTGTATCTGTATCACAGGAAATCAAAGTTCCTGGGTCCTCAGCAGGACCTCACATCGTGCTGTTGTTAGCACACAACTTCTACTGCTCTAACTGTGCCCATTTCCTTTGCAATAGCTGAGCCCTTCTCTGTTAGAAGAGAAACTACTGTGATTTTTGTGGCTGGCTGTATCACACCCAGATGAATGAAAACACGGTTTGGAAACCAGTCAGAAAAGCTGTTACTGAAAGACAGTGTTTCCAAGGAGGATGAATAATGGAAAAATTACAGCAGAGAGATTCAGTGCTGAAATGCATCCACATTAGTATCCATGAATCTCTGAATTTCAGCAAAATTCAGCCAAAACCAAAAAAAGGAATTGCAGTCAAGTCCTTCTAAAAAGTGAGTTTGAGAAACCCAGAGTGACTTCAGAAAGGAATTACATACACAGAGCAGAGATAGCAGATTCATCATTCCGGGAGCCGAGATGAATTCTTAAAAATATAACCTTATTTGTTGGGTTTCTGAACGAAAGGAAATAAAACCACCAGAGTTCACATCCTAGAACCATTCCAAATGCAGTGCTATCTCTTCAGCATAGATTTCCACAAAACAGCAATTTTCTTACAGGAAACTCTTGTAAAGCCAAGGACAAATAAGCTCCTGATTTAGTCATAGAAGAGATCTCCAAATCCACAGTGTCCACACTGCTGCTTGATAACTGATACAGGAGCTATTGCAATATCCCACTTTCTGATGTCCTGGCTCACTGTAAGGCTTAGAGTTTCCAGAATCACTAATCCTTTAACTGTGAAGGTGATACACGTTGCAATTATTCTCAATTTCCCCAAATGATAAGTCTTAGTGTATAAATAGAACATGAGCATGGAACTTTTTTCCACATGAAATGGTTCAGAGCCAACCATCCCAAGGGAGGCCAAAAGGATTCTCCTAAGTGCATTCTGTGAGCCAAATTTGAGGTATTCCCTCAAACTATCCTGCCTTGTTTACATTACCAGGGGACACATTAAGTGGCCATTACGAACTTGCAGAAATAGTTCATTGGAACACAAGGCATCCCATCCCATTCTCTAAAAATCAAAAAAGATTTTGGCCTGCTGCCTGAATGAGGTTACACGACTTACCATGCCCTTTTCATCCACTCACTTTCTGCCAACACAACACAGAACTCCAGATTAAGTATATTTATTTTTTTGTATAGAATATCATTGGTGAAACTGCTCTGGTTTGGAAAATTACATTTTGCTACACTTCCAAGGACAGTGCTGGTCTTCCAAGTAATTGAGAATTGACTCTTTTGAGGACTGTAAACTTCAGCAATGCTTGTGGTAGGCGATGAATTTAAAATGAACTTACTAGCCCACTAAGTGACTCAAGTTCTACTGTAAATGGACTAACAAAATAAAAAGGAAGAGAAGCAGAGCTTTTTCTCAGAGAGCTGCATTTCCTTACTACCTCATCAGAGTCTTGCTGCACAGACTGCAACTTTCCCAGTGAAATTTTTTGTCCCCAATACTCAGTAGGCAAGGACTGTTTAGCAGTTGCCCAACAAGTGATTGACATTTGCATTTCATCTGTCTTTGGCAACAACAAAGTCACTTCTGTGTTTTAGTAACATAAGTTTGGAAAGGCTGCAATTTAGATTTGATAATAAGAAAAGCTGTTATTGTAATACAAACAAATTATTAGCCTCTAAAATCTCCTAGAGTTTGATAGGTACCAATTAATAGATGAAGCAAAAACAGGATTAAGATACAAAACCAATCAAGCAGTATGATAGTGTTTCAGCTGCCCATGGATCAATAAGGAATGGCCTGCACCCTGGGCAGGTTAAAACTGTCCATTAATCAAGAGGAATGTTTGCTTTTCCTGAAATGTTTTTCAGTAAGCACATCCTTACTTTGCCTACTTTGATTGGAGGTTTGCAATGTCAGTGTAGTTACTTGCATGCTCCGAACACAAGACGAATGTAACTCCATAGTAAAAGAGAAAGCAAACTTCCCAGTCCCTGCTCCAAGAGGGCCTCCAGCTCCTTCCTATCCATGTGGCTCATCCCACAGGAGCCTCCAAAGCAGCACCAGGACACCTTCAGACAGGAGTTCTATGGCTAAGCAGAACCACCCTCTCCAGGGAGTTCTAGGAGCGCTGTGTGACAAAGGAAGTTGCTGCAGCTGAGCCATGGAAGCACCAGAGCTCCTGAAGCTCTGCCACAACAGAATGAGCTGTGAGGGAGCAGGAGGCTCTGCCTTCCTCCCAGGAACTGAGACGGTGCTCCAGGGGTACTCTGAGCTGAGAATGCTGAGCGTGGACACAGATCTTGGCCACCCATCAGCTTCACGTGGAGTCTCTGGGACACGGCATCTCAGACAAAACACCCCCCACAAGCTCATCACTTAGCTTAAGTGGCATCACATCGCACCGTGCCAAGCAAATTGATTGATAGGTTGTTGAGAACATTCAAAACAAGCTTTCCTTTTCTCAGCTGTTCCCACCTTACTAAATCAATCAAAAGAAGTGTGATTATATTGTAAATTAAGCACATCAAAAGTTTGCTGTAAGATTTCCTGTTTTTTTTTTTTAATTAAAAGTGCAGGATCAACAGCAAACTAGGTAATAAACCCATTAAAATGTAACAGAAGGTTTTGATAAAAGATAGCTGAGAACGAACATGTTGCCACTATAGTCTGACTGAATATGCAAACAAAACAAACAGCCCCAGCCCACCATGCCCTGTTTACACTGTGCAGCAACTGCAGAACACACGAACTGGATTCCTGTCAAGTGACATCAAAGCAGCAAATATGGTTCCTGCCCACACTTAGTGGGGCAGCTCTTTACTGCTGCTCAGCCCAGAGGACCAGACTAGGGTAAAACTGAAGATTGGAGGTCAATTCATGAAATGTGATAACGTGGGCAAAGGGTTCTCAGCATCATAGCTGCAGTCAGTCCATCTCCTCCTATTGCACAGCACACTTTAGCAGAGCACACAGAGCGTAAGTGGGATTTACTGGCATGGAGTTAATTTCAAGTATTTATCTCCAAAAACAAATGGCAATCTGACAAAGATTTTGTGATTTTTTTTTTTTTGCAATCAAACATTTCAAAAAACTGGAAATGGGCAAATAGGATATCTAGTTATCTTTACTATTCTATAATCATTTGTGTTACAGCCTACAGTCCCCTCTCCCCCATCTTCCTTATCTGATAAATTATTTCTAGAGGTAATATATACAAGGACCTCCTTTGTGGTTGTAGAGCTTGCGTTTATATTTCTCTCCTTACATTCACATTAAGTAACACTTCCACATGTTCATAGAATCCCAGAATGGTTTGGGTTGGAAGGGCCCTTAAAGCTCATCTCATTCCAACCCTGCCATGGGCAGGAACACCTTCCACTAGCCCAGGTTGCTCCAAGCCTTGTCCAGCCTGGCCTTGGACATTTCCAGGGATGGGGCAGCCACAGCTTCTCTGGGCAACCTGTGCCAGGGCCTCCCCACACTCACAGGGAAGGTTTTCCTCCTAATATCTCATGTAAACGCACCCTCTTTCCGTATGAAGCCATTACCCTTTGTCCTATCATCTCTCAAGATGTACAAGGTGCTGTCAGGTATTGATCTGATCCATTTAATTGGTTTTGTATCTTTGCTCTGGCACAGCAATTTAGTAATCCCATGCTGACAAGTATTTCTGCATTCTATATAACTTGAATATCATCCAAGAACCTGGACATTTTAAATGTGAATATCTGAATTTCAGATTCTGCAAACCTTAAAGTGATTAAAACGTAATTTCCAAATGTTTGTAGGAGTTAAACAAAGCCAATTTGAACTACATTTTCTATCCAAAAGAATAATGGTAGAAGTACTTTTATAGTGGTAATCCAGCTTTGCCTGTTTTGCCTTAGCGAACATCAACAGTGCAGCACGAAGGCACAAAGTCTGCTACCAATTTATTGTGTATATTTTCATGTCCTAAATAAATGTAAAAGGATTTTCATGGTTTTCAGTGCATTTTCAGCAAAATTAATCTCTTGACAAAAAAAAAAAAAAAAAAACTAAACCAAAAAAGCCCGAGACTGAATTAATTATGAACAAAAGATATCCATGGTAAATGTAGCCGAGGCTGCAGCGAGCAGAGGAGTACCATGGCCTTTGTTTAAGAAATTGTATTCAAGTCACTGTCTTGTTTCTATCTATATCTTGTCATACAAATGACTCCTTGACAGAGAGCTGATATCTCATCAAAAACTATTATAAAACCATAATTACTACTTCTGGATCATTAATCTGAAATAGCAATATGTTTCTGCATAAATGGAAGTGAGTTAGGAAATTCTGCCAGTCTGTGGTCCCTCAGATGTGTTATAAAACTGTTAATTAACAGAACAGAGACCTATATAAGGTCTACTTAGTTCTGTTATCTCCATGAAGAAAGCAAGACTCGGGGCCAGATTGTAATTCTGGCCATGTTACTGCTTCCCCAGAAGTTTCAAATATCCACTCCCTGCTCGGCTGTCCTTTCCCTTCTTACTCAGCCTTCTGTTGAGATGGGAACGTGGGCATGACCTTCCCTGCTCAGCGCACTGTCTTGTTCTCACTGGGATGCTCAATTCCCCAGGAATGTGTTTGTGCCTAAATGCTTTCGAGGGAAGATAAAACACAGCTTTCTCCCCCACTCTTCAGTGTTATTTTTTTTTTTTGTTTTAATTTTTCATCTTTTAAACTTCATATTTTTATCCTCCAATATCTCCCTACTATGCCATGGAAAAAAAGCTCCATACAAAACCTGGCTGTGATTAGTCTTGAACATGAGGTAATTACTGGCTGGTAAATGCAGCACCCTGCCATAACATTTTATAGTTGTGCTTTTGTAGATTAGCATACATAAAAAGGCATCTGATGAAGTAGCACATTATGAGACAGCTCCTGGGAATGACAAAGTAGAAAGGACTGAGAGAAAAAATTAGGAAAACTGAAGCCAAGGAGATCAGAGGTGAAGATATATTGCAACTGTTATTCATCTTTCCAGATCAGAGACAGCTTTACATGTGAAAGAACTACAAAATTTGACCCTGAAGAGAATAACAATACACTAAGTTTGGAAAAAAAAAGAGATGATTTAATGCTGAATGCTACCAGAGTTGTCAAATATGGGTTGTTTTTTCACTTTGTTCTGCTATTGCTACTGAATTGTCTACAAACACCTCCACTGTAAATCTCCTGGTGTGATAGTTAATGAAAAGCAGCAGAAGATGCTCAGATCCTCCATCATTAGTACATATGAGAGCTCTAAAGCTATGAAAATAAGGGAACTTCTGCAGGAGCTACCTAAACTAATCTCAGAATTATCAGGAGATACTGTTTAGAAGTGATGGTGATTTCACTGAGTCCAGGTTCCAACTACTGCAGAATAGAGCATATTTCAACTCAGATGTGAAGAGGAAGCCTGATTAACTTATAGGGCAATCACACAAAAATCAAGACAAAACTGGTTAGATTACACAAATCGTTACAGCTTTCAAATTATAAATCATATTTCATATTATCAAGTATTGATTATGTAAGACTTCTGAGAAAAAAAAATTGTTAAATTGTTTCTCATATGAAAAAATATAACTATGTTTTAGACTTTAATTCCCATAGTACCCTCTAACAACAGGAACAGCAGGACAGAAAAATGAATGTGTAATCCCACCCTCCCACCAGTTAAAATCCTAATTTTGCTCTCCAATTTCTAGCATAAAAACTATAATATTTCATCCTAGATTGTTCCTCACTGTTTTGAAAAAAATAAGAGCTCTGTTGTAACACAAATACAGAAACTGTAGAAGTCGTTTATTACAGCACTATTGGTAGTTATAGAAAAGCTTGGGGGAAGGCTCATTGCAGAGCCATAGACTCCATGGGATCAACCACCACTAATTTCACCGAGTTTTGCCTTAAAAATTAACATCCAAAGGCTCCGAGAAAAACTTGCAGTGACTTCAGTGAGGCCGAGAAATCATGTCTCTAATGCAGCTTGAAATAAATCATATGTGCGAAATACTGAAGAATTAAGAATTAAGCCCAAAACTTACTTTTCAACACCACTTTCTGCGGTTCTGTTTGGCTTTGGTTGTGGGTTTTTTGTTTGTCTCTAACTCATTCTGAAAGTTAAGAGAAGACCCAGAGTGTTCACTAGACTGGAGCAGTGAGCTGGGGCTTTGTCATCGGTCGTGGATCAGTTCCTTTGGGATGCAATCTCGGGCTGAGCAGCACTGCACAACCCAGGGACACGCTGAGCCCTGGATCTCAGCGCTGCCATCTCTGCTCCTCATTAAAATGGGTTCAGGAAACGAGCCCAGGCCCTGGCCAGCTGCTCAGACGTTGGCCCCCCTGTTTGCTTGCTCCCCAGCCCCTTCCTGCCTTGGCCAAGCCGTAGTTTCCCAGCCTGCAAGGGCACAGTCCAAGGAACAGCCGTGCCAGGGACGGCTCCCAGCAGCCAGCGGGGACAGCAGCTACAGGGACACCAGAGGAGATGCAAAGCCAACAGCTCTGTGGAAGCCATGCAGATATTTCAGAAATAACCATGTCCTAGTTTGTCCCAGAGATACCTTATCTGCCTGCTTTTCTCTAACAGAAGATTGTATTACAAACTGTTCTTTTCTGGTATATTCCATCTTAAGAGGTTTCAGGGTTATTTTTCTGTATTCCATCTGAGCTGCTGATTTCTTTCAGTTCAAAGCAAGCTTTACTCGTTTGCTAAGTGTTTGCCACTCTTACTGCAGCTATCAAATATCTTTCCTGTGTTTTACTTTTGTCTGTTGTTTGCAATTTGTTCCTCCTACAACTGCTTGCATGGTAAACACTACATTGCCTTAAAACTTCTGCAGTTCAATGAATGTAGATGTTTTACAAAGCTAATTACTGTATATGTAACAACTTAATTATTTAAAGGTGCGTAAAATTGATAACTCACAGTAGAGTAAGAATTAGAAAACTAATAAATGAAAGACATATGTAAATGCTACCCCATTATGAGAAGCAAAAATATGGAGATGTATGTCAGCACACAGACTGCCAAAAAGAGATTAGGGCATTGAAATGCAATTTACAAAGTCAATTATATCTTCTCATCTGACCAATCTTTACATCAAAAACATTGCCTGCATTCTGAGTCATGTTTGTCAGAGAGAAAATGTAAGAAAGCAAGATCAAAACAAGAACAAAAATGAGTTTGAAGAAGGAAGAAACCTAAATTGTCTTTACAGAAACCCAACAAAGAATCAGCAAAGAGTCTCAAACATCAGTGATCACACTGCAGCCAAGGCACAAGGCAGGCAGACTGGAGAGAGTCTGTGTCAGCAGGGCCTACTCATACACTTTTAATGAGGAACTTGGTGCAGTTAATTGTCTAAAATAAGCAATGCATTCAAAGATGGAGAAATTTTATACGGAAATCCTCATCCATTTCTTGCCCCTTCCGACCTGTTTCCATAGAATCTCTAAAGATGCAGGAGAATAGGAACCATACTGTTTATTAATTATACAAAGGCAGCTTCTTCTGAAGGATTTCAAAGCATCTTGTCAAACATTTAATTACATCTCACAGTTAGCCTCACTTCAAAAAGGTGTCAGTACCTTGTTACACAAGGTTTTTTGGGAAGAAGAGGTTTCAGTGCCCCGGTAAGATTGCACTGCAAAATCATTATGGAACTGAATAACTCTTCTCAAAAGGGAGAGGAGCATGAGGAAGGGCAGGAGGAGGGGCAGGAGCCATCCCCAAACTACTCTGTGCACTGTGGGGGGACAGAGGCCTCGATGGATCCCTCCTGGAAATCATCCCACCTGCTGTCAGTGACCAGCTCTTGTATTTTACAGAAATGGAGCGTATTTGGGCAAAATGAGGAGGAATTCCCTCTCTGATTCTCTGGTTGACACAGCTCACAAGATCCCTGAGGGACAAAGAGGTGCCTGTGAAGCAAAGAGAGCTAAGGAAGAGCCGCCACCCCTGTGGAATGTGCTAGTGATGCTGCCTTTGCACACTGGTGTTTCAGTAGTCATATCCACGCCAGGAAAAGCCATGGGAAAACTGCAGAGGAATTGTGAAAAAGCTACAAAGATGTCCAGAGACCTGAAGGATATGCTTTGCACACATCAAGCAGGAAATTGAACCTATGTATTTTGTCAAAACACATTAAGGAAGTCAGGAACCAGGTAAAGTAGAATACTTTAAATAGAATAGTAGAATTTGTAAATTATGGGGCCATTTAATTCAGGCGACAAAATGAGAAAAAAATAAATACCCCAAAAGCTGACACTACAAATGGAATCTCTCTTAAATAATTAATTACCTATTGAAATAGGCTACCAACAAAACTGATGGATTTGCCAACAGGCAACACCTCTAATGTGAGGCCAGCTGCATTTCAGAAACAGGGACAGCTGACTGGAAGCTGAGTAGCAGTTTAGGTCAGCTTAATGACTGCAAATGATTTGGTGTGACCTTAATGCCACCAAATCACGATGAAGCACATGATTTCTGTGCAGATCTTTCCCAGTCATAAAAATGTTAAGGTGATTTAGTTATTTGGTCAAGCTTTCCTGCTTTTTCAAAAGTCACATACCTCAAAAAAACCCCCATCATTCCAGGAGAGGTGTCATGAGAAAGTTCACATTAGTGAAAAGGCAGAAATTCCTGCTCTGTATGATTTTTGCATTTCTTTTCTCAATTATTACTTTTTCTTAAAAAAAAATAAAACAAATCATTAAGATACTCCATTAGTGATTTTGTTAGTCACAGCTCTTAGCTTTTAGACTTATCAAGAAAAGGATTAACTTCTTAGTCCCCAGTGCAAACCATTATCTGCATAATCTGGGAATTGGAAAGCTTGGTAAATGAAAATTGAGGGACCAGAGTTTTCTGTCAAATTCACATGGTTTAGATAGGTGCCACTGACAAAAATCGTGGTCTAAACCTGCCACTGTCTAACAGCCCTAGGTACTGGTAGGTAGATGGACAAGACAGGCTATGAGCAATCCTTTTTCTCTCTTTTCCTTGGGTGGTGTTTTGGTTTTTTCTTTTAAAAGACAAGTTCTGCCAGATTTTCTAACTGCAGTTTCAGACTTGCCAGCAGTGCAGGGCAGAATCTTTCATGCACAGTGGTATCAAAAGCCACTTTAGCTGACACCAGAGAGGAGAGGACACTGCTGCCACCAAGAGCAGCCTTGGCTCCTGCTTCCCTGGGCAGTGCCACTGTCACACTCCGCTTTCCCAGAGGCAGCAGGAGCAGGAATTCCTGGCTGGAATGGGGCAGGAATGGGGACCCAGCTTTGTGCTTTGCTCACACGGCACTGAGAAGGGCCATGCTCCGCTGTCCCCCAGCTGGGCCCTGTCCCCTCAGCACGGCCAAAGGCAGCAGCTGCCACGTTGCTGCTTCACTCCCCACCAGGACTTTGCTGCCCGCTTACCTCAGCTGAGCTCATTCCCTGCTATCCACACAGGATCTGCTTCCATTAAAATCCCCATGAGCTGCTATTTGTACCAGCACGAGATGGATCGTGCTGTTAGACAATGCAACGTGGGTGAAGAGAAAGAACTGCTATTTTTGCCATTTTCAGCAAGTGTTTTGAAGGTACAGATTTGCATTTGGTTATCTCCACGGGCCCGTGGAAAGTGAGAGCTACAGTCTTGTCACATGGATAACCCTCCTGGGCACCCAGAGAGGCAGGTAATGGGCTCACAGGCACAATTACCAGGAAATTAAAGGAATGGGAGAAAGAAGAAAGCCTGAAATTAGTTAAAAATATAGGTAAACGCAACATACCACATTTTGTTATGCCACAGTGCCTCTGCATAACAAGGGAAAAATAATATAAGGATTACCTAATAAAAATTAGTTTAATATTTGTGCTGCTTTGGGCTCTTCAAATCTGCCATCCTAAAAGAGTTGAACTGATGGTAATTAATGAGTGACTTTATTCAGGGCTTTGACAAAAGATTTCAATTTCACATTAAATTTGTCCATGTGACAACATTAGACTTTTATGCTGCAGGGATGTCACAGGCACATTTTTATTCTCTCTGCTTTAATTTTGGTTAATATGATCATCCAGAGTCAACTTTCTTTGAAGTAAAATACAGGTGTTACAAATCTAAAACGATTGCAAAGGAATATCCTAAACCAAGCTACCTGAAATACTTTAAATGCTTTCTTTCCATTTTCCATTTCTGAACTAATCTATTTAGAAATTACCTTGAGAAGAAAGAATAATTGTACTTCTTCCAATTTATTTGTATTCCTGTCAAATACACAGCATACAGGAGGTACTGCCCAGGAACTTGAGTGTAAGAGCAAAGTGTGGAAGAGTTTGCATAACAAAGGAGCTCATTCTACTCAGAAGGACAAATGAAAATTAAATAAATGCAGTAAGGACTAAGTCTAGACTTGAACAGAAGACTTGAATTCCTTGAATTCACAGACCTTATTTTTTACATAAAAGAACAGTCATTTTAAATAAATAAAGGGGAAAAATATTTTTTCAAATATTGCTGTAAAATATACCAGCAGAGTTCTCCAGCAAGAACAACAATGATCACATCAGTCTTGCAACAGTGCTGGGACTTTCCACTCTGCTCTTTATGTTACAGCCTCAGGCAATGTTTTCTGCAATTGTCACTGGAAGACCTGAATATTTTTTCTTGGGTGAGAAAGAGGAGAATTTTGTTTCTCAGTCTTTTCCTCGACTTTTCCAAACAACAAAATAACCCTTTACTTTCTTTGGTCAGTTCAGGAGCATCTTGAATTTTCCATTAGATGTGGAGATTGCAAAAGAGCAGAATCTGCCTCCACAATCTGTGGGCACTGAGCATGTGTTGGGGGCCATGGAACGATACCTCTGCAGCAGTAACATTCTATGGCTTCTCTTTTCCATTAGGACAGAGTGTAGCACTACCCTACTTTCACCAGGCACAGCCAAACCTCACACTTACCTTGAGAAATTATGAGCAAGTTCACAAAGCCAGGCATAAACTGATTTCATGATTGCAATTACTAATTACTAATTACTGATTGCATAATTGCAATTATTTTTCTGGAAGAGAAAAATATCTTTCTTACTTTCCCAGTGGAAACGCCCTCAACCCCAAGACGAAACTGATCCAGAGATGCACTTTGATGATGTGGGCAAAACACCCTGAAATCAATGGGAATTCTGTTTACCAAAACGAAAAGGAACCACATCCTGAGACTTGAGCAGATATGATCTTCCCTTTTCTCCATGGGCTGTTGGCTGACAGTGCAGGATTCCTCCTCTTCCCTAACTGTCCTATAGAGTGAAAGAGTAAATTTCCTGAATTGCCCTTCTTAATTTGTATTCCCCAGTCTAACCTCATTGAACGCCATTAAGACTCCAATAAAGACAATCCTGTAGTCGTTATTTGAAATCATTATTTACATTCAAGCCTCTTAAGGATCTCCAGATTTTGCTTTGTGCTATAAGACCACTACTGGAGAGAAGAGTTGGATATATTGAAAAATAAAAATAGTCAGTGGGATTTTTGCCTTTTCACAGTAACTAATGCTAACCTGTCTCAAAAGATTTGGAAAAGGTAACCTGCTTTCTAAATACAGGAAAAGAAAGATACTTGAAAGGGATTAAAATCTTTTTGATATCAGAGACAAAAATTACTAACTTGCATTTTGCTTTCCAGCTGAGATTTAAAATTGATGCACAGTTCCTTATGAAGCCAGGTATTCATACTAATTTAAAATTCATCTCTCCATGAGCACCAGAATCCATTGCCCTGAGTGTGCAGAGTAGAGGAAGCAGGAGTCTAAACAATTTGTCAAAATAATCTTCAAGTTTAATTTTTTCATGGTTTATTATAATCACGGCCATTTCAAGCAGCGTGATAAATCTGCAGATGTGTAAACCTCTGATTCCAGCCTCTGATTCCAAGGTTGCAAATACTCTGCTTCAGAAGAAGTATTTGCTTAGAAATACCAATTTTTCTGCCTAAATAAAAGTAGGGATTCCTGTCGTTAAGAACATTCTAAAATATGTTCTCATAGCTATGGTTTTAAAAGTCTTAATTGCATCTCTGTTTTGGAGTTCCCGAAAAGGGTCTGGAACTTAAGTTCTGTGTATTTTAAGAAAGCTTTATCACAGCATTTCAAAGATTTTGCCTACTTTTTCCAGGTACTGCCAGGGTCAGCACATGGAGCATGAGAGCGGGGATCCATTCTGTGATCCCCAGTCTGCTGCCTCCACTCATAGGAAGAAAAAGGAGGAGAATCCTGAGCTGGCTGGGAGCAGAGGCTGAGGCAGTTGTGATGCAGAAGAGACTTCAGTGCCTGCTAATGGCATGTTAGCTAAGCTGTAATACATAATGAAACTAAATTAAGTACAGGCAAACTTAATTTCAGTATGTGTGAGCATATTAATATTTGACTTGGAAACTGTAGGAGCATGATGGGTACATGTGGGAGCAAAAGGAACAGAAAGAGAACAGAAGAGAAAGGAATGATATAATTATTATTTAGCAATGCTTAGATCAGCTTGAAAGTTGCTAAGCACTGTAAAAACTCAGTGTAAGTGACAATTCCTGTATAAGCATTTAGAAATCTCAAAACATATCACAAGGAAAGCTGTAAGAGGCAAAGCACTTAGTTCAAAGCCCTCCCTTCTATGTCAGTGGCAAAGGAGTACTTTGATTTGCTTTATGGGCAATAAATAACACAAAAGCCTAGAAGATGCAGCAGGACTGACAAGACTGTGCAATCCTCACAGGACAGCACACACAGCTAATCAAACACACTGGCTTATTGCCTCCAGAGCTCCTCTGGCTTGCAGTGCTCTCCTACACCTGAGTATTCTTGGCTGGAAAAGAAAAGGATGAAATTATAAATCATAGTGAGCAATACAATGGGTTTGGCACATCCTACACATTAATTCATGCAAAGCTTTCACAGAACTACTTGAGTACCTAAAGAAATGAGCAAGCAGCATCTGCAAATGATTGTTTCTTTTGCTGCAGAACATGAAGTGCTGCCTTCCAGAGGCAATGAGTCCTGAAGGGGCATGATGCATGAAGAACATCAGGTCTCCGATCGCCTCCAGTGAAACGGCCTCTCTGACTGCAGGTCACCATTACAACAGCAACTAGAGAGCAAACCCAGAGGTAACATTGGATGATCCTGATCCTATCTCCACAGAAAAAGGGATTTTCGCTCCCAAGTCCAAAGGGTTCTGAATTTCACTTCCCTCTCCTGCTCTTCAGTCTCACTCCATCACCTTGGGTGTTCTTGCCACAGCATCGAAGGTGAGTCTCCTATGGTCTTGCAAGGTAAATACACTTCCCCGTGCACTACAGCAGATTAAGTACCATCACATTTTATTAGAGTTCAGAGAAAAACTGCAGGTCTGCATACCTAGTTGAGAATGTGTTTTACATTGCAATGTAATATTCAGTGATGTTATGTTACCAAACACTGAGCAACCTGACAGGTACATCTGTTAGAGCTATAATTACACGGGATAACTTGTATTGGTGTCCCTCTCTGTTAAAGGAAACAATGGATTTTCATTCAAAGGGGCACCTTGGAAGATTAATGGTAGTAATGAAGCATGAAATATTTCCTTCCTAGCATGGTTAATCTGAAACAGAGGAAACAATCATTTCACCCTGGAGGGATAATCCTTCGAGGAAAATTTTCAGTGAAATAATGTATTGTCATATCTCATCCCACATATGTCAACAAAGAAACTATCAGTGTTGTGCTTATTGCAATAAAGGCCAACAAGAGCAAAAAAAAGGAAATGCAATCAGCACAGCCAAAAACCAGATACACAGTGGGATCAGCAGGAGGGAGAGAGGAAGGCAGGAAAACAGTGACAAGAAGCAACAGCAGAAGGAGCAAAGGAGGACAGAGACCAGAAATTCAACCACAGGGGGAGAGAAGTTGGAAGGAACTGTTCAGATAAAAACAATGAGGGGAAAAATATAAGGAGGCAATTTTTTAAGTGAGCCATGTGAAGTGTTTGTCAGAAGGAAGTGGCCACGGAGGCAGGTACTGCAGCTGGGCAGCAGCAAACAGCACCAGGGCAGGCACTGTGCTTCCACAACTGCCTCCTGTCACCCCTTTGGACACACAGCACCAGGGCAGGCACTGTGCTTCCACAACTGCCTCCTGTCACCCCTTTGGACACACAGCACCAGGGCAGGCACTGTGCTTCCAGAGCTGCCTCCTGTCACCCCTTTGGACACACAGCACCAGGGCAGGCACTGTGCTTCCACAACTGCCTCCTGTCACCCCTTTGGACACACAGCACCAGGGCAGGCACTGTGCTTCCACAACTGCCTCCTGTCACCCCTTTGGCCAGACTTTGGCTGTGCTGCTGGAGCAGTGCTGCCCTCCAGTCCTCTCCAGCTCAGTGGCAGCTCCCTGGGGCATAGCACTTTAACAGGGGCTGCCTCCAAGGCTGGGCAAAGACACCTTTAACTTCAGGACTGGGTGGCCACGAGCCCTTCTTAGACAATCTACACCTTGATGGGGCTCTACCAACTAACACACAGAGACAAGTACATACACGTGTGTGTATACACAAGTAAAGCAACATTTCAAAAAATACATACGTATTTTTTAACTTTTTTTTAAGTAAAGTGTTATCAAGCAAACACTGGTCTCCATACAAAAAAAAAAAAATCCCTTGATAACAACTTATTAGAATCATCCCTTCAGATCCTTACCAATGCTCTATCTTCAAAGAACACTCACAAGCCTTTCATTTTTGGTAGATAAGCCATCTGATCAATATTTTCAACACTAATCAAGGCCAAGAGCAATTTCATTTCTACCTTTTCCCTAAATTGAATTGGAATCTAAGCAAGTGCATCACTCAGTTACTTTGCTCATGGTAAGCAGATTCAGCTGAAGGAGATAGAAGCTTCAGTGTTCAACTGATAATACTTTATATTTATCTCACATAAACATCAGTACAGCAGGAAATGCTAAGCTTTCTCTAGGAAAAAAAGCCCCATTAAATAAGTCTATTTCTAGATTCTTTTTTTTAACACCTAAGTGCCTTTTTATTACTTGAACTGATGACTGCTGTTGTCCTGATAATTTTTTATTCTGCAAGATGTTTTATTCTCACAATATTCTCAGTGTGAAGCACTAATTAGAATCAGAAAACTGGTCTATTCTCATCATCTTTTTCCTGTCCATATTTATCAGAGGAAATGTCTCTCCTGTAAGAAGTATACCTTCTCCCTTGTTGTCTTGGAAGCTAGGTGAGCATGGGGACTGTCACATCCCACGGCTCAGTGCTACCAAGAGCGAGTTATTTCCACAGCCAGCACAGGCTGTACCTCCTGAGCCACAAATGAAACATTCCTTAGGGCTTTGTCTCCAGCCTATCCTTCTGTGATGTCTTGTTTGTTCAAGTCACACAATACTCACAGTCGCTCCTGTGCAGCCTGAAAGCCCAGCAGAGCCCAAGATGTGAGGAAGCAGCACAGCTGCAGCCACAACTTTTCCTTGGCAGGAGGTTTCAGGTATCTCTAATTGGACAGCTTCTGTAGCAAGAATAACTCAGACCACCTACACTAGGCTGGTGTTTGCTGTCACTGATAACCTTGTCTCAATGTGGCTGTGGCCACAAAAACGACTCCAGTAGGATGCTCTCACTACACGCTCCCCACTTTTGTGTCACAGCAGCCAGCACTTTGTTGCTGCCAGGAAAAGAGTAAGGAATGAAGTGTAGAGAATATCAGTGTGACTATAAAAATGCACTGCCATACTTCACTTCACTGGAAGAAAATGCAGCTCAGCTATTGCAAGCTCTGTAGCAATCCCACAGACTTGCCTTTGGCTTTGAGAAGGCCATTTTGGCTTTATCCCTCTGCAGCAGACACTTTAAAACCTGTCATACAATCTGGGGGTTTTTTACCTTTTGTTTCTTCCCCTGATATTACAACATAAAACACACAAAAGAAAAAGTTCCCTTTCCCAAACATCTCCAGAGCTAACAGGAGCTTACCAAACGCTGTCTGCTGTGCAAGCACAAATTTAAGACAATTTTATAGATTCTGTTATTTACGCAGCTATAACAGCTTCTTTGTTAGAGGATGGCACTGTAATTATCTGCTTTTATCATTAATAGCTTGAGTCAGTGGTTAATGCAGAGGTGACAAATCACCGAAATGCCTGACAGTTTATGGCTTTTAGCACTAAGGAATGTTTCTTTTATTTCCTATCCCTTGTGTATACCCTATTTCCTTTAGATGTCTTCTGTTCTCTTACATACACATCCCCATTCATAATTAAACATACCTGATCATAATTTATTCACACGCAACCAATTATCAAATCTCCATTGTTTAGTGGTAGTGCATATTTGGAAAGTGGTGCAACCAGGGGAATGTTTCTAACTGAGGAGTACCAGAGTAAGGACTTCAGTCTTTTATGTCCATTCTGAAAACATCAGCCACCAAATAAAGAAAAAGTACACATCTGCTTGAATTTGCCAGCCATTGGAAGGATGTGGTACTGCCAGTACCCTCAACTACACTCGAAAAAAGGGAATCAGAAATGTTTCAGGCACAAAGCAGGAAAATGCTCTGCTTTTCCCACAAACTCAAGTACCCATGTTCCACTTGCATCATGTTACAGGCACATAGACCAAAGACCTGTCTCCAAAACCAGTGCTGCCTGTGCACACCAGAGTGCTGCAGAGCCCAGGCCCTGTCCTGCAGGCATCGGGATGAGAATAAAGAATACACTGCCAGCTTTAGACTGCCCTTCCCTGTCAGGAAATACAGCCAGCTTGTGACTCCATTATTTACACACAGACTGTGTGATTCACCCTATGTATAAGCATAATTTGCCCCATACAATGAGGTTTAGTTGCTCACCCTTCCTGCCCCATGCTCATAAAAACACGCACACCCCATTTGAAATGAAATGCAAGCCCCTGTGTTGTAAGAAGTCAGTCACTTTTGGAAGCAATGAGCAGCAACTGTTAAAACAAACCAAACTCCATTTCAAATCCACCGTGAAGCAAAGAAGCAAAAAAAGAATGAAGCAGAAATGACCTTATCCATAACTACAGCCATAAGGCTAGTTAGGATTCCTTCTGAGTAAAAAATAGAGAAGAACAACTGGCAAATGTCAGCCTCATTATCATGACCTCTTTTTAGATGTGAAACAAAAATTACCCTTAGATCTTTTTTCAACAGCCTAGACCATTCTCTGTGATAGAAGCCTTTCCATCTCTTTTGAATAACTATCAAATTATGGCAACATCTTTTCTCTTTAGTACTAAAAGCACATGTTTCAGCCTTAATGACTTTATGCACACTACATTTGTCTTCCACAAACACTTGATGTTAAACTAGTTGGGGCATAATGTTGTGAAATACAGAGAGCAGAAAAAAAGAAGGCAAAGCTGAGCAAAAAGAACATTGAGTTCAAAGGTAATTGCTTCTCTGTGATACCTACATTTTTTCCTATTTTCCTTTAGAAATACTAAAATATGGAACATTCCAGCTCAATAAAAGAAATTCTGAAACAATTTCACGTAATGCTCGTGTCACTGTTTAAAGCCAAGATTATGTTCTTCAATCTTGATTCTACAATGTCTATAGATAGAGAATACAGTTGTCCTTAACCTGACAGATGTCAATGAGAGTTTTCCAAAGTAATAATTCAGTAAGAAATCAAACCCTAGCCTGCTGCAAATCTCTGAAGCTCCAGTAAAATTAACAGAAATGCGCCATTTCATGCAAGCCTGGGCTCTGGCACAATGAAATTTAACCCGGACACTTTAATCTTTCTAGCCAGAAGTTCAACTAATGCATGTTTTCACAAGTCACTTGATTGAAACAAGGGCAGTTTCTTGGCTTTTTTATCTCTTGTATAGTTTTGGTCATTTTTTCTTTGATATTCTCCAGTAATGAATCCTCAAGTGTACCCCCATCTCTTCTTGAAGGCCAGGGCTTTAAGTCCACAGTTGTTATCCCTCCCAGATATGACTCAAGTGTTGTTGAATCCCTGGGACAGTGATGGAGCACAAGTAATTTTCCCTGTTCATGACATCATAAATTATCCTTCATGAGAATAGATATTGTTCATGTAGCCACATGATCTATAGGTAAGGCTCTGAAAAAAAGATCAGATATTGGGGTTTGTAGTGGGCCGTTGTGGATTTTTTTCTCCCCACAACATTTATTTCCCTGTAAAGAAACTTCTGATTACGATCTCAGGTCAGGACTAGTTGTCCAAATCATTCCCCACCTCCCTTTGTCCAGCTTCCTGAACTTACACAAAACTGTGTGGGTCTTCATCACATTTACCCGCCTGGCATTACTGAACCAGGAGTACAAAGACATTTTTCCCTTATGGCTCCTGTTTCTCACTTCCCTGGTACCTGTAGATACAAATGTGAAGCTGAGTGTTCCGGGTTTCTATGTCCTCAAAACCTCACATTCAGCATTTCTCCCTGGAAACACAGAGATGTACCAACTCTGTGTGTCTCGTGAGCCTTGGTACAAATACATTCAGATTTATCCAGCTGTAAACGCCCTGCTCCAGCTGGTTCACCAACCTCCACTGGGCACTCTGGGCTGCAGAACTCAACTCCACACGGACGGGGACAATGATAGTGGGACTAAACAGAGAGATTTCTGACAGCTGACCAGGGAGTAGCAGAGAAGAGAAGGCATTCTGCCTCAAGCCTCATTCAGAAAAGATCCCTCAGAGTCAACTCCAGGCAGCCAAGGCCATCTCAAGCTGCTCGTGACTCCCCAGGGAGCAGCATGAACAATAAGCATCACATGAGGGTTTTGCCATGTGAAGCACACAAGGATTCCACTCAGCCACAAGTTTAAGATCAGAATAGGAAGGCTAAACAGTACATCACCTAAGATACAGTAAAAGGTCAAAATTCATATTTGAGAAAATGGAAGTGATGGTACTTACTTGCTCCATGAGGGTTGTTATGAAGCTCAGCAAAGTTCTGTGATTCTCTGATGTGCCCTATCAATGCCAAGTGTTACTACCTCTAAAGAAAGCAACTCTCCAATGTCTCCTGCCAAAGTATGATTTATAGAACACGCCACAGAGCAAACCAGAGACAACTCTGAGAGATGCAGAAACAATAGCCTGTAACACAAAGGGTGCTGCTGGCAGGGAGCTAACAGCCTGTGGAAATGGCTTCCCGCAGAAAGCAGGACTGTATCTGTGAACAGCTGTCCTGACTTTACAAGGATGCTAATAAATCTTCCAACACTTTTCCTACTATGTTCAATGAGCATCTATCCTACACCTTGAATGCTTGCTGGAAATGGGAGCTTTACACAAGATACTTTCCACCCGGACTTGCAGATACATTGATTATGTTATCTCCCCTCTCGTGACAGCACCCAAGAAAGTCACAGCTGAAGTCTCAGCAAGCTTCTTGAAGTTTCTCTTCTTGCTGCTTTAGCTCAAGGCAGCAATAGATCACTCAGGTTATATCCCTGAAGCTTCTTTTAAAACATTATTACAAACATAGAGGACAACATTTTCTATTTTTTCCTATGAATCCAGGAAATTCAAACATGGAGTCAGTTGAAGAATATAGCTATCATCCTAAACACTCCATTCCTTAAATATGATGCTCATTGCTATTTCAAGTTACTTACAGCTGATATTCCATCAGAAAATAGACAGATTCAGGATACATCAAATAAACTTTATGTTATAAGATCAGAGAAAGATTCACAATGATGATACAGCATTTATAGCAACAACTGCTAGAAATGAAAAAATCCACAGTGGCCTAACTCATGATGTGAGTCAGTAATAACTCAAATTCAGTGCCAGGCAGAGATGCTATTAACTTGTGACCCAGTAAGCTAGCAGCTGTGAAATAATGTGTTCACTTAAAAAAATAAAGCAAAAAACCCAAACCCCAACAAATCCCACCACAAAAAAATAAGACTGAACATGTTGCTTATAAAATGTTTACGCCCAGTTTACCAATTTGTGCAGTAATGATACTTAGAGTTTGTTTCTCCAAAATGGCTTTGAGATGCTAAATGCAAAACAAGAATTAGAAGACTTGAAAACAGAGAGTATATAACTGCTACCAAAAAAGAGATGGCATCAGCATATTGCACACACCCAATGAAATCCATATGGCCATGGCTATTTTCAGCTATCTCCCTAAATTCCATTTTGTCCTTTCTTCGGAGTTGATACGTTCATGTTCTCAATTACATTTCCTGTAACTGCGTTTCATGGCACAAAACCAGGCCACTCTGAACTCAGAAGTGAAGTAAATCAGCAGTTTGGCAGCTGAGAGCATCGTCTGGAGGAGGGAAAGCACAGAAACACCCCAGGAAGGTCGGAAGGCAGCGAGTGCAAAGTGATGGCTGGGGTTAGAAGGTCTAAGAGAGTGAGGGGGACCATGATGTCACTGCTTTGTAGTGGGATAAAGCAAAACAGAAAAGCATCCTCCAAAACTTCCTCATCCAAAGATTTCTAGATTCCAAAAGGAACAAAGAAGAGGCCAGGATTCAGTGGAGTTACCTGAGTACGTCTGACTTAATGGGATTTTCAGTATGTTGTAAGAGTCACTGCATAGCACAACTCTTTTGACATTTATTTTTATGATTATGTCAGATTCCTGCTCTGGAAACCTTACGTCCCCTGAACTTGCTGTTAAAGCTCAAAAAAAACCTGGTTTGCTAGTTTATATCAGTTTTGTCAAAGACTGTAAATAGAGAAACTTGGTTTCTTTAAAAAAAAAAAGCAAACAACATTTGTTTTTCTTCTGATTCTGTTAGTTTTTCTAATGGATAAAGCTAATCAGACAGTATTTTAAAATATTTTAAAATACTGAAGACCCATACAAAAAGCCTTGTGAACATCATATGATTGGAGTGTTGGAGTTTCTACAGTGTCTAAACACAAAAATTGGATATTGCCGTTTTTTCATCCACGATCTCTGACTCTCACCATATGACCAACTACGACAAACTCTGTAAAGAAAAGGGATTGAGATTAGACCCTCTCAGGGGGTCTGTTCTGACTGAATTGAAACTCCTGCTGATGCCTGATGAGAAAGGCAAAGTGGAAATGTGCGTCCTCATGTAAACAATGTAAAATGGAAGAGATGCTGCCATGGAAGAAGATGTGATACTCTCAAGCCAAATAATACTAACAAATGTAAAAACAAGTTGTCCCAAGAGAAAGAATAATTAACCAAACTGCAAACTGACAGCCAGACCTGAACTTTCTCAGATAAAAGAAAACTGAGAACTGGTGTTTGTTTTGCTCATTTTTATTTCTGAGTTCATGGTACCCACAGCTAATGAGAGGCTCAGTCTGACATTTCCAACCTGGCAACTTTTTGAAGTCAAAAGCACAAGCAGGTTACAGGCACGAAGACTTGTACAGCTAAAGAGGATGTGAAATTTAAACTTTTGAAATATTAACTAGAGTCTTATGTTCAATGTGAAAACCCTTTTGATATGACATCTGATTGGCATTGCTGATAGAGCTGAAATCTGGAGAGAGGAGAAACTCATCTCTCTCCCTCTTTGTGTCTTTCCTGAAGAAGCCTCTAGCCCCTCATGGCTTCTTGGCTTTTCTGTGGCTGCAAGGAACGCTGAAAACTTGACATTTTCACACTAGAACCCAATTTCACCTTGTTTGGCCCTTGACACCTGATTTTATATACATGTATATGTATCTTAAAGCATTGCCAGCCAGAACATTATCCATTGCCCACAAAAGGAGTTCTCTGGGGCCACCAAAGTGCAGGAAGTTTAACATACTAAATAGCTCGGTGCTCCAAGAAGATGTAAAGCTTTTGAGGGCAATTTGTAGCAAATGGCCACATGCCAAGCAAACGGCTGTGCAACAAGTGATTGATGTCCTTGCTGATATTCCCTATTTCTCTGCCAGGTTCCTGCTGCAAATCCTGCAGTAAACTGGCAGCTCCACTCAAGTGAACAAGGCTGAGGTAATTGATATGTGCTGGGAATCTGCCTCTTCTCAGCTATGGATTTCTTTGGGCAGCCACTCACCACTAAAATCTACTCCTGGAGAACTGAAGCAGCCCTGTTTCACACATAAATATAGCCACTTAAATTTGGCTTCCTGTCCCTCAAATTACAGCCGTACTTAAAACCAGAATGCTGCTGAGCTTTTTTCAAGCCAAGGAGATAACACTTACTTAGAGCAGTTGGGCACCTAGACCTCCCATAAAAATTACAGAACTCCTAGGCTGAGAGCCAACAGCCTGTAGGATGACACAGGAAGAAATAAAATTTAAAAAAAAGAAATCAAACTCCATTCCCCACTATTGGGACTTAGGGGTTTTTGCTTCTTGGAGTAACTCCTTAAGGTGCCAATATGAACAAGGTGTCATTTAAGACACAGGCTGAGACGCAGGCCTGGACAGAGGAAATCAGCAGAGGTGACAGTTTCTGGATCCACACTGACACAGCCAAGCTGAGCAGAAGGCACAGGTGGTGTGATGAGAAGTCCAGGGGACACTTCTGGAACCAGAGTGTCCTCCAGTCAGACCCTGGGGCAGCCAGTATCAAACCCAAGTGTTCACCCAGGAACACACTCATGCCAGGGGTTCACTTGCTGGCTTCAATGGACAAGTTTCAATCCTTTGGCCACTGAACATGGTGTATTTTAAGAATCTATTAAACATCATGCTAAAATGCTAATGCAGATACAAATGCTTCAGAATTAATGATGATAAATTGGAAACAGTGATTAAGATAAAAGTTTCCATCCCACTTCATCAACCACAGGTACCATATTCCCCAAATTGTCTTTTAAGTAACATAATTTCTAAAGAGAAACCATTAATGGTATTGCTTCTATAGCACTGGGACCATATAACAAGTACATGATCTGTGAAACATTTGGAAGGAGAAACACTCAAGAGTCTAAACCATAAAATATGGTAAAAATATATCTTACAAATAGATGTAAAAATATTTGCTGTAGTCTCCAGTTGTACAACATTCCATAGATGGGATTCCGAAAGGTCACTCCTCACTTTCAGAAACTTTTCATAAAACAGTTCATTAAAAAAATTAGAAATAGCATAAAATTATATTATAAATATTGCATTACTTACAAATACAGTTCTCAGTAGAACTGGAGAGCCTGGGCCATCTGCTCAAAGTGCCAAGGACAACCACTTTACTTCAGTAAACGTAAATAAAGCTGTGCCATAAAGACAGACCCACTGCAGTTTAGTAGATTTGCTGTTAAAAAGTGAAACCTGCTTGGTTTCCAAGCACCTGGCTGGTGCAGCTTTATGAATGAAATGAGTGAGATAATAGCATTTACTAATGAGTCCTCACCACTAATTTGATTGCTTGTTCTTCTTGGTATTTATTGCCATGATTACCTCTGAAGGGAGAGAAGAGAAATATTTATTTTTTTTATCTAAACATTTCACATGGGTCATGCCAAGTCTAACAGTTGCCAGCTGTAAACCAGCAGAATGTTTACAGCAGGCTCTAACAGCATCCACAGCTGATGGAGAGTGCCCTGGCAAGCTGCTGAACCTTCTCCTTCAGTGGGTCTTGGCTAAACTGTAATGCATAAAACATACCTTCAGCACACAGCAATTTGGGCTTGGCTTTTTCCTCCTGTATATTAGATTTTTTTGTATTCAAATGCAGCATTTCAAGTCCCTCTTGAATTTTTACAAAGATCTAAGAGAAACAAAACATCAGTCTGAAAGGTAAAGACAATACACTCTGTCTGTTTCTATGGTTATTTTAAATCAGTTTTATGCTGGCTTTGACAGGGGACTATTAAATCAAAAGCCAAAGATTGAAGTGGCAGTTCCAGTAGAATTGAATGAAAACTAAAATAACTGCAGTCAAAGAAAGGGTCAAAGCCTATGTACTGCTTCAAGAGCAACTTTCTTTTATTTAAGCTGCTAAGCATCCTGAGCATAGAAAGATGCCTCTGAAAGGTGCTGGACTGAGGCCCAATCCAGCAGGAGCTGTCCTTGGCCTCAGTGCGTCTGGATGCACCATCCCAACCACAAAACCTCTCCACAGCTTCCTCTAAAAGCCTTGTGCCCTACGTGCCACCACAAGTGATGTCGGTGGGAGGGACATTCCCCTCTGAGGAGGCTCCATCCCCCCCCCATTTCAGATCCCACCTTGGGGACATACAGAGAGCATGAGTGAAAACACAAGAATGGCCTCAGCTTGTCAGACATGGTCCACTTAGCCAAGGAGCTGATTTGCTGTAAGGGATGACTCAGGAAAGAATATAAACCCAGGAAAATGTATTCTCATGGGTTCCAGCCTTAAACAATAGCAGCTTTTTCGAGATAAAATTCAGATGGACACAATGGTGTTATAAAAATCCCTATTGATTCACCATGACTTTTTGAAAGATACTTTGTTTTTGTAAGACTGTTGTCTGATAACTCGATGGAAAATCCTCAAGACTTTTCTTGAGAAACACTGATATTTTTTCTGTAAGTATATTTCTATTTATTTTTTCTTTTTCTTCATGCCATTATTGATCTCAAAGACCTCATGTCCTCTCACATGTGAGAATTTAAACAAGCACGTGCAAGACACCGACGTTCTGAGCTGTGAATGTGTCTCCCTTTCATGGGAGTCCTATTTCATACTCATTTAATGATATCTAAACCTGTATTAAAAATGCTACAATAGAGCAAAGACCTCAGCATTTCAAGAGCACAGGTTTCAGAGAGGAGAAAAGGTCAAAATCAATCAAATAAATTCCACTGCTAGCAAAGAAGCAACTCTGTCAGAGTGATGTTAGAACGGATGGGTTTACAAGAGGTACTGTCATCATCTACAAGAACCTGATGATGTCCTGGTGAAAATGGTGATCTCACAGGAAACCTTGGTCAGGATTAGAGAAGAAAGTGAACCAAGAGTAGAGAGTGTTTTGCGTTTACAAAACCAGTGTTGGGCTTGTTTATAGCATCTGCTTTGTTTTTCCAGTTCTATAAAATATGTGGTAAGAAATACAATGCATTTCACGTGGCACCTGTGATTATGAATTAAAGACTTTCTTCAACATAAGTGTTTCGCAGCTTCACGCCACTGACCTGGTCAAGTGTGATTGTTGAGCACTCTGCCTTTCCTTCCAGCCTCAGCCATTCCCCTCTCACTTGGAGCCCAAGTGACCTGGTTGTGTGATCGGTAACTTCAATTCCTCATTTAGATCCAAACTACAATGGTTCTGCAGTTATCTGGTGTGTGTTAATAAATTACATCAAAGCAATTCAAACTCCTTAAGAGAGAAGGAGTCCAGATCAGAGTTATTACTATACATTTCAGTTTTCTGACTTCTTTTTTTTCTCATTCTGAGGAGGACTTTTAGTTATCATTCATTTTATCATAATTGGAATCAGGGGAAGAAGGGTAAGAAGGAGGGAGTGGAAGCAAAGGAGAAAACCCCAAATGCACTGGAGAAAATTTGGAAAAGTAGGAGCCTGATGGGACAATTTAGTAGCAAAGCTCCTTACAAGAACAGGCCATATTGCTATTTTAAAAAACCCCAAAAGCTAAACAGAACAAACCAGAAACACCACAACAAAAACCCAGTAAAAAACCCAGACAAACACTCCCAAAAAAAAACCTCAAAACCAGCAGAAAAGAACGTTAGATGAAAATAGCTTTACGTTGCCAGTTGAGCAAACTGTGCCTTTCCAGCCACCTCCAAAGGCTACTTTTAACCTGCAGGACAAACCCAGATGTCTCAGCTTGTGGCCCCCTCAGTTTGTGCCAGCCCCTATGAGAAAGAGGAACCATAATGAACAGCTCGATGCTTTAGCACCCTGTCTGTCAGGCCAGAAGAGCAAAGATGTTTTCAAAACAGCTTCTTAGGAGCAGCTTATCTCTTTCATGATCCAGAGAACAAAGAAAGAGCATAAACCAAAAGAACGAGAAAAATATAAAAGAGAGATAGGAAAATTACATCTGAAGCCAAAAGGTGTTATCCAGAGATTACACTGGAGCGGAGGTAGTAAAGAAGAGTAAGTGTGCAACAAAACAGGGATATAGCTGAGTAATTTCTTCTGGTTTTTTAAATGGTCAGCAAAATGGTGCAGTTACATAACACAAATGAGTTACAGTCAGTGATGGAGATAAGAGTATGGCAATTTAGGATCAGGGGAACTTTTTCTGGGACAAGAAAAGATTTTCCTATTTTCTTACATAGACCATTTGTTTCTTAATTTTCCAGGCATTCCAGCCAAGTGCTCAGTTGCTTAATCCAGCCATGGTGGGTTTGTAACAGGCCACCTTCAGTACTGACACTGTTATGAAATGTCTTCCCCTTCCTTAAAAAAAAATTAAAAAAAAAAAAAAAAAAAGAAAAAAAAGGAAAACCTCTGGGGGTGTGTAAGAAACTGTCTCTTGAATTTTTCTATTTAAAAAATTTTCTATTTAAAACAGCAACTAAATGATAACAGCAGCTGTACATGGGTATCACCATGCTCACCAGTTCCTCTCATTCCCTATAGGATGACCCAGGGAAAGTCAGCAGCAACCAGAGAAGCGTTTTCAGACAGAATGGTCTGCAAAACCACAAATGGACTATACTTCAGAGCTTCCTGGATCTCTCCAATTTTTTCCAGTACAAATCTATGCATAAACATGGTCATTTTCCCTTTAAAGAGTAGTCTGGGAATGCACACAATTCCTGCTACCATATGCTATTAAAGCTGGTGGAGTTGTAGGCCAGGATGCCATCAGAGCAGTGCAGCAATCTGCATTCATGTAGGGTATGGCATTCCCTACATGAAGGCAGCAATAACCAGGGCACTGCATGCTGGACACAGGAGTTTTCCAGCTCTCCTTTTCCCAGGATGGAAGAGAGAAGCATGGACCTCTCTGCTGGGCTTGAGACTTTCAAGAGCCTTTCAGTCCTTTAAGTCTGACTGTGCTGTTGTGCCTAGCAGTCAAAAGGGAGATTAGAGACCAGGGGGAAGGGAACAGAGACCAGCCTGGAGGACAAGAGAAGTAAAATTGATGTTTCAACATCTCCAAAATCTCCTTTACTTCTGCCTTGACTAGTTAAATATTTTAGTAAGAATCTCTAAGGCAGTATCTGAAAGTCACAAGTTAGTGTTCTTTGTTCCAAAGGTCCACAAATAAATTGTACCCAGTTCCCAAAGGTAGATCACTGCCTCAGAAATTTACTTGGACAAGAAAAGAGCACAAGATACTTCCAAGATTTCATGGTTATGATGTGAGAATATGACTTTCTGGAAATATTCTGCAGTGAGCATCCTATCACTTACAAAAAGTTTGTAGAAGGCACACAAAGAAAAGCGAGCAACAGAAGGAAAGTGAATTCATCCAGAGATGGGGCTGCAAATTCAGAATACGTTCAGTGAGCTCTGGAACAAGCATTGGAGCCAGCAGGGACTCCTGATATATTCCTCTAACATTTCATCTTGTGCACAGAAGGGGTTCACGTAGAGCAACCATGTTGCTTGTGCTAATTCTGCTCCACCTGACCATCCCCCTTACACAGAAAACAGTTTAAAAGACAGCAAAGAAAGAATAAAAATGTAGTGTTGAGACATATGAGATGTTTAAAAACATACCTTTTTTATCATCAAGTGTACCAATTATTTAAGCTATGCATTAGTGAACTTCAGGCATGTTTAAACAAAGTATTTGAAAGGATCTAAATAATTTTATCATATTTGCAGTACAAGTAGCATACGAAATTCCACACCAGCTTAACAGCAAGTGATCAGGGCACAAAACAGCAGGTGAGATTTACATTAAAAAATACACAGGGCCATCCACCTAGCAATAATTTCTCAGCTCACTCATATACCCTGTTGCTGATTCTAAAAGGAAGAGCTGGGTGGAAATGGTGCTGTATGAACCTGGCCCTCAGGACAGCGCAGAACAGCCGTGCAGTGCCTCGCACATGGACAGAAACACTGGGCTGTTTCAGCAGCACACCAGCAAGGAATATGGAACAGGAAATATGGAATATGGAATGCACTTGGGCCACTGCAGGGACTGGAGGCTTCTCTCCACCTTTACCATTAAGTTTGGTCTCTACCACACAAAAGAGATTGAAAAAGTGAAGGGCTTCAAGCACAGATGAAAGCAGTGCCAGTCAAAGGAGAGAGGAGGAAAGGAGTGAAGGTGAAGAGAGTGCCCTGCACGCAGGCACACGGGAGCAGAAGGGAGGGAGAGTCCTCTCATCATCTTTTCTTGTTTAGGTAAACAATCCCACTAAAATGAATGTTGGGGAGGACAAGGCTGGCACGACCTCAGTGCTGAAGGGTGGCAAATAGGTCACAAAGCAGATCATGAAAAACTTTCCTTTAATCTTGGGTAAAGGTGAAGTGATATTACTCCAAAACATTAATTCTCTGCTGAGAATCAGAATACACACGGCCATAATTACTCCCAGCACTGTGAATTTCTGAGAGTTTCTAAAAGAATTCTTTGTCTGCTGCTAGAGACCATCAGCACAGGCCCAGGGACCTGCTCAGCCACAATGACCGTGCCTGTGTCACACGGGAAAACCCAAAATAGATAAAAAAGCAAAAACTAACACTTCCTCAAAATTTCATCTTAAAATAGTGCTTCTACGTCATTAAAAATGATAGAGATCAACTCCCAACTTTTTGAAGATGACCTCTCAGAGACCTTGCTACTTTTTACACAAGCTTAGAAAAGCTTTTTGATACAGCAGCCCTATAAATCTACATTAATATCCAAAACTTATGTTTCAAGACAGACAAAAATAAAAAAGCTTTTGCCTTCCACCACTTTCTGATTGAATTTGAATTAGTTTTCAATCAAAAACTGGATCATTTTCATTCTTAAACAGCTGACGTGTTGAAAATTTCTGCCATTTCCTTTCAATTGTACCACAGCAGCTTTTCTATTCCCCTGAGTTTAACAATAAATGTGTGTCCTCCCACTGCCTCAGACCACCACTCCTGATGTAAAGAGAGGTGGATTGGTGCAGGCCGTGTTTTGTTTCTCCAATTTCACGTTAGGTCTGACAGGAGGAAAAACTGTACACTTGTCTTCCTATTGCAGACACTTTGTCCTTTTATCCCAAGGCCCAGATGCTTTTCATTAGATTATGCTTCTCCTGCAGCTCTGATCTCCCTTTACAAAAGGCAGACTGCTCCACTGTACAAGAATGTGAAAAAAAAATCCTGGAAAAGAGCCTCTAAAATATTCTATCTTCCTTCCCTACTTTTATTTTTATATCTCCAATTCTTTCTGTACTTTGCCATAGGGTTGCTCATAAAATATCTGGACAAAAAGTAAACATTTTCAAATTAATTTCTCACACTGAAAAGTCCTTTTTCCTCAGACAACCCCAGGGCACTAATAGCATCTTTTTATATATTCCAGCTTGTCTTCCCTTCCATCCACTAAAAGTCTAGATCAAGGGTTCTTGGACTCAGCTTGCACAATCTTATCATGCTGTTTTCTTAATTTAAATGCTTGTCTTCACAGAGTCTAATACTTCATCTGTTCATTGCAGGTCTCCTTAATTCACCGAGTTGATTAAACATTTAAAAAATATATATATTAATTATTCATGAGAGTCAGTTGTGTGTGTCCCCTGCCCCGATTCCAGCCCTGGAGAAATATAAACAGTCAGTATGGTTGATTAGTGCAATCACAAAGGCATATTCCTCTCTTCTTTTCCCTGCATCAGAATAATTGTGTTTAACTTCTCACTGGGTCGTATCAAAATATTTGTTCACTTCTGCACTGGTCTCCCCCGTGGCCATTGTACCTTCCCCACTGCCCAGAAGCTGAGTCACTGTTGTCACCCCAGCCAGGCACACTGCTGAGCCCCTGAGCCGTGGTAACACACACCTTGCTCTGCCTTCTGAAACACGGGGGAGGGTGTGGTTACGTCAGGGCAGTGCAGCAAAACACCTTTTTCTGGCTGATACGCCTCCTTCCTGAACACCAGCAAGCAGGAGTTACTCAAAATGGATGGAGGCTCACAGAGAGAAACAGGAACATTGCCCAAGGCTGAGAAATGCCTTGGCACACGGCACGGACAGGAAGGGATGAGTTAAGGCCCAGGATGGAACCGGGACACCACTTTCTCCCACAGCCAGGTGTGGCAGGAGCAGTGGCCTCCAAGAGCAGGGCAGGTGGGAGCAGAGGAGTCATTCCTGAGCTGCCCCAGATGTGCAGTACTGCCAAAACCTGATAATTGCTATCCCTTAAAATCTGCTGCCCCAAGGGGCATCCTGTCACCCAAACACTGTGTGCACATCCTGGCTTTGGCTTCGGGCAGACTTTCAGTTGGGTAAAATATAATGCCTTACTCCCGGAGTATGATGAGGAGAGGGGAGGGCTGAGGAAAGACAGACAGCACCAAAGGTAATTCAGACCCAGAAACCCCCACAGTTTATCATCCAATTCCAGCACAGTTATATTCAAGGAAATTTCAGCAAAATCAGTGGAGCTAAATTTAACCCAGTCACGTTGCTGAAAGGTGCAATCTGAGGAATGTTTCTGAAAATGGGTCTGGATGGGCTGACCTGTTTTCTGACATAACTGAGTGCACCATCAAATTGTAAGCCTGAAATACAGCTCCAGCAGAAATCAAAGGGAGTTTTGTTTCCAATGAAAGAATATTTCCCCCTCAAACCTTTAGCAGTGCTCTGTAAACTATGAGACATCTGACCAGCTGTTCAGCTGCTACAGCTCTGGCCATCAAATAGATCATGAAAGAGGGGTCGTTTTATGCTCTTCTGCTTTTTATTTCAGAGGTCTACAGTTCTGGGGTTTGCTTTGGAACAAAACACAAACTAAGTTACAAGCCATACAACCTCCCTCTTGGGAAGTGGCCTCATTTCCTCAGCAGAGGGAAAAGCAGAGGTAACAGAGAAGAGCAGCATTCCTGGAAACTTCCAAGGCCCTGCAGGAGACACAGCTCATGCCTCCAAAATTCCTCTTATCCCAGGACTGACTCCTGCAGTCCAGTCAGGTAACATTGAATTCAACTTTAGTAATTGAAAATATGGTTCTATCTTCCTCCCACATAAGGGACCATAAAAAACTTGACCTTAAGATAGAAAACTTCAAATCATTTTATATCAGAATTTTCATCTCAGTGGTTTTTTCTTAATGAAAAGATTTATTTCCAGCAGAAACACAGTTTTAAAATATATTCTTGTACTTCTAAAATATTTCTTCCTTTTTTTCTTTTCTTTTTTTCAGTAAAAGATAATGACGTCAGTTTAAGAAGCTGGATAGAAAAGAATTTCCTTTATACTAAAATTTCTTTTATTATTGCGTTGAATCCCCAGGTCAAGATGTCAAGTTGCCCTTTAGAGGCAGTAAGAGTCTCAAACAGCCACTTTGCAGCATTTGTAGTAATGTGCTCCCTCACCCTGCTGCCAGAATTTTTCTGGGATGGACACTTGTCAGGACCACTGCACGCTACAGAACTTTCCATTAATGGCAAAATTAGCTTCTCCAGTGAGGTTCCAGGCACTATTACTGAATACTGATGTCATGTTTAAATAAGTCCTGTATTAAAGCAGTGAGTGGCTTTTGACTATTTCTAGACTTTGAGGTATTTTCATACTGCAACCATAGCTGCACTGTGAACACCTAATTAATATTTCTCTTCTGCTGCCACCTTCTCTCCTTTCTCCTCACCCCTTCCTGCTGCTGTAATTCCTTCCCAGCTGCTATCCCACCCAGCTCCCTCTGATTTGGAGCCATGACCTGACAGAGGCAAGCTTTAAAAGCAGAGGTTGTATTTATTTTCATCAAGAGAAATCACAGCTACAAGTTTCAGTACCCACAGAGGCTTTTAACTGTGACTTTTTATTAGAAGTGCTAAATTGGGAGTAATAAAAACTCCCAATTTAATAGTTTAATAAAAAGAGGAAGCTAAAAGCCAGCATGGCTGTGGAGGAGCAGCAGTGAGACTGGAGGTGCCAAATATTTGTGTTTTAAATGGCTTGGCTTTCTCCTGTGTTTTACGATTCTAAAGAAAGGCTCTCCAGTGAGCTGCTCTGGGCACAGACAGGTTTCTGCTTATGAGCTGGAGAATGTGACTGTACTCCGCACTCAGACAAACACTGGGCTGCTCCTCGGATGCACTGTGACTACACAGGGGTGTCTTTTGCACAGCAACTGGGAGGAAAAAGTCCTGGCTGGGATTTTCTGATGCGTTCTGCAGGCAGACCTGGGGCTAGGCTCTTTGAAATAGTACAGGAATTATCTACAAATAGGAGTTTCTGTCTCTTTGTAACACAAATGTTAAAAATCTGACCCTTGTTTCTTGTAAGAAATTTGGGGTTGTTTTTCAGAAATAAGGCAGGCTTCCAAAGTTGGTTTTGAACAGCAAGGGGTAACTATGAAAATTCAGTGAGAGTGCAACTGGAAGCTTCTACCCAAGTAGCCAAAAGTAACCCTTATCTCACCAACGTCACATAAAAAGGCCACACTGCCAGACCCCACTATTACCAGATCTCCCCAGATTGCTGCCTGGTAGTGAATTGTGCTTGCATTATTCTGTAACACCATAAATATTACATGAGTTTAGTTTTATTTCCAATGTCAGAATTCAAGCTGGACTAGAACCAGTAATCCCAGCATAAAAAACCAAAACAAACAAACAAACACAAAACAAAAACTCCCCAAACAAAAAACACACAAAAAAAAAACCCACAAAAACCCCCCACCAAACCAAACAAGAAAAAAACCAGCTGAAAAAACACCCTTCAACCCCTTCTTTTTTTTTTTTCTTTAAATAAAGCTGATGAGTCAGCTTTGTGGTCCGTATAAGCCCTAATATTGCAAGCATTAAACAACAATGTAAAAGTAATTTTTGAGAAGATCTGGTTTTGTCAGAAGTCATGCTGCACGTGCACAGCTACACATTCCAACTTCAGAAAAATCAGCAAAGGCCCAAGGAAAATGTAATCCAAATGACAAAACACATTTCTATATAAAATGAACACACAGCTCTGCAACATTTATCTAAATAAGGACAATTCATCTCTTATTCTTGGGCATAAAGGAAGGATGGGCTTTAGCTAGATTGTGCCAGCTGTCCTTGTCAGTATTAGAGAGTGCTCTCAGTACACAATCCCTGCTTAAAAAAGATGCTTTAAATGTTACTTTTAATTATTTCCATATGCTAAAGCCAGGCTTTCTAGACTTCAGACAGTTGCCGTTCCCCATACTGTAAACTATAACTAAAGTTTTTAACCTTCCAAAGGTCCAGATGAAGCAGTCCTAAAATGTTATACAAGGAATTTTACAGGTTTATTAGCTGACTCCATTAAAAAGTGCTTATTACTGTGGGAGTACACAAAAGTTAACAGGCAGGAATTATTCAGAGCTCTCTCGCAGGCAGCATGAAGCACTATCAGCACATCAAAACAACAATCGCTGCTGGATGCCACCAGAAACTTAGAGGAAACTGTCAGGGGAGAAGGGAATTTTGAGGAAGACTAAACTAAGTGCACACGCCTTGCATCAGTCCCCGAGGGTCAGGGAGATCTGAGAGCAGAGGAATGAAAGGATGCAAACCCTCTGCTCAGGCAGCTCTGCTGCTGCCAGAGTTAGAAAATTCCCCTTCAGGGAATGAGCAACTCGGATGTGGTTACTGCTTCCAGGCACACTTTCTGCTTTAATTGTCAAAATCCTACAAGGCTCTGTTCCCAGCACTATCTCCAAAGATGTGTGTGTGTACATATGTATATATATATGCATATTTCTGTCACTTGATTCTTCCACACAAGAACATTCCCATCCAACCCTACTCTGAAAGCATTTGTTTCACCCATTTTTGTATTTGTCACTTGAGAAGTTTCTGTTTCCTCCTCTTCTAGCAACTGCTTGTCAGGAACCTATGTTAGTCCCTAACCTTGCTAACTCCCTCTTAGATGGCATCTCCTTGGGCAAGCAAGGCAGGCTGTATTTCAAAACATGCCATCTGCATTAGCAATTCCTACAAAAACAGAACAGGATCAACTGCTGCAATGAAGGAGGGAGCCCACATCAGTGGAAATTTGGGGCTTACAGTTACTGAAAGAAGAAAATAGAATCAGTAACACTTCTTGTATTTGTTCCAGTGAGTTCCTTTCAAATCCACATAAAAGGGCATTACCCTGTTGCTTCTGTATTTTATAAAGCCTGATTTCTGAAAAGACTACAGTTGTTAAAATTATTTTACACAAATTCCCTAGTCACAGATATTTGATGTGTTTCAAGAAATTCTGGCGCTTCTCTTTTGATGAGTTTTGGTGTTCTTTGCTTGCTTCTGGGAAATCTTTGCATAAACGCTTTGGATTAGAGGACGAAGTTTTTTGATAGCACAAAAGATAAAAGTTCTGTTTCAGTGGTAGATGAATAAAAATGGTTAGAGATCATATAAAGAAATATTAGTTTGTTGAAACAGATACTTTCTTACTAAATTTTCATGAAAACTTTATCAGAAAAGGCTTCTGAAGTTCACGATTAAATTCAAACCTGCAGAATAAGAAGCTGTATTGTGCTCCCTGAATGACCAACTTAACCTTAGATTTATACAGAATGAGAAAGCTCCCAAGGAAAAGGAAATCCATAATTTCTGGGTGAAGACACTCCCTGTGGCCCCAGACTCTGAGGTTTTGGCCCTTGCTCTCCCTCAGACAGACAATGGGAGCCTTCCAGACAGCAAGTGCTCTCTGCTTAAAACAAGAATGGCAGTGTCATCTTCAGTGTTTTGGAGCTTTTCCCTTGCACCAGATAATAGAGAACATTTTCAAGTTTCAAAGTATTTTCAAAGAGAAGTAAAGAATTTTTAAATATCTAAAATATTTTCTGAAGTCCTTTTTTTTGTGATTTCTAGAGCTGGTCAGCTGAAATTCTTTCACTGCTCTTGTCCATAGACACACACGCTACATACCCAGGTTCCTTTCCTCAATTATCCTCATTCTTGGGGATGATTTTCCAGCTCTCAGTTTCTCATGCAGGTTGGCCTGACTCCCAAGAGGGTGTTGTTTCCTACTCTATCATATTTTACAAATCTTTCTCCACAGCCTGCAGTAAATGACAACTGATGGATTTCAATCTGTAAAATTTTGCAATCCTGGCAAGACTGTTTAATTGATTTGTGGTCATGGAGGAGATGCCAGGTGGATCTGTCTGGAGGAGAAAAAATTTCCTGGTGCTGCAAAAATGTAAAAGATGGAAACACCAGGGACTGGTAATTCCACATCAATAAATTTCAAGGTCATCTAGAAGCGACAGTAGATAATTAAAGAGCATAACTGTACCACTGGCAACCTGATCTCAATTAAGTATTCCATCTTAAAACCATTGAAATTAAAAGGAGAATGAAAAATCTGTGTTTTAAAATCATACTTTCGAGGAATTTTTAAGGTCTAATCATGAGCTCTCCAAAAGGCCTGATTTTCCACCTCTGATCTCCTCTGTTATTTACAGCTTAGGCATTTCATTTATACACAACTACAACTCTCCCCACCCCTTCCCCCAGAGGAGTGCCTAGTATTTAAAACATGCATTAAAGGGCTGCTGATACGATGCTAAATCTATTTCCGTCCTTGTAAATACTGCTTTGCTCAGGGGAGTTGAAGCGTTTTGGAATCCAACTTTATTTGGCATTCCTATTTTGGAACAGGAATAGTCAAATGCCAGGCATAACATGTGAGCAGAGCAGGAGTTCCCTCCCAGTGCACACCATCAGTATCACACTGAGGAGGAGTCTCTCTGTGAATTGTCCTTCAGAAGCAATCGCTGCTGTTACCTTTGCCTCTCAAATACTAACAGCTTAGCGAGTGAGAGGCAGCACAATGTGCTCTGGAGAGAGAGAGAGCCCTCACTCCCCTCAGAATATCTCTGAATGCCTTGCACAGCAAGAAAGTTTCAGAGCGGTAACTCAGTAATAAAGGTGGATCTATTTTACGGAAATGTTTTATCATTCCATTGTGCCAAGAGCAAGTAAACTGCTGTTTCTTATCATTCTCCTCCTTTTGTGCCTTTTGGCACCTGCCAAAGAGCAGGTGAGCTCTGAGCGAGCTCCCCGAGTTTCTTGGCTTTTACAGCTACCTCAACACTTCCTCCAGGCTGCTCCCTATGGAAGATTATCAGACTCAAAGCCTCTACTGGCTCTCTCTTCCCCTCAGAGTTTTCCAAACTGGTTTTCCATCTGCTCCTACATATTTTTCTGAACATTCCCATTCGTACTAAATATTGCCAGACACAAGGCAGTATTTTAAATGAAACAGCATGTGCAAATGCATGCACATATATTTTTAGCAGATTGCTTCTGTTTTTCCATGTAAATAACCAAGCAAAACAAAATTTAGGAAGAAAATTCAAATGCTGTTAATTAATTAAATAGAAACAGAATGTGATAACAGAAAAAGCTATTAGTGCTCTGGGAATGATCTCGTGAAATTGAAGACAAGGTCAGAAATACACAGGTGCAGCTCAATAAGGATAAATGCAAAGCACTGCAGTGAGGCCTAAGCCACTTCAAAACCAACAAAAAACCCCAACAACAACAAAGATATAAGAAAAATCCCCACAAAACATGATGGAGGAAAAATGCAAGAAGCACCAGTTTTCCAGATAAGGATATCAGAGTTTGGTAGATCACCAACTGAAATCAGCTTTATCATATCACTGCTCCAAACCAAACTAACATAAAGTGTCATGTAAGATACAGAGGCCATTCCTCTGTCCAGCCTGGCAGTGGCTCTGTTGGAATAGATCATCTGAGCACTGCACTGAAGGTTCACATCCACCACAGACTGACTGTAGGAGAACAGTAACAATGACCAAAGACCCAGTACGATGTCACAGAATCATAAGTCTATTGAAATTCTTAAGAAAAGGACTGAAATGGGACTGTGTGTTCTTTGAAAACACACATTCCTGTGGTTCTGAGTCTAAATCTGTATGTACACGATACAGAGGGGAAGAGAAGGAGTTAATAAATTGTTTATCTTCTGTGGGCAAAAGAAAAAATAATGGTCTCAGCATTCAGCAAGAGAGATTTGGGCAAGGCACTAAGAAAACTTGTGCAGTGAGGACAGTGGAGAACTGTGATACATTGCTTTAGCACTGAAGGCTTTTGGAGAACATATTACAGGAACATTTATCAGGAAAAGCTTGGTAGAAGTTATCTTGCCTTGTGAAAAAGTACAAACTAGACGGTGTCTTGGGGGTTTTTCCAAGACAAACCTTCCCCATAATTTAATATGATGTTTTCCAAAGCTGTCTATTTGTCTGCAAATTTCAACATTAACTCTCACCTGAGTCAGTCAGATTCATTTGTATTTTCTTCTTCACTTAAATCTTCTTTCAAAGCCCTGTGCCATGGTCACCCATCTTTAGGGCTGACTAGAAAGCTGTCTGGACACTGTAAATATTTGCTCTTCTCCAAGACTGAGCCCAGCACCTTCACAGGAATCCCAGCCTGTGTAGCACAGCGAGGAAGAACTTGTGACTGGAAAACCAATCAGATGGAAACCTTCCACTGAGACTGGATGCTGCACCTATTTCCTTGGAGTGTTAGCACAGCCATAATTCACAGCTATGTTCACTGGAGCTGTGTAAAGCTTCTTGACTGCTTTCAGGCTTTCATTACAGAACTGCAACCACACAAAATTAATCAAATGTTTCAGCAGCCCAGAATGTTTTAGTACTAAGATTCTCTAATTAAATCTGGAGGGGAGAAACAAATGGATAAAGGAAAAGATTATTTTAGGTAGGAATTAACCAAAATGTGACCTGATGCGTAACCACTTCAACCACTAGAACTTCTGTGTTTTATCAGCAAAATGTATTAGAAATAGGCTTGAACTAGAAACTGAAACACAAAATATCCAGTTTGAGAGGAGCTGGCATATAAAACTGAACCTGGATTTTCATTTTACAGTTGAAGCCTCTCTGTATTATATGAAGCTACGGGCAAAACATATGAACTTTGCCAATTTCCCTACTTGCAGCCCAAATAAACGAACAAATAAATTCATTAATAATATATTTAAAATCACTATTTTCTAGTGACTCTATTTCTTCCACATTATTTATTTTCCTCCAAATTTCCTGGACAACATCCACTAGGACAGTTTTCAGGCCTTACATTTTCATTTGTATTCCCCAGATAATACAGACCCTCTCTAACAAGCCACGCACCCAAAATGCCAACTTGGCCATTCATTTATTGAGAGAACTGGAGGAACTTCAGCTCTCTGCTCACATTCCTAATGTACCCAGTGAAAGAACTGGCTCTGAAAACAGAATCTCCTGAGATTTCCAAGTTTCACTGCAATACAAATAACTCATGACAGTCCAAATCCACCAATCATGCACTCCTGCACAAGGAAGTTGGAGTCATAAATCCTCTCCACTTTTGCTCAGAAAGTTTGTTAGATTGCACTCGGTCTCATACATCACATGCTGTCTGCTGAATTCAAGGGCACTTTCCAAGTGGACATGTTTAAGTAGGCCAAGGAACTCTTGGACAACATGATAAAGCTAAATTAATCAATTGCACAGGAACATTCCGACAGAAGGTAAGAAGAGAGCATGAGGTTTTGGGGTGTTCTAAAAATTAATATAAGGAAGCATATTTAGAACAAATGAAGGTATAAATGATATCCCAACTTCCAAGCCTGGGTTTTGTTCTAACCCAGAGAATTAGCACGGTAACAGTACATGAGTTTTGGAATTCATAGACAGAGGGAGAGTGATGAATCACCTGTTATAAAGCGCATTTGATCCGCATGTATAACTTCTGCTACGAGAAGTTGGAGATATGCAGATGTATCAAGTGAGAGTGCAATCTGGTGCCATGGTGTTGGGCACAAGAGGATACAGATTCACTAGGTCCTTCAGAATACTCAAACAGTGCAAGGAATTAGATTGGATACATTATTGGACTGTAGGATACGTGCATTACAGGATGCACCATGACACCAGGGCAGTCAGTTGTGCTTCTGTGCTTGTGGCCAACTGAAGCATTTTCAGACACCTGCACTTTTCTATCCAGGGAGTTCTCTCACAATAAATCCAAGTGACCTCCTTAACTTCACCCAAATTCAGTTTTCAGTGCAAAGAATACCTTGGCCGATCTACAAAATGAGGGTATGACTTCCCCACATCCAACTGCCTGGCAAGGATTCCCTCAGTACTTCTCTCAAACATCTCTGAAACCTTGGAAAAGCTTTGCTGTGCCTAGGAAAGCAGGGACTGTCTTCCCTGGCAGGAGATGCTACAAGCTGTACTAGTATGGTTCTTTGTCTCTGCCAGCTTTTCAGGATGAGGGGTAGAGCTGGCATTCTGGAAACAAAAAGAAAACCTATTCATCTTTTACCTGGGTTATTTGACGGTCTTTTAAAACAAATTTCCGTGAGACTTCTTTCAATTGAATTTCATTATTTGCATTAAAAAAAATCCAAAGCTGTACTAATTCTCACTACCATAACAATATCTCATTATAGTCATAATAATTGATTGTGATTGGCTGGTTTTGGCTTTTTTCTAAAAACTTAATTAGTTAATTAAAAAACCAAACAAACAATGTTTACATAATTCTCAGATTCTAGAAGGAAAAAGCATTCAAAGTGAGCAGAGGGAAATTCAAACCATGAAAAGGATTCACCCACAGAACTAACATAAGTTCTGGGAAATTGGATTAACTGATTCTCTCTTAAATAAAGACATCCAATCTACCTCTTGGCATTTCTGTTGCAATCATCTAATTCCACTCTCACATAAAATAACTAATCAGATTTAAAAGGGTTAGGCACAAATTCTAATGATTCAGTGCAAATCAAGTATTTTATTTATTTTATATATTCATAATAAATTCAAACAGTTTAAATAACAGCTTTACCCCAGACCCCCAACTCTACATTAGTCATCATTAAAAATCAGAATATCACACATTAACTATTCCCTTAGAGAAAAAGAAACCAATCAGGAATTGAGACAACACAGATCTTGATAATAAATGATGCATATTCCTCATTCTGTCATCATTATATTTCTCATTCTGTTGTCATTTTCCATTGAAACTGAATGATGAAAATACACTGAAATTATAGTCAGATGTAATTGGTACAATTGAACTGTATCAGAATTCTGACTCTGAGCTACTTTAAGAAATAACCCTTTGGTGATCAGAAAGAAAAAAAAAAATAGAACCCAAGCATGGGTTCTTTCTCATTGTCTGACCAAATCCTCCCTGGCCCAGCACAGGAATGGGTGCTGCAGGAGTCAGGCTGGGAATTCTGCAGCTTTATGTTCCAGGCAAAAGGCCCCACCCGTCTTTCCATTACAGGTGCAAAAGCCTCACTTGCTCTGTAGTAAAAAGTGCCCAGAGAACTCCTTAGCAATCAAGGAAGGGAAAGGCTCAGAACATGCCTTAAAATTCTGTAACAGTCATTTTTTCTCCGCTCTCCAGGCCACATTTTTAGAGCCCCCACTTAATCAAAACCACCTCTACTTCTTCCTCTCACACTAAACAGAACTCCTGCCACATGACTGACCAATCACACCTCAAACACCTGAATTAAATAGCAATTCTCATCCCTAAATCCAATACAAAAAAAGTCCTAATAGCAGCACAAAATCAGTTAGGTAGTTATAAATAATGAGGACTTGTAACTTTTTTATCCCTGAAGATTTTGTGAGTAGAGAAAGAAGCCAAACTCACAGTCAGTGCCGATGAAAAACAAAGAGACAGCAAATTTTACTGTCAGCTTTTCTTAATGCATTCTCTCTACTTTAATGATGACACAGATAAATCTCAGGTGCTCCTCTTTGTACGCAGCGTGTTCGTGCAAGGTGTAAGGAACTGACTAAATTAAACCTTTTACCTCAAAGCACACTCAGAGCGCAGTTTGGTGCCTTAGCCTAGAACAGCAAACCCAGTAAACAGGAAAAAGCACCACACCTAGTTTAATTAGACACCAGAAAGGCATTCTTAGTTCCCCAAAAAAGGGAGGAAAAACCAGTCACTGCATCCATATTTTAAGAGCCTGTTATATAATCTGCACCAAAAACCTCTATAAAAGCTTAGCTGGTCAAACGTGCTTCTGTTTATTGTACTTTTTGTCAAAACAATAAGTCTTTGAAGAAAAGGGTTTGCTGCACTCAATTCTAGTGTCCCATGTTCAACAGTGCAGTCAACTGGAAATTCTTCATCAAAAAGTATTAATATTAATTTTTCCCTAACTGGAGTTAAAAAAACCCGAAGTTAATATTAAAATAACCTATTTTATTTTTGGTTTCTGTAAAATTAGAAACAATTTAAGACCTCATTCCAATCAAGCACAGATGAATTTTCTTAATTGTCAATTTTCTTTCTTGAAACCCCATCCTATCCAACTCCAAATTAAGTTGCTCCTGCAGCTTCCCATGCCATAATTGCTGAGTTTCTCAGGCTGATTTACCTATTCTCAGAATACTAATAGAGAGTAAGGAAGTTCTGTAATGCTCATCCTGTGATTAATCACTGCAGGTGGGTTTCAGTGGCCTTAATCTCACATTGTAGAGGTCATTAACAGCCATAAATTGCCCAAAAGCAGATTCACCCAGGACCTCCATCCATGTGCCCTCCATCTGTGGGCCCAGAGCAGCACTTAAGCTCCAGTCTGGGCCTTCAGTCTTAACTTAAAGCCATTTATAGACTCTTGTTTCTTCTCCTGTTCTTTTGGTGTCTTAATCTGACATCGACTTGTTGCTTTGCTTTATTTGATGCCATTGATGGGAAAAACTGCTGGTGCCACCCCTGTGCTCTCCTTGCTTGGCTCCAGCACTGTGGGACTGTGCCCTGCAGGCATCTCGGGCTATCCTTGGCTCCCTGCTTGGCTTCCCTTCAGAAATAACTGCGTTCTTACTGTTCTTCTACACTGCCGGCTCCACACAGACATCTGAGGTACTCCTGCATACCTGAATCTTACAAGATTTTGTGTCCTTTCCTGCTTCCTGACTGACTCGTTTCATTACAGAAGCTCCTCACAGCCTTCAAGCAGGCTCAGAAAGTCAGACCTGAGTTCCTAAATAACTCCCCCTAGCACTGCCTTCCCATCAGCACTGTCTCTGATGCATCCTGGCTGTATTCCCACCCAACAGCATTTTGGGCATCCAGCTTCCCAGGAAGGGCCATAGAGCCTGTGTGCTCACCTCAGGGCTGTGGGTAGTGGTGTACTGCAAATCCTAACTGGTTCTGCAGTCCCTAAATTACCATTCATCCATGGCTACACTGCAAGTGAGAGTGGAGAAGAATTAAGTCCTCTCCCTTGAGTGACAGGTTGTACTGCTCACTGAGCTGTGCTTCTGCTTAACTTCCTTGGCAGAGAGCAAGTTTTGCCTTTCATTTCATGACTCAGCCTGAAAAGAAGGGCTAAAATCAGAATAAGGGAATCATAATTCTGCTTTAGCAGATCACAGGATTTTTAGCATTGAAATTCCAGTGGCTGGTTTTTCTGTGCACTGCAGAAGAGCATGAGGCTCTGGGGACTGGGTAATGGGGTCTTTTAGCACTGGGTCACTGCTGTGAATCCAGCTCAGGTCAATGATAATGGCAGCTTAGTTGCCTGTGTTAATTTTGCTGATTGCTTCAGTCCAGGTCTGTAGAGCATCAATAGCTACAAATAGCTGATCACCACAACTGCCATTATTCAAATAAGTTCATCAATAAATTAAATACCGAACAAAAGGTGCAACAAACCTTACTCTCAATAATAGGCTGCTTCTAAGACAAGATCTAAGCCTATGAGTGGAGTTTCTATAGTCAGAAAAAATACATATTTTCCCTTTCTCCAGTGTACCTACAGCAGATAAGCATCCATGATTCCAACACTTTAGCATGGATATATCTTTGATTAAATTAAAGTTTTATCTTATACAAACAAATGGGAATTTATTGTCTAAAGTTATCTTTGAATAGGGAAGGATTTTTCTGTTAGCTTTGAATTTATTCAAGTCCATACTGTTAAATATATAAGATGTCTCAAGACTACTTCTGTCTCAGTGAAACTGTAGGGAAACAAGGACACAGCTGGACAATATCAACTGTGCTATTTAAGGACAACATAAGCAGGAAAAATGAATAGATGGACATAACCTCTATATAGTCAAGAGCCAGTTTCAGACCGTCTAACACTACGAATATTTAACCTCCTCCATCATAATCACAGCTCTTCCACAACATCATGACAGCACAAACTAAATTGCATGAGTGCTTTAGCTACATATTTTTTCCGAATTGTTTGGCTATCTTTTGAACACAGCCTGAGCTCTGAATACACTTAATGTGTAATACTGGTTTGGGATAAACAGAAAAACCTTTGTCATGTTCAGTCTTCAGCTACAATACCAGCTCCCTTTGCCTTGGAAAACAAGCTGAGCTGCACAGCACAGCTGAGTGCCAGCACTGCCCTCGTGCCATGCACCAACATGGGAAAGCACTGAGGCACACGAGGGCAGGAAGTTAAGGCTGGAGGTTTCAGGCCTGCAGTAAAAAGCCAGGGTGCAGGTGCCAGAGTGAGAAGGATGCATTATCTGTTAGCTCTAACTCCCCAAGCACCACGACTGAACACTGGGAAGGCAGCATTAGCTGTTCCAAGGGGATGGAGAGCTTTGCACTTCTGCTACAGCGATCCCATCTGGCCTAATTAAATGATCTGCACTGACAGACTTCTGGGGAAAGTCTCATTGTGTTCTCCCAGCTGGAGGAGGAAAACGCAATTGAGGCCTGCTTGAGGGAAGTAATATGGAAGAGTCTCCCAGGGAGCTGGGATGTGTCTGATGGTTTTAAAAATGCAGGAGCAGCAGGTGAAGATAAAGTCTAAGGAAGCAGCATCCCCAGTTTTATGAAAAGCAGTGACCCACTTTCTGCTTCAGATAAAGGTATCACCTGCGGGTCAAGGGCTTCCTCGGTGCACAAGGCCAATGAAGAACCAAAAAGGAAGATTTCCCGCAGGATAAACGGTACTGAAACAGAATAGGAAGCAGAGTGCAAATTAAGCTATGGCCACTAATAAGCTACGGCCAGTAAGATAATGAGTAGCTGAGAAGAGCAGCAAAATGAGCAAATGATAGACTAATTATGACTGAATATGAAGAACTGCCAGCATCAAGCATTCAGATACTCTAAGTCAGGCCACTGAATGTGGAGCCTTTTCATCTGCTGCCTTCTTTTGCTAAGCTCTTGGAATAATTTTGTACTTTTGTTCTAACTCATAGCAAAACCTACTTTGCACTCATGAGGCTTGACTGCCACTTTAAAATACTGTCCCCATGGTCCCCAAAGGGGATGTTTAGCCTGGCACAGTGGTGCACAGCATTTCTCCTCCCTGCTTCCCCAAAGGTGTTGAGTGCTAGGAAGCCCTCAGATTTTTCTTTAAACAGATAGGGAGGCTTTTCTGTTCGCTTTTTTATATGACCCAATATAGTTAGAGGATTGATATATTTAGATCACGCAGCTTTTCAAGTGACAGCCCCACCTGTTTAGTGGTAACAACATTCAAATAAGTCTGTCAGTGAATTCAGGCAAGAAAAAAATATTCCTTGTCTTTTGTATTAATGTCTTGTTCTCATCAGTTAACTCCATCAATTGGATTTTTTAGAACATGTTTTGCAAAATACCAAGAACAGCACAATCCCTTTAGATTGAAATGCCCTTCATCTGCCAGTAAAGTGTTGTAGAAGGTGGACTCTTTCCTACTGTGTATGCACAAAATAAGTAAGGTTAAAATGTTCTATTTGAGACGAACCGGAAGAATGATAATTTGTTGGGCAACAGAGAGAGTGAAAGTTATTAAACTAATTCTGGTGAATCATATTCAGTTTAAAGATACTGACTTTAAAGCTGGAAGCATGGAGCTCTAATAAACTAATTTAATTCATCAGTATCATAGCACATCATGTGAATAATGCAAAATCACACAGCACACAAACCAAGATCTTTGCATCTTTCAGGATTAGTATTACCTTGCATTCTTTTACTCATCGTGATGTAACTCTGAGAAACAGATTTATATTAAAACAGATGATCGTAGATCTGGCTTAATCTGTAATTTACATGAGAACAGTGATTTTCTGTGAATTTAAAATGAACAGCATGATGTTCATTTGGTAGCATCTTCTCTTGTGCTAATGTCAGGCTGAAACACCAGCTCCTTCAAGAGGTTGCCGAGTTTCATCAGCTGTCAAAAATGTGAAGGTGAACCCCTCAGTACACATGCAGATTGGACACCTTTAATGACATTTATTCTGTCACCTGTCAATATTAACTGTATTCTCCAGTAAAGCTCTAAGTCCAATCACATACTTAAATCTGCAGCGTAATCTGGATAATAGGCACATGAAACCCCAGGCATCAGATTAGACGTTCAGTTAAAAGAACTCTGCTTGCATGAACCTCAAGTGATGAATACCTACTATTGTTCTTCAAAGAAAAAGCCTCAGGATAAGAAATTTGCATATGTATATGATGTTTTACCTTGTGATTGCTGTATGCACACAGAGTTCCAGGAGGCACATCTGTATTATTTTTAAGGTCTTTTCCTGTGTGTTTGATTGCCCAGTTTATCATAGTTCTCTTTTAACCTTTCTTTCTGTCTATCTTAGTGAGTAAAGTAATTCATTTTAAAATCCCCCCTTTTTTTTTCCTCAGCAAAGATGCAAGATACTGTGAGGAATATGCCATCAGTGGAAAAGACAAGAACCTGATTGAGCTGACTTGATCCAAACTCCCAGTTGTGTGACTGTATTGCTGCACAACCTATGGCAAGTCATTTCTCTGCATCTCTTCCTTTCTAGTCTCTCTCTTCTCTTTGGACACCCATTTGCAAGGCCTCTACTCTGAAGAGAACTGGGGACTACAGCACCCACGGCATCTTACAAAATTAGTCAGACACAAAACACAAATACAAAGTGATTGTATCACCATGGTTGTTTTCAATTTTTTTGGCAATATCATCCGCAAAGTCAAAGGAAAGAAAGAGAAAGACTCCCTCTAGTCCACCAGGTTTTGGTTTAGATGAAATTCAGAACCAAATTTTTGCTACACCTTTTTATTGTTCTATACAACAGCAATGATCAGAGCCAAGAGCTGTCTTACAATTCTTTCTAGAGTTAAAACTCTCAGAATTTATAGTAAATCTCCACTTGATCACACTAGTTCCAGGCTTGTTTAATGGCTTTAATTTTTTTCCCCAGGTACCTCAGTGATGCAGAACTCATGTTTGCCCTGCTCATATCCTCCTGCTGTAGAGATTCCTGCCCTGGAATTATGAGAACTCTGTTGGTGTCAGCAGCACTGGTGACACAGCCAAGTTTCCCTTGGCAGTTGTGGTTGGTTCATGCTGAAAGGAGGGAGCTACACAAAACAAACGTGCCTGAACTGGGAACCGTGAGACCAAGGTCAACAGCGAGTAACTGAGTAGGGAATGCAGTCTTACATAGCTGCTCTTCTATTTATTACTGTTATACCTGGGGCTACAAAATCTATACCTAGGTAGAATTATTTAAAAGACTCCAGAAAAGACCATCTGGCTTCTTGCGGCACTTATACTCTTTAATTACTAGCAAAAAAAACCCCCAAACTATATACAGACATCCACACCTATGGTGACGTAATATTTCATTCTTATTATTTATAATGGCAATAACTACTACCAGATCAGACAATCCCTATCATTTAATGACCTCAGACAATGCCAGGAGCATTGACTCCTCCGGCCAGTCACCAATTGCCAGGAAATACCTGTTCCTGAAAGTCATTATCGTTAAATTCAAAGTATCAGACACAACTGTAGAAAGAGGAGAGAATGTTGCTGTGTTTGCCTACAGAAATCCAGCTCTGAGTTTGTGACTTACTCATTGTTGTAATTAGAATGTTCCCTATACGGGCATATATATCATAAAAACCTTCCTTAGAGGCAGTATTTACATCATTTTTCCCTAGGGAATCTCTCCTTGGGTGTGACTTACAATCAAGGCAAGACTCCAGTCCCTGTCTTCAAACTGAGACCGCTACCAAAAGTATGTTCCATCAGTGATTTGGCCCACTTGTCAGATTTTGTGGGTACAGAGGATACAGTGCTGGGTTTAAGGTAAGAAATAGCCCTTTTCTTTCAAATACTGTAGTTCTGATCCACAAAAAAAATTGATCTTTTGCGTGCTTTTCATTATATGAACAGGATGTAATGATAATATTCTCCTGAAAGACTTTTGACACATTCTTGTTCCATCCTTGCAGATGGGTTGCATGAAACGACCTAATTATATTAATTCTCAGAATGTACTACAACGTCCCCAAACTTCTTCCTCTCTGCCCTGTCGAGCAAAATGCAATTTGAAGTGATCGGTGGTGGGAGAATCACATCTGAGCCTCAGCTGTGTGTGAGCAGTACAGCTACAGATGTTGATTTTTATTATACACTTATTGGATTTAAAGATCTCCAAGTATTGAACATGTAGAGTAATTACACAACGTCCAAAGAAACTATTTAACATGAACTACAATGTTGCATTAGATGAATACATTTGTACATAATTAGTGAAATACAGGAGTTTGCTTCCAGTTTAAGAACACAGAACCTTTCTATTTCTGCATATTTTTCAACAAACACTACTTATGCAAAGAATGAAAATACTTAATTGAGATATTTACAATAACTTCCCCTGAAGCACAGCTGCCAGGTAGCATCTGATTACCTACACTCACAGCTAGAAAGCAGATCCAGCAGTTTACAGGGTGCTATTATTATGTGAAAATGAAAATAACAACAGCTATTTCAGTGGCTTAACATAGGATGCAGCACCAGCTATTATAAAAGGGTCCTGAATGGATCCTTGTTGGCTCTGCAGCATTCCAAAGGGGTGGTCTAATCTGCAGGCACCCCAAAGCACAGCTGAATTTGCAGTCCAGGACTCTGCACCGCCATCTGTTCAGCATTCTGAACTGCCAGCCTCATCTTCTTCCAGCCCAAAAATACATTTTTTATGGCAGAAACGTATTTTTCTATGAGCAATTAAGGCAGCTCTATGAGATGGATTATTACAAGATGCACTTAAGTCACTGAAATGTTAATTGGATATTCTGGACCAGCCAAAAGAAAAACAAGTCCATTTTCCAAAGTTTAGCTGATTTAGAAGTCCTGGTAAAAACAGCCCAACCTACTGTCCTCAATAAAACAAATCAAATCCTGCTCTCCTGGTTCCACAAGTGTGCCCTTTATCACAGTTATATAGGAATATGCATGCAGATTATAAAATTACTGGTGTGTAGTAGAATCAGCAGCAGAAACTCATTTGGCATGCCTCAAGGAGAATTTTCCATAGACACTGCCTGCTCTGTCAGGGAATGCGTTGAGTTGGAAGGGACCTCAAAGATCATCTCATTCCAGTCCCCTGCCATGGGCAGGGACAACTTCCACTAGACAAGGCTGCTCAGAGCCTCATCCAGCCTGGCCCTGAACACTGCCAGGGATGGGGCCCGTATCTTGGGAACAAAGAGGAAAGCAGGGAAAAAGTGGATTAACGTGAATTGTGATGAGCAGCATATCAACAATAGAATTTCTCTTTTCCGTGTAACTGGACAGGGTAATTTCTTAGTACTACAAGCACTAAGTGCACCAGTAGAAAAAGAAATATCTTTCGTGAAGCCTGATTTTCCACAGCACACATCTGCTGTAATAAAGCAGGCATACATACACACACATATATACACACATATATGTACATGGTATGGATCAGCAGCACCTCCTGCCAGCTGCCCAGAAGTGAGGAGTGACAGCCTCTGGAATGGTTCACACGGCAAGACACAACTGCAGGAGCAGCTTGTAGAAGCTCTGACTCCTGAGCAAACTCTCAGACAATGTGGTAGAAAATCCACAACACTTCCAGTGGAAAGTGGTCAATGACTTGAAAAAGATTTATCAAAACCATGAAATCAAAGAACAAACACATATTTCTCAGTTAGATCACACCTCTCAGGAAGATCACCAGGTATGGCTTTTCATTCCCTCATCTTTCTTTCCCACCAGAGCCCTACTGGACATGTCCTTTCCCTTTGGTTCCATAATAAAAATTCCAGATTTTTTTGTCCCTGACAGGCTGCTAAACCATCACCTTTTGTAAGGCATGAAATTAAATGCAGTTCACAATTTTAGTTTGGGAGCTAGGTCTCTGTTTCCCCATATCTTTGACTGTGCTAAGGCAGTGCATAAATCCTCTCCTCCCTCCTCTTTCCTAGTGGATGTTGGACTTGGGATCCAGCCAGTCAGAACCTGCAGGGAATCGCAGAAGTGATCTTTGATTAGTGCTGTTTTTCTAGGAGTATAATGCTGTATAATTGCCATTTTTGTATATCATCTTGGAAATCCAGCCTGGAGCAATTGGGTAATAATTGGCTCCCAAGTTTTTTTCTTTTAATTTGGAAATCAAAATTAATACATCAGCCCCCCCACACACACACCCCTCCCAAGTAATATCCATTTCACCCCTTTGAATATATTATGGCTTCATTTTCATTTTTAAATCACACTGTGTCAGCTCTTGGCTATCAGTCCTCACTTCAAATATTCAGAGATATTAATCAGTTTCTTTCATCATCTATCAAGTGTTTGTTCTAGAAACCACTACTGTTATAGTTTAGAAACCTACTTCAAAAGGGTTTTTTTTATTTTTTCTTTACTTTTAGAAAAAGACAGCTTCTATCAAGTTTAAGATTACTACAGCAAAGAGAGTGAATAAAGCAGTACAACGAGGAGGAACAGTTTCTAGCACAGAAACAAATTCCCAGCAAATATAAGGGAGTTATTACAGGAAGCCATTAAGTGGAACATTCATTTCCTCACAGTGCTGCAATTACAGAAACATCTCATTCTCTATGAAATCCATTTCCAGAACCAAGGTGTCACCTACCTGAAACTCTTGTGCATCAAGGAGTTAACATCAAGCCTGAATAGTTAGGAGAGAAAAAGCCGAATCAGTGGGCTTTGTATCTACAGTTTGCTTTTGTTTTTCCATGCTTCTGTCTTGTCCACTAACAGCAGTTTTACTGGCTGGAAGAAACTATGGCACACTGATACTTCCTATCATTAAAAAAACCTATTAAAAACCACAAAAGCCCCAACCAACCCAAGAAGAGTTAAATTCTGCCAGTGTCCAGTAAGCAGACTCATCACCAGATCAAGGTGGGTAAGTATGCTGGAATTCAAGGTTTGGCAAATCCACTTGGACAGCTGTCCGAATGGCTGTAGGCTTCTCCAAATGCTGATCAGCCTGCCCACCGTTCATTTATGAGACTTAATTTTTAATTTTTATTTTTAACAAACTCCCTCCTTCCTACAAATACTTTTATGTTTGTTTCTAGCCCTTTCAATCATGGCGTTTAGGACAACCTGAGGAGCTGCTTCACTGAGTTAAGGCTGATTCTGGATGGGAGGTGTTTCTAGCATAGCAGTTACTTGCTTTGACTTCTGCATTTTAACTTTACTATTTGCACAGGTGTTGTTGCAGCGTGAATGTGAGATACTAGGGATACAAAATTGAGGAAATCCTGTGATACGCAAACCTAAGATTTGGCATTTCCACAGAGTTGTCAAATTCCTGCTGCCTGTCAAAGGAATTCTACATATCTCCAGAGAAAAATGGCAACACTGCACATTATCTAGGGGAATAAAAACTTTCTAAATTGCAAAACAGAGCAAAGATCAAAGAATTGACAGAGAAAAGGGAAAGCAAAACAAATTCACAAGTAGAATAGCAGATTGAGAGCCGTCTGAGAAACTGGGAGAGAAAAATAGAAGCACTGGTCTTTATATAGTAAATTAGTACAAAAAATAGTAGAGAATTTACAGATAGTGTAAGACTGACATTAATTAACATTAATAAAGAGAAAATCACATTTGAAATGCCTACTGAAAGTTTTATTAATTAGCCCTACTGATCCCATCTTGCCCACAAATGCCCCAGGTATCTCACAAGGTACTTGACACTTGTGAGCTCTGTACACCAGGACTCAAGGCTGAGATGACAAAACACAGATGTATCCTAGTGACGAGACTTTCCTGCCTCCCTAAAATCAGAGGCTGTTTGGCAAGCAAAATTACTTCACCGTAATGTTTTAATTCATTTACCTCTTCTAAAGCTTTCTGACAGATGTAGATTTTAAAGAGGGATTTGAATGAGAATAATATATCTGGCAACAGATACTGCACCTAATGAGTCTGGAATCTAATACGTGTTGGCTTGCTGTAGGACATAAGCTCCTGAATCACATTTCAAAATTCAGAAGCAGTGAAAAGAAACCTCATGTTATTTTTCAACATTCTCTCACTTTTCAGAACATTACAATTTCTCAAAATCAACAACTGTTAATGCACAATGTAAATATCACATTTCTAAAATTACAGAGATTATGTGGCCTTAACACCCCTGTAGAGAGTTTTGGCCTTACGCCTACTTCCTATAAAATACCTCACCGCAGCTCCCGGTCAGCCCAAAACTTCTCCAGCCGTCTAGAGACTGAATCCAACGTGATGCCTCTTGGATTAACTTAGACCAGAGAAGCAAAAGAGGTTTCAGTCCACAGGTAAAGCAAACATATACCTAGAATCCAGTTTTGCAGAAATAGGAGCTACAAATATATGCAAATTCTGCAGATTCCTTTCCTAAACATTTGAAAGTGTTACCAGCATTTATTTCCTTTTAATTAAATTTTGAGCTGGATGCTCTGACAGATTCCCCTTGGTATGTCTTGTATGCACACCTTCTATATTTTGTAAACCTCTTCTCCCCCTTCTCCCACTCCCTACAGACTCACCAAGACATAAAAGGAATCCAGAAAAAAAAACTGGCATTAAGTTCTTATCTCTGAAACCTCAAGGGTGAGTGGATTTGAAATCTACAGTTAGTTTTACAAGAGCTGAACATATGGTGATACGAAGTTTTATGTGTGTGAAGACCAGCTCTGCTCTCTCCACCAAGAAATGTGAGGACTATTAAAATACCCATTTTTTCTTAACATTCCCCTTCTATATTGTCCTAGAAGCAGGCATATTATATGCTTTTGTCTCACAGTTTAAAACCACTTCCCATTTCTCACATCCATAAAGCTAGGTGCTTTATTTTTCTTTTCTCTTAGCAAAATGAGCTTTTTCAGCTGTCACTTAGTAGCTGGATGTGAACCTGACAACCAAACTGCTCTGTACCTGCTGCTAGCACCACAGGAACACTTGTCAAACTACAAAAATGAAGAGATTTAAAACAATAATTGTTTCCAAACTCTCATTTTCAGCAACTGACATCTATTGCCATGGAAACAGTCGGAGAGCAGAGTAGCAGGGATACAATCTGACCCAGAGGTTCTAGGATTCTTCCAGCTCCCATCACACTGATAACAATTTTCAAGAAGTGACCTCTCTATTGCACCTTCAATAAGAATCAGGAACACATTACTTACTCACACAGTAAAACTGAGCTAAAAAACTGCATCTAATTTTTAAGCTGGACTTCCAGTCCCAATTTGCATTAATGAATTTCCAGGTATATGATAATACAAGCCATCTAACATCTTCAGTATAGCCACCATCTCCTCCCACAGATGGAAGAGCACCTGCCTCAGGTGGGGATTTCCCCTTGCACAGTTCACTCTACTTGCAACTCTACATGCACTCAGCTGCTTCTTTTCATTATGCCCATTTTGTGTCATTAAGATCCGAACAAGACAGAAACAGAGCTGAACAAACTGAACCAGGTAGTTTTCAGGACAGCAAGAGATGAGTGCTGTCATGCTCACCAGGAAAGGAAACAGCTGCCGCTACCCAGAGTGCAAATGAGTAGTCGGGAGTCAGACTTGAAATTCAGATACCAGCCCTGGAACAGTTTCTGCTAAGCACCACCACTTCACTATCAAAGGTTTTAATGTATTTAAATATTCATTAAATAAATCTTAAATATTTTAAATTCTATACGACAGCAATTATTCTGGTCTTTTGATCACAGCCTTTTATTTTTGTCACTGTATTTCCATAAAACCTCAAGAGATTTGCACCTACACTTTCAGTGCTCAGCTACCACAGTGTTGACTCAGAACAGCAATACCAGAGGTAAAACCCACAAGGCTCAGGGATGATGGTTATTTTCCTTAATGGCTGTTATTTGGAGAACCAACAGCAGGACACAATCGGATTGCAAAGATGCTGCACACACTTGAAAATACAACACAATGATCAATAGGCTTAAAATGATACTTGGGGCACCAGCTGCTACTTGAACAGATTGCCCATGTAACATCAATATCACACTTTCATTCTGCACTGGGAATAACTTTGGAGAAGACACCAAGAAACTTCTCAGTTGGGGAGAGACTTTTGGTACTCAGGCTATTTCCACTCTCATTTCAATCAATGAGAGCTATGTTAAGTCTACACTAAGTACTCAGGGAAAGCTCATTCTGAGTTTCTTTTGGGGATGCTCAGCAGAGAAATAGCAATTTTTTTCTCAGGTATTTTTTTCTCTCGATATTCAAGATTTCAAAAAGCACCTATAAAGCCTCCCTGTGTTTTCAACATGGATTACCTTGTGCACTTCAGAGACTTTTGCTGTGACACTTTCATACAGCTTGCCAAATGCTTTGAAAGGTCTCCGAGTTTGTGAACTCAAGTTCAACTAATTAGAGTGAATGGAGAATTCTGAATTCATGAAAACCATAGGACATCAATAAAACATAAAGCCTACTAGGTCAGTCCAGAAGTCAGCAAGTCCATTTGGCAGCCACTGAATAATGACAAGGATGATGAGGAATGCCGAATAGCAATGGGAGCCTGTGGCAAGAACAGGCCACTCACCCACACATTCAATATGGCACAGAGAGATACCCCGACTGTCCTTTGTCACTGAATCACTACAGACTGAAGCTGTCCCTTGAATGGGCACTTCTGATGTGTTATCTTACTTTCTCCGCCATTCTACACCCACCAACCACAAGCCTGGCTCAGTAAATAGAGCACTGGGATGGTATGCCGGAGACTGGAATTCCATTCTTTCCTAAAGTCCTTTAGCTGAGTGACACTGGAAAAGCCAGCCTTTTCCCATGACCCTGCAAAATCAAATTTCTCTCTGCAGAGTGAGATTACCTGATAGAAACAAAAAACCCAGGCATTATTTTCTTAGCAGGCAACTAAATAAATTAATCATATAAATTGAGGGAAAAAAAATATTGTCTCACAGATTGTTGTGGTATCCAACTGTCCCCACATCAAAGCTATTTTAATTGGAAATTCTGAAGGGCAGGAACTTTCCTGCAGCTCACAATCTGAACAAAATAAATAACAATTAGAAACCAAATAGGCTCTATTAGCCCCTACTTCTTCAGCTCAGCTACTAACCAGAAAGAGGAAGGCAACTATTCTTTTTTTGGTGTGTAATAAGAGCTCTCCAACTGCGTCTGGACCGACGCGCAGCCCGTGGGTGTGTGAGTGCGGCTGTCTGGCATGCGGAGGCACTGTGCTCTTACATAATCCTGCTGGGAAGGCTCCTGGTGGGAGCTGCTACCATGGACAACTGCCCGGCTGCCTTTTCCATTCTGGACTGGCTGTACAATTTGCTTACCTTCTCCTGCTTATCTGTCCCTGAAGCATTTTGTAGTGCTATTTATATCCTCATAATTTCGGCAGGTTCTAACAGAGGATGGGTCTCGTATTAGATACTGCACAGACAGAACAAAGGCAAAGGCATTCTCCTGCATTAAGGAGCTCCTGATCAAAACAGACAACACAAAAACGGGAAGGAAAAGTCTTCTTATTTAGAGTTGCTACTTAAATTTTCTATCTTTCTGTTCCCCAAATCCCTTGTACACAGAGGTGTGTACACTGCATGACCTTGGGCAGGATTTTGTCACACAAATCCACGGTGCAAGTGGTCTGACAAGAGGGCAACGCTTTCAGCTTCTGGCACAGTCACCTCTAGCAGCAGCTCAGAGCCCTCTGCCTTGTGCAATTCACTCACTCAACACCAGAATCTGAGCTGAATGACCAGTCACCAAAACAACTCCAAGTCAAGCTCTGGGTACTGAAAAGAACTGGGAAATATTTGCCTACAGTTAATCTAAGAAAGAAGAGAAAAGGCAGAGAAAGAGATACAAGTAGAATGTAAAAACAAAGTTAATTTCTTAAAGCTAACTGGATGAGATTTTGATAAAAATCATAATGTAACTGGCTACTACCAGATTCAAAAGAGGCCAAGTTTGTTGAGAAAATATTAATTTATGAGTTTGGCTGTACTGAGCAGCAGTGAGGCTGTTACTTGTTCTTTGTTTCTGCTAGGTTATGAGGGGAGGGATAATCAGGAGTAATTACTACCTGCTAGGAAATATTGTAGATGATCAGAAGGGAGAAATGAAAAGCAACCTACACACATATCATATTTCTTAAGAATATCTCTTCTCAGGGCCAAGACCACATTGGTGCACTTCAGCTTCCATCCCCAATGACAGGCACGAATATTTTACACCACAGAACGTCACATTAATTGATGCTAAGAAACTCAGTAGAAATGGATCATTAAAACAACACATGCAAGGAATTCCATAGAGATCAAAGTTTGCATGGGGAGCTGACAGAAAACAAGACAGACAAAATTGATGTGAGGAGGCAGCAAACGAGCAAGGACTCTGATGGAACAGAGGGAGGCTGCTCTGTTCAGCTGCACTTCTGTGCTTTGCATTGACTTTTCACCAAGGTGAAAAATGGCTTTAATCAGGTCCTTGGGATCTGTGCTTGGCTCTATCAGCCTTTCTATCGACAGTGAGAAAGTCATTTCACTTTGCTGGGAAATCAAAGTGTGGGGTGGAAATGGCAAGATGTGCACCTTGAAACCAGAATTATGGGGACTCCTGGCCAGTGCAGTCAACAAACTCTGTCTCAGTTCCTCTCTATAAAATCATGAGCCTCTTTTCCTGCTTGGCTGAAGGAACACTTCTTCAAAACACTCTTGCTCTCAGTAAGCTGGGGACTTTTCCCACATCATCAGTTGCTAAAAATGTAATTCTGTTTCGTTGCTTTGCAATGAAAACAAAGCAGCACAATGCCAGATACAGGAGAGGCAGATGACACAGGAGAATGATAGCCTCCAACTGTGGCATCCAGCCAGGCTCCTTGAAGCACTCACAGCCAATCTGGCAGCTTGAAGCATCCATCCTGGATCAGGCCATTATTCTGGCAAGTCTAAATGTTTGCCCTTAGCAGAGAGAACCAAATATTTCAGGAGATAAATCCTTCCTCCTTGAAACAGCTAGTGAGTTGTCCTCCTTTAGGTTAAAAATCCCACTCCTAACTTCAGCCCGAGATCACTGGAACTTAATGTTTATATTTAGTCTTGAGTAATGGTAAATCAAAGTATTCTTAAATCCTTTCAAAATCCCACAACATTTGTTTGAAAGTGAGACGTTCCCCTCTGAACACCCACCTCAGTTATTCCGGCAACCAAAACAATTACCTGTAGCTTGGTGCACAGAAGAGAAAGCATTTCCAGATATTCCTTTAATATTGATCATCTTTGCTTTAATAGTGCCCATCTCTCAGACTGCAGGGTCTTAGTGGCCATATATAACAGCTTGTGAACCTATACATATATAGGTTTATATATCTATAGGTCTGCAGCAGTGTTATATGGCAGACACAGCACAAGCACAGTCATCTCACCTGCGCTGTAATTCAGTGTACTGGGAGTGCCCTTGAAGGGGGATGGGACAGACATTGGTTTTCTCCCTTCCAGTGTTCCAGGATTCCCTCATATCCAGGGAGCTCTGTGTATGTATATCAGGGAGTGCAGTGAAGCAGTCTGGGTGCAGGACAGGCAAAAATTTGTGCATAGAGTTGGACTTGTAAAAGACATAGATTAGATCCTTCTGAGAACTGAACTTAAATCTTGTTGGCAGGAAGACCAACAGAATATCGATCGTGTTGAATTTTCCAAGCACCACGATTTAGCTCTACTTTAGAAGAGAGGCAATTACTAAAAAAGAATGAGATCAGAGTTCATGAAGTGGAGCAAATTAGCTAGCACTGGAAACCCCCCACTATTTAAATTTATCCTCAAGTTATACACTATGAATCTGTGCAGACAGTAGAGCTGTGCCTATAAAGCAAAGGTTTTGAAAATTAGAAATACCATGTCCAACTTGAAAAGAATCACCATACCTGACTTTTAGAACAGATGTTTAGGTGAAAGAAGAAAATAAAGAAAAAATTGGACCTTTCTGTTAAGGAAGCAAATAAGAAAAGCTTGAGGACCCAGTTCGCTAACTTATGAAACTACCAGTCACCTAGCACAATATATTATATATAATTGCATGAAAGTGCTAAAAAAAGTTGAAGTTTGACTTATTATTACTTGAGATGTGATGACAAATAATATTCCACTGATGTCTGGCCATCTAACTACACCTTTTTGTCCGATATTTTTTATCCAATAAATTTTTTCCAGTATCCAAATAAGTACAACTCAGGGGATACTCTACAGAATTCAGAGATATGACTGAGTTAAAGCAAGAATTTTCTTCTTCTAAAGACTGTCACTGTAACCAGCTAGCACCAAAAATGTTCACATTTTGTGGAACATCAGTTTCAGGAAGATTCATCACTGAGACAGCTGACAAATTCCCAAGGCTATTAGAAATGGGCCTTTTTTTAACCATTTTGCCTTGTTCTTTTTAAGTTATAGGCAAGTGGAAACAAATTTCTCTATATGGCCTGATTTTTTTTTTTTTTTTGAAAGAAAATCTGGAGCTGTGAGGTGTTTGGAGTTTGGCTTTTGTTGTTTTTAACAGGTACACAAGCTTCAAATCCCTCAAGGCTGAAGAATTTCCTTGCCAAATTTCAACTTATTTCATATCCAAAGTATAAACCTCAAAAATTCAAACCTGTAGTGACAGGAGATGTTGTAATAATGGAAATGCAAAACGTTAGCACTGCAATAAAATAACAGTAGCTGTCTTTTCACCTCATCAATGGGCATCAAATGAAGTAAAATAGGAAAGCTTCCAATATAACCTTTTAGTGGATTTACCATAAATTCTCAGCTTACACACTATAATGTCACAAAGAGGCTGTAGCTCTTTACCAAACTAAAATGAACCAACAGAATGAGAAATTCGTGTTTACTACACAAAACAAACTCGATATCTGAGTACACTCTTGCTCTGTTCACTGGCACAGGGTAAGACACTGTAATATATTTACTGCCTTAGCTAGCCTTTTTCTTACAAACATTTGGTTCCTCCTGCTGGTCAACCTGCCCATTTAATTTCACTGTCTGCCATAATAAAGGCTTTTCCTAGTAGCTGCCCCTGTTTTACAAATCATAACAAATATGAGAGAATAGGAACCAACTTTTCCATTCATTTCATTTGAAGAGCTGACTCAAACAGAGGAAACCCAGATAATCCTTCCCTCCCTCCCTCCTCTGAAACCTTTGAGGTTTGAATTTCCTGCAGGCAAGAGAACCAGACAGTGGGAACAGCCATTCATAGGGAATGCAGGAATTTGTGCTGAGAGGAATCTGAGCTCAGGTCAGCAAAGTGCTGATAATTAGGACAGGATACCTTCTCCTGTTCAGCACCCATCTCGTTCAAGCAAGTTTGGTGAGAAGCTCAGCCTAAACGGAAGACTGAGCAGAGGTATGGCTGTGACCACACCATGCAATTCCAGAACCCACCCCATGCAGAGCAGTGCCACCAGGGAGGCTTCCCTTGCTGCAGTGGGTCAGGATATGTCTCAGTTAAACTGTTCAGTGAGATGGTTCTGACCCCCAGGCTTTGCCCCAGTCTGCCCATTTCCCATCTTCCATGACTTGTCTGCCTTCCACTGCCCTAAACATGCATGTGTTCCCAACTTCCAGAAAAAAAAAAAAAAAAGAAGCAGGCTCTCTCAGTAAAGCAGGCTTCAGCTGTGAAGGCCGTAAGAGGGACATGAACTAATTTTCACCATTTCTCAAGTGATTGGAGGCAAGTTTTTCCAGGCAGGTATCTACAAACACTAGAGAAGAACTGATATATAATCAATGTGACCAAATGCATGTGGCATACTTCAGCAGCAGGAACACCCTCCTTCCATCACAGCAACTCAAATATGGTTTTTAAAGGACCAATAAAGCTTCACATTAACTATTAAACAAGACAAGAAGAGAAGAAATCACCTATGAGTATAAACTGGGAGATTTAACGGTGCAGGCAACAGCATTTTGGTAGTTACTTAATCATTTTAAATGGAGAAGTTTTGGAAGTGAAGCAGGTCATCTCAGTATATTTTTTGAATTCTCCATCTTAGGTTCACCTTGCCTGGAATATACTAGTCAATGGAATTTAATCTGTCAGGAAAAAACATGCTTCAAGTTCACTGAATTTTTTCTTTCTTTCAATTTCCTTTTAGCCACTTTAGCTATGCTTTTTAAGAGGAGGTGAAGTATTGTTGAAAAAACTACACCAGGACTACCTTCCAAACTGGCTACAATGATACAGCACACCTGTGTTTGCAGCTTTGGAAAATTTTGATAAATGAGAGAGAAAATACAGGCAAATGCCTGTAACAATATTCTAAAGATAATTTTAAACAAGAAAATGTACTTGTGACTCTATTTAAAAGGAAAAAGCTAACAGCAAACAGAGAGAAACTGAAACTAGTGCTGCCCCATGTCTAACAGCACTCAGCCTTGCATTTCATTTAAAAGGCGTATTCTTGCCTGTTTAGGGATTATTCTTGTTCTACCTAATCCCCTTCTAACTAGCACAAATCCAGCATCTGAATGTGAAGCCAACAGTATCCCCTGCAGACGCTGCAGCTGCCACTTCTGAAATAGCATTTCTCTGGAAATCAGTAAACAGCCTCACCTTTAACAATCTGTTAGAGATGGTATTCCCGGGGTGCAATCTATCCTGGTTTATGTGTGATCATTGCCCAATTTGTTCTTATTATGTTATTAGTGCTGAAAGATGTTTTCCATTAGAGGGTGCAAGCTTTCAAGTTCTTGCTGGCTAAAAGATGAAGTTAAAGGCTTTCGGCTCTTAGGGGAGAGACATATTTGCAAACATTTAGTTTTTATGGAGCAGATCTCTTCCGCACAATAGCTTTACTGTTTGGATTTTCAGGTGTCATACATGAAATGAAGCTCCCAGTCTACCCAGGATCTTTCAGCATCAGCCTAAATAACATGTTAATACTTCACAAGAAGTCTGATCAATGTATTTGAAATAATAGTTTAAATATAATACTCACCAACACCAGCATCAGCTATAGAAAAAGCTGATTCACAAGAGGAGTGGCTGGTGTCATATATTTCAGTAAAACATTGGTTCCCAGTCCAAAGGAGGTCTGGTGGCAGTGACCAACAGCTGCTGACTCCTTTTTGGTTGCTATTCACTGCCAGTGTGAGCGGAGTTTGGGCAAACCACAGTTCCAACCAGACTGGTGCCCCCTCCCAAATGTACTCATCACACTCAGTGCCTGCACTGCCAGGCACATTCACAAAGTCAGACACTTGACAGCCACGGAAACAATGCCTTTTGTATTTCACTACAGCTCTTCTGTGTTGAGATTAAAGGAACCGGGTGCTGTCTGCTACCTGGGATACTCCTCCCAGAACTGCAAGTGCTGTGAGCCTTCAGGTTTAATCTGGCATTTACTGTCGAGTGCAAATCAATAAAACAAGGATTAAAATGTATGTTCTTAACTTGCTGAGGAATTGCTTATTCATACATTAAGCTGTCATTTTATTTTACTCAATAAGGAAACAAACCCTACATCACTATGCCAATGCCCTTTAATTTGCCTGTAAAGAAACCTGTACTGTTAAAGCACGTACAGCTCCAAGTCCTTCACAAAGATGCACAGCCTCTCATTTTACAGATGACAGTCAAAGCGACATGACTGCCCAGTACCATACTCAGTCTATAGAAGACACAGAACTAGAACCCAGATCTCCTAAATTCTTGGTTTTCCTGCTGCATTCATGATGGGTAGACAGCTTGGCAGCAATCTTGTAGGAAGACATCTCCCACCAAATAGTATAAGTAATTGTAAAGAAAAATTGTCACAGGCTCAACACTCATGCAGTTGTGTGCCTGCACTGAGCTAGACTTTTGTGAGATCAAACTCACTGAAGTTTTTCCATTTCTAGTGACAAGAATTAATTCCCTTTTTAACATTAGGACCTTTGCTCTCAGAAAACTGAGACCAATATTACTGAACTTGAGCAAAACACAGCGCACAGACGCGGGAACTTCACTCCACATGCCCTGCACGTTGTAGGAAGGATGTAGTTTCTGCCACCCCAATCAAAACCTGACAACTGTGTCAGCTTCCAAGTGACAAACACAAATATCACCAAATTTCAGGTTACACCAAGGCAATTCTAAGTGTGAAACCATCCAATTATGAACTGCTATTTCCAAAGTAAAAAGCTGCTCATGTATCCATCAGAGCCCCAGAGTGCTTCCTCATTCCCTCCCGGAAAATACTGAAAGGAGCTATGACAGCAGTAACAGGGACAACCTGGTTCTCACAAATATATGCTCATATAGTACCATACAGAGAAATTAGTGTTTTTTTCTTTTTTTTTTTTTTAATTTATATCATTCTTCAAGGGGAACATCTTTTTCCTTTGCTGGCTGATGCAGAACATTTTCCCCCAGAGTTTTTACAGAAGAGATCAAAGTTTGACAATCTAAAGCTTTACTTTTGGATTAATAAATAGGGGGCAAAATGTCAGAGAAGTTTATTTTATACAAAGTTTAGAAGTTGCCAATCCTATCTCTGATTTTGACAGTTCACAGGTAATGGGCTTTATCCTCAGTACAAAGTTTCAGAGGATTAACTATAAGCCTTATTACATGTGAGATACATATAAGATAAAGCAACTTCAGAACATAAATACACCTTCTTTCCCTCCCAAGTTTACTGAATTTTTTAGGTTTACCAGGCTTCATGAAACAAACTATTTCTTTATTCTCACACAGAATATAGTTTTGGAACTACCTATAGTAATAACAAAATATTCTATCGGAGTTACATGATTAAACAAGGACACCACTCTCAGCACTTGAAAGCAGAAATACAGAATGTCATTTTAAAGTCCTGTTTCAAGTATGTACAATACAATTGGGAATGTGCAACCCTATGGTGTCTCCAGTAAATATTTCAAACTATTTGAGCCACAAATACTCTCAACATTAGCAAGAGAACAAGAGAAGGACTTGAAAAGGTAAACATTGTTTGCAAGGTGAAGACTTGAATAGACTCCAAAATGGACCATTTAAAATAAACAAATAGCTCAGCTGTCTTAAAACAATCATATCTTACCAAGCAAAATTGTATTTGTAACTTTAAAAGTTTAAACAAGTCGCAGCCAAACAATGCTATTCCTGTCTTAAACAACAGCTGCCAAAACCCTGGGCATTGGGTGCTCCTTCCTACTGCACCTTGGCTCTGGTGTTTAGACTGGACAGTTCTCCTCTACTTCAACAAATGGATGAATGACCAACTTGATCAACTCCAGTTATAAATTCTAATTAAATTTAGGCAGCTCACAAGACTGGGGCCAGACCCCTAAAACTTGTTCCTGTTGCTAGACACTATGGGAATGAAAGTCTGCTACAAACACATGAGCTAAATCCAGAGTCTCATCCTAGCCCAGCTGTGGTCAGTCCAGGTGAGGCTCCTTTTGCCTTCTGTGCCAGTTCTATCAGGCACAAGTGTTATGGGAGCTGTGAGATGGGTGTTACCATCTCTTGGCACATCTGTGTTCAGTCATACACAGAGCCCAATGCTAGGGAAGGCCTGCTTCCTCATTCCTTGGCTACCTAGAACGGCCCAGCTGTGAATTACATTGACAGCACTAAATTTATCAGCTCAATTCTAGTCTTCTTCCATAAAATACACTCATATCTAAGCAAAGAGATCCACACGCTGTTCTAAAGGAACTGGTAACTACCAGCCAGTGTGGAACCATTTTTCCTTGGCTGTAACTGCTTTTCTAAAAAGGAAAAGATATCAATATTCAAAGAAGAGTGATATTTAAGCGTTCTGAAACTTGGGGGACACTTAAACAGTGCCCAGTAGGATATGATCCACCTGAAATAAATTTGAAAAGCCATTTAAGTCACTGTCCAGTAAGACAGCAGAACCTAATCCTAATTGCAATTAAAGGCTCTTATATTTTTAAGTCTGAAGTCACTGGATTGGTCCCTGAGGTTACAGAGATGAGAACTGTGAAAATCAAAATTAATCACTGCAGTGATTCTAAGCAGACAGCCCTTGTAAATCAAGGAGTTACTGATCCCCTTAACAGCTCAGTCCAAGGAGGCACAGGCTGGGCTGGGGGTACAGCTGAACCTTCAGGTTTGTGTTGTGCTGCACAGGAACCTCGGCTGCAGGATGAGCTCACCCAGCCAAGTGTGACAGAGGAGGCTGAGGGCAGCTCCCAGCCAGCACCTGAGATTTCACTCCCTGAGGTCCTTGCCTTTGACTAGAAGTGCCACAAGTCCTTGTGTGAACATTGGGTTTGTTTGACAATAGAAGTATTTAATAGAATAGCCCTCTTTTAACAAAATCCTGAAAGATCTCAAAAAATCCAAAATTGATGGGCAAGTTTTCCACAGATGGGATCTGCCTGGTTGGAAGCCCACCTGGCTGCAAACAATTTGAGGTTCCCAGTGTCTGAAGGAATGCAAGGTTTTTTAAAAACCTCTTCACAGAGTCCAAGTGTTCTTTTTACTGGGATCATAATGAACCTTGTGCAAAACAATAACATGGGAAAAAATAAGTCCTTCAAGGGTTTCTTCCAGAATTCCCAATATCCAAGTCTTTCCTTTGGTTCTAAGCTCAGCTACATAAAGTGTACTGACTCCTGACTGCTTAAGTCATCATCCTTGCAGAAAGCCATGTTTAAATGATTTGCATCTGACATATAAGGAAATAGTAAACTAATTCATTGCTGACACTTAGATCTGAAATACTCAGTCATGAGTGTGAATTTAGTTATGCCAAAGGAAATATTCTGTTTTCATATTCAGAACTGGAACAAAGATTTCTCTCCAACACTTGTTACTGCTTATTCTAATATGTTCCAGCTTCAGTAATAGTCAAATATGAGAAATTACTGGGACTGTAGGCACCCCAAACTCTGTCTGGTTTCAAAACTCTTGAACTTGAGAGGAAGCACTGAATGCAGAGAGCCTCCAAGGCAGCTGTATGGTGAATCAACTCAGGACTGCAGGAAATCAGCACAAAGAATAGCCTGAGTTTTATATAAAAATCAGCCTGACATGGTCACTAGTTTAGGGGTAAAAGGCAGGAGGTATTTACTGGAGGAAAAATTTTAATATCACCAATGGCAAGATTTTAATTTTGGGTATTATCTGTGACTGTCTCAAAAGGCAGAGAGCTAGTCCAGTAGGTTATGCACCTACCTTCACATTCTAAATGCAGACTCTCACTCCTAGGGAATAGACTTTTCACCTTAGTAGTATATTAGGTTGTATTAGCCACACTCAGAAGTGAAGTAGGTTGAATCTATTTTAGCTCCAAACTCTGATTATCTCTGTAGTGTTATTATTTATTATTTAATTCCTTCTGGACCATAAGAGTCAAAGAAAATAAATTATTATATATTTCTAAATGTTCCCCTATTTGATATACTACTTCAATAACACAGTAATTTTATTTTTATCTCCTAGAGAGATATAGAAACAAAGAAATAAAGGCACACAGAATCATAAGTTAGAAGATAAAAGCATAGTTTCAGCTTCTCAAAGCCTCACAAATTCCATGGCTGTTGTCTAACACAAGTGTTCAGAGCCACCATTATTCCATAATAATTTCTAGAAGGCATCAACACAAACTCCTACTTTCTCTGTTCTTCTGAAGAAAAAAATCCAAAACATGCTTTCCTTCTGAATACTTCCAGTTATACTCACTATTAAAATTTGCATTTCCCGTTTTAATTAACTACCCCGGCAATACCAAAATCCTTGTAATTTATGAGCTATCTTGTGATCACGTTATTAACCCCAATGAGTAGCTTCTCAGTGAAATAGCTCTGTTCAGGTCAGTGGAATCACTTGTGTGAATGATTTAGCAGACCATAATCTGACTGGGGATCTCAAAAAGCTCTGAGAGACCTGACATTCGTTAACACTGTGCACGAAGATGTGATGGATAAAAATTTATGATGTCGAAATGCAATATACCCTATTGAATACCTACTTCTTAATATATACATGCCGATAATGGTCTAATTTAGAGCCTTATAAAAACCTTTGTGTAACCAGTTAGCATTTAGAGCAGTGCCCACGACGATGCTCACAGCAGTGTTAATGGCCTGTATTGACCATTACAGACGTTTGAGACAACTCTGTCAGAGACTCCTCAGCCATTTTTGTTCTGATGTTCTGATTTCCAGTGTGCTCTGAAAGGTTAAGTTCTCCATATCTGAAATTTTCTTTGGGTTTTGGGAGGTTTTCCTTTAAAGGTCAGATAAAACATAGTCTTGTCATTTCTGTGACCATGTTCTGGAAAATTTACAGGTTTGGGTTTTTTGGGGTTTTTTTTTTGGCTTGTAAGAATTCTTTTGGAGGATCCTGAGCAGTTCTATTATTTGGAACACAGAATGAAAGCAAGATGGGATTTCTGGTATCGAGTGACATGAAATGCTGTGTATTTGATCACATTTTTACCTTTAGACACACCTCAGTTTATACATGCTCAGATTTCACTTAGGTGTAGCATTTTCTAATTCCTCAGTGTTCAACTTCCTGGCTTTATCAGGGCTCATGGCCATGAATATTCAGTGTCTGGCAGTAACCTTAGAATTCAGTGAGAATTTTGTGAGGATTATATAGACACTGGTCCCTTTCTATATTTTGCGTACTGCCAAAAGAATTCAATAGTATGTGCTGGTGTTTGTTAGGGACAGAATTTACTGCAAACTTCATTGCAATTTGACCTCCTCCAGGCTCAGCTCTTTCCAGAACTGCTGTTGGTCAATGTCTGTCTGTGCCTTACTGTAGCTTCATAATACAGAAAAATAAACATCAGCCCAGAGCTTTTATAAGATATAAATAATTGGCTTTTAGATATCTATGAAAATACAGCAGACAGACAAAAAAATCATCACATCAATAGCAGTTTTTAAACTGTTCTAAGCAATATTATCAATGTTATGACCTGAGAAACAACAAATTACTGAGTCATCGTGTGCTTCATCTTAAAAAGTGATTTCACGTCACTTCAAATACTCCTAAATTAATAGATTTCATACCTTCAATAATCTATCAGAACTACACCAAGTACAAGAGATCATGTAATCATTAAGGCTGGAAAAGACCTCCCAGATCATCAAGTCCAATTGTTTCCAGCACTACCAAGTCCACCACTAAACCATGTCTCTCAGTAGGATATCTCCACATCTTTTAAATCTGTCTAGCGATGGTGACCCCACTTCCCTGGGCAGCCTCTTCTGATGCCTGGTCACCCTTTCTGTGAAGAAGTTTTTCCTAATATTCAGTCTAAACCAAGGCCATTTCTTCTGGTCCTATTACTTGTTACCTTGGAGAAGAGCCTGACCCCCCTCCACCTGGCTCCATGCCCCTCTCAGGGAGCTGTGGAGAGCCAGAAGGTCCCCCTGAGCCTCCTTTTCTCCAGGCTGAGCACCTCCAGCTCCCTGAGCTGCTCCTCATCAGACTTGTGCTCCAGGCTCTTCATCAGCTCTATTCTCTTCTCTGGACACACTCCAGCACTTCAATGTCTTTCTGGTAGTGAGGGGCCCAAAATGGAAATGTAGATCATAAAAGATCCCAAGAACCTCAGCCTCAGAAAGGAAAGTTGAAACAATTTATGATGTTACAGTTATTATGAGTCTCAGTTACAACATAATTGAGCTGCAACTTCTTTGTGCTTCCTAATTAAAACACTCAGAATAAGATAATCTTTGAATGAATCACCCCCAGTTACAGCCCAGCTAAAGAAGAGCTGCCATCGTCCATGACAGAACCAGCTTTATAGGAATTTTTTGCCTATGTTGGTGTAAAGGATTAGATGAAAATTCACTTCATCCACTCTAGATCCCCAGCACAGCACATGTAACCAGTCCTACAGTCTCATCATCCCTCTCCAGCATATAACAAACTAGGAAATAGCCGACTCCAAATGATGAGGTTCCATCTCATAGCAAAAGTTATTGTAATTAGTCTCTATGTGTTTGACTTTGTGCAATTAAACTTCATTCCATTTCCATTAGTCAAGTCTACAAGGCCATATAAAATTTGTGGATGTCAAAATGAGAAAGTATTGCCAGTCCTAGAGGAAGACTGCATCATAATTCAGAAAGAATTATTCCCTTAAATCTATCTAATCCTTCCTAAATGATGACCCTGTCCTCTTCCAAAATTGGTAACACTTTCTGACTTTGTGTCAGACACAAATTTTATAATTGTACCCACTTTGTTCTTGTAACAAGCTCACTAATTTCAATATTAGACAGGACTGCTCTCCAGACCAAACCTTGAGAAGCAGCACTGGTAACTTCTTTTCGTTCCGGGAACTTTCCCTTCCATATAATTCACTGAAGCTTCTACTTTAGCAAGCTTTTTATCCACCTCATAGTTTTTTAATTAATCCCCATTTTGTCATTCCTTAACAATCATTTCCCTTGAGGAACTATGTCAAATACTTTGCTTAAATTTAGACAGATTAGGTTCATTGTATTCCCCTTGTTTAAGAAGTCAGCTATCTGATCAAGATATTAAATTAGTCTGATAAAACACGCACTCAATGAAACTATATCCCACATTATTCCATTTACCTCTGAAGCCTTGACTGTTCTTTCATTCAAAACCTAGAGATTTTGCATATCATTGGAGTCAAACTCATGATTTCATGCATTGCTCATAACTTCCACTTTTGTGAACGTATCTTTTTGGTTATTCTCCACGTTATGATATCTGTAGATGTAGTGGGACACAGCAGCAGACACGGTAATGAGACAGATTTCAGGCAGGATCGAGGCAGAGATTTAACCACAGTCCTTGGCCTCAGAGAGCTGGACATGACCATGAGTGACTGCTACATAACCCCAGCACATAGTGTGACCGAAGTGTGTGCTGCCTCTAACATCACCATCCATGAGTCCTGGTTGTGAGAATTTGTTTCTATGGAGATGTATAAGAGCATAATGCTCTCACTGAACCTTGGTGTACCAGAAAGTGCAGCATTGTAGAGGTAAAAGATAGTCAGCTTAATTCATTTGGAAGAATTGCCTAAAGATGTGAAGAACAGGGAGGCTGGTGAACCTAACCACAGGCAGGATCTGTACAGCACATCACAATCAGCGTGGAGGGTCTCACACAATGCTGCACACACCCAGGTTTCCAGTGTCAGAATTGCATATAAATACAATCTGTATTGCAAAACCAAACCTTTTCTGCTATTTACAGAGTGATCCAGTAAAGCATCCACAAATGACCACACTTTTCTTATCCAAATGTCAAAGGAACTGCCACTACCCCTAGTACAAAATAGTAGCACATATCTGGAGTAAATGCATGGGGAACAGACGTCCACAAAAATAATCCTATAGCTTCTATGCACCCTCACAACGATTTGCCTGCCGACTTTCTGAAAGCTGCAGAAACACCATGGAGATATTATTAAGATCAAACAGGCATTGTTATGATTTATTTTGATACAATCATACACATTAATTTATTTTGATACAATCGTACAGTTAAGTTTTATTACCTAAATTCTTTTTTAAATGAACAGGGCCCCACTTACATTAATTTTTTTCTTCAATAATTTTCTTCTCCCAGCATATTCAGCTGACACTACACACAGCCAAACGTAACAGCTTCATCATCAGCGGACCCATGACTGTGCTGTCGGAAGTGCTCTGTGATAAAGTGACTTGAAAGGAACAACCACTGCTAAACTTGAAATGCGATCACTTTCTGTAGATACTCTAACATCCAGAGCTATATGGGAACATCTAACTACTCTAAAACATATAATAAGTAGTTTCTACCCCTGAAAAATTCTATGTGCTCAGGACAGATATTCTTTATGAACTATGGACTGTTAAGAACAAGTCACCAGGAATAAAACAGATTTTTTCATAGCCTCCATGAGCTCAAGAGCTCTACAGGTTATTGGTATTGATTTGACATTCAAAAGAACACTACCCTAATTCTTTCAAGAAAGCCTAACTCAGCAAGAAACACAGTAAAACCATTTAAGTCAGGCTTGGAATGGTACAATAATAGCAAGGTTCGAGTTATTTCAATTCCTGTCATTGTCAGTTTGAAGCACTAAGAACAGAGAGGCAAGTGAGGAAGGAGAGATTTTTGAAAGATAGGAAGACTTGGGATAGTCCTTGACTTCAACCTATTCATTATTAATTGGTCTTTGATACACTTAAAAGGTAAAATTGAACCAATGACCAATTAAAAGATGATGTGTGTTGATGTCCTGGCTGAGAATCATTTGAGGAAAGATTAGAGGACACAAAACGAGCCCAAGAGGATGAAGTAATCCTACTGATGACATGCTTAATTCATCTGGATTCCCACATGCGGAAAGGGTAATCAGAAATACCTTAGTTAAGGCCAGGCTCCCTTTCTATCCATATTTTCTTTTAGTTTTTCATCACTTATATTTTTTTAAAGCAGGTATCATTCCTTCTCTGAAAGTTTACTTGCAATTTGAGAATGTATATTATGAGCATAATACCTTTCATGCTAATGTTTCACAAAAAACCCCCAACTTCTATCAATTAAATAAGTGGAAATATTAGAAAGTTTTTAAATGTCTTCCCAGTGTACCTTTCATTTGCTATATTGGTTTGCATAAGTTGTTTTATACCGACTTGGAACATTCACACAGCCAGAGAGCACTTCCAATTAAAAGTTAATTGATTGCACTTCAGACTGGGGAGGGGGAGAAGATAGTATTCCTACCAAGCAGCATCCTTATAGTCATTAGCTGCGGAAAGGACTACTCCAGAGGCACCCGACACTAGCAAACCCTTCCGGTAAAATAACGAGGAGTTTTGAACAGTTATCTGCTCTCTAACGAGAACACTTCAACCTTTATGAACATACCAGCCACAGATCCTTTAGTCTTGCCTGACATATTGCCAGGTAGAAAATCACACTCTGGAAGTGGTGAATTGATCAAAACAAAGGCAACTGTCCCAGGGGAAGCCCAGGACAAACCCACAGAGAGAACACCCTTTTCTTGTAAGGCCTCAGCACCAAAACAGCTCATCCTCTGATAACCAGTCTCAGGTCTCCAGGGGAAGGAGCATCTGAACCCTTTCTGATCAGTTCACTAACATAAACAAACATTTTGCTACCCATTCATGCCATAAACGTACCAAACCAGGCAGAATACAGAATTTTGAGCACTGTACGGTGTTGAGAGCCAGGTTCACTCCAGCTCTTCTTGCTCGCCTCCCTCTCCTGGTGCACACCGGGTAGCTCAACCCTTCAGCAATACCAAGGGGTTTGCTGGGCCTGAACTTCAAGCTTTATTTCTCATATTCTTTCATTCACTCCTCCCCATGAAATACCATTTCCCCCATTCTTAAACTCACTTCTTTAAAAACATAGATGAATTTTGGCAACAAGTCAGAATAAAACACAAAAGGCAGGTGTGCAGAAGACTTTCTTCTAGACATTATTATTGTCCTGGATGAATACTGTGTCCAGCTCTGGAGCCCTCAGCAAAAATACTGGAGGGCTGGAACACCTCTCCTATGGGGAAAGGCTGAGGGTTAGGGCAGTTCAGCCTGGAGAGAAGAAGGCTCTGGGGGACCTTATTAGCAGGGTCCTGTAACAGGGCAGATAAGAAACTTTTTAGCAGGGCCTGTTGCAATAGGACAAAGGATAGTTTTTAACTTAAGAGAGGGTAGATTTAGACTAGACACAAGTAAGACATTTTTTACAATAAGGCTGGTGAAACAGGGGAACAAGTTACCCAGAAAAGTGATGGATGCCCCATCCCCTAAAGAATTCAAGCCAGGGCTCTGAACAACCTGGTCTAATTTTAGATGTCCCTGTTCACTGCAGGGGAGGGATGAACTAGGTACCTTTAAAGGTCCCTTTCAACCCAAACTATTCTATGATTCTGTGTCTAGCTGCCCTTTATTTGTGGGTTTTTTTCAGATTTCTTCAAGCATAAAAAAAGTGGGGATTTTCTTGAGGTGATGAGAGAAGAAGGCGTGGTGAAAAGATTAAATCTTGTACATTTTGAGGAGAATGCTAAGCCAGACTAGCCTGAGAATTTGAAATATACAGTTAGAAGTAGAAGTTCCTTGAGGATCCTTCGAGCTACCAAGATTTGGGGTTGGACTGGTCCTTCTGTATCCCACACTGAGGGAATACAGAAGACAATGGTAATCGGAACAGAGATTCAAAGTCTCTCTTATGCACAATGATTAAGGGCAGCTATAGGAAATTCTGTCATCTGTCCTGTCAGCCTTTCATATCGCCTTCCTTCACTTTCAGATTAAAAAAAACATCCAGAGTGCAAATGGATTAATTTCAGTGTTATCCAGCAAAGACAGATATGACAAAATGATTGTTTTCCATTTGACACAAACCACCTATATATGGATTATCAACATTTAGGGCCAATTGCTGAATTACACTGTGTGATTTGGAGGATGGCTTTCATCAGTCCCATCTGGTCGTCAAATCTTTTCTGTCAGAGGAATCAGGAGTTACAGAAATCCTCAACAATTATCAAAAGGAACATGAGGCATGAGTTACTTAGTGATACAAAAATAAAAGCATCTATTTCTGGGTTTGTGATAACTCCAGAGACTATTTCCCATGGCTAAGGATCTTCATTTCTATTTCTAACTTGAATGTGTTTTCTGTGTCAAACTTCACTTTCATCCCCTCAGAGTATCAGAATTTTCTGTCCCAGTTCTCAAAGAAAGGAAATCTCCATCGTGTTCTGTAGGGGTTTGGCTCTGGCAGGACCAGCGACAGGGATCCATTTCCCTGCCTTAAGGAATGAGAGTTTCACTGCCAATCCCAATGCAGTCCCACAGTTCTGGTGAGGACTCGGACCCTTGCAGAACACTTCAGCCTCCTGAGGCTGTGCAATCTGGGGTCTCTACTCCACCCTCCTACCCAGCCCTCGGTTTACTACATGAGTAGCTGCGAGAGCTCAGCATTCCCATCTCTCTGTCATTCAAAGTAATTTGACACAACCTAGTGAAAAGCAGCAAACAAATGCGTGATGTTGCATTAAGTGGAACTCTGTTCTCTGCCACCAGCTGTTCAGAGGGAAAAACTCTTCCTGGCACAGGACAGGTGGCACACACAGAGTACAAATTAAAGCCACAGCTTCTCCCCAGAAGGGGTGGAAGTCCCAGCAGCACTGGCCTAGTGACCTGTGCCCCAGACCTGAGCACAGGAATGAGAGAAGAGATGGGAGGGAAGGACAGGAACAGGACACAGAGCAAGGATGAGCAGCTGGATGTGCCGAAGTGGCTCTGGAGCACCCAGGCTCTAACCTGGAGGCAAGTTTCACTTCTGAGCACAGAACCTGCCTGAGTGAAATTTATTTAACCTTTTAAAATCTAAGTGCTGTAGTTTTTGATTTAGCAGTATTGTAGAATCTGTAAGAGATGAGGTATGTACATTAAACTCTACAGCTTCCTGTTAATATTTATTGTTCCCCTAAAGCAGCACAAGCTGTACAGAGAGCTCTGTACACTCAATACCAATGAAAACCAATCAATATGCAAGCAAGAAACAGCTTCTGATTTCAGCTGTAGCAGGACAACCTCACATAAGCAAGATTATGCCAGATTCATTCCAACATCAGAGAGATGAGAAATCAGATTTGCTGACACAGACCAATGGCCTGAGCCACTGTGGCAGTGCAAATCACCCCAAATCCGGAGAGCCCAAGGAATAGCAAGGACTGGGTGCTCTGAATCAGAGGAGCAAAGCTGCAGCAATTTGCTGGTGCCACTGAGATAACATGAACTTCCTCAACTCCATTAAGAAACTGAAAACTACACACACTGAATGCAAGATTTGCCACAGGTTTTGTGTTTCATTTTTTTGGTGTAAATCTGAAACATTTCTTGTGTTTTCCAACATGAGCTGTTCCCTTCTGTAGGCCACCTCATTATGTATTTATGAGACTGCCTTGTTTGCTTCTTCATCTCTTTTGTATCAGAAGGGACTTAGTCTCAACACAGCTCTCAGGGAGAGAGGGAAAGGCATACTGATGCATGAAGGAAGTCAAGAACAATATGTATTTTCAAAAAAAGAGAATGGAAAATACCTTAACAAAGGTCACAAAAGGCAATCTGAAACAAGCTCTTATTTGCAGAAGACAAAATACTTTACAGATGTGAAGTCCTTCCTCTTTTTATGTCACGATCAATAATATTAGTTCCTGTGGATCAGAATAGTATTTCTTCTTTAGAGAAGATAACCTAGTTCTAACAGTATCTCCAAAATTTAGAATGGACAAATACAATGAACCCAGGAATATCCTTAGAATTACAATAGATTACTTTTGCCTCCATCTTTGTAGAAATCTAATATATTTAAATATTCCTAGCATTTTAATTTCACATACATTAATCAAAAGTACAGGTGAGCATATGACACCCTTCCTTATATTATTGAGTAATTTCTCAGGATATTCTGAATGCTTTCAGCAAAAAATAACTTGAAAAACACATTATGTTTTGGAAGAATTCTGACTTTAAAATCCTGCAGTAGACTTTAAGCACAAACAGACTCTGCCTCTTCATCTCTCCCAGTAGCTCTACAAAGGTCCGTCCCTGCATTTATCACAGCTGCTCAAGCAAATTGCCGAGGGATGCCCCTTGAAATACCTTGCAAAAGCTTCAAGACTGAAGCACAAGATCTGCAGTTGAATCTAAAAATCAGACAAATGCCAGTGCAGAGCTGGGAGCTCGGCTCTGTGCATCTCCCCTAATTCAGCCACCAATCCTGGCTTGGTGAGCCACTTGTTTTCATGCCTGTGTGGAACAACCCAACATTCAGAGAGGTGAAGCAGGAAAACACACATGGCCAAAGGGGGATATTTCCAACCAGAAATGGCTGGATGCACACGGAAGAGGGGTAAACAATTTCCCCAAGTGATGCAGCTTGTTAGACCAGCTCATAGACCTGTATTTGTAAATGTCAATGAGAATCTGGATGGATAAAGCAGGAAAATTAGATATTCCAGCTTTTCAGATTCAGAGAGGAAAATTATATTAAATAGCTCAAAAAGGAAGAGACAAATATATCTACATCTCTATAGCAGGATTGTGCCACTTATGCCAACTCTTTTGTTATGGGAACGGGGACTTTTCAGTGTCAACTGAATATGAAGTTTTTAACAGAATGATCACACGCTCATTAGGAGCACAACATATTATTTGCCTGGTGGAACTTATGATAGAGGGAGAAGTACATCTGTGACACTTGTGTGTAAAAAAACAGCTGGTGACATCAGATTTGGAGAAAAAACAGTGAAAGACCACACACTGAACAGTATCTGTAAGTTTGCTGATATCTTAGGAGCTCTCTCTATTTTCAGGGCAGATTAACCTTGTCCTCTCACTTTGCCTTCCTTTTCATACACGACCACTGCATATCAACAAGGCCAGCTCTGGCACTCACACTGAGCTGCACGAGTATCTATGTGAAATGCAAATCTATAACAAAAAAAAGAGATCATTATTTTTTGTCCTGCTTACTTGGGCAACAGCAGTTTTTGCTCACTTTTAATATCACGTAGAGCCAGTGCAAACACCAGAATCACCATGAGTGGCCCACAGGGGACTTCATTTTGGAGTACCAAAGCACAGCCGAAGAGGGCCAAGCCCACAGACACTGACAGAGGAACCCACAGCAGGAATTTCAGCTGTGCTCTTTTCTATTTGGTGTGGAAATGCAGGCTAAACACCACAAACACTCATCTCCTTACAAAGTAAATGCATTTTTGCAAACCTATATTTCTCTTTTATTCCATCTTTTCTCAGAAGCAGCTTATTAAAGCTCTGCTCTCCAGTGTGTGAAATTTGGCTTTTCCCCGCTTCGTATTTCCTTTAGTTACGGGCTTTTTGGAACAATTGCATGGATTTCTTATTAGCAGTGCCAATGTTTCATTTAAAATATCACTAAAGACAATTCTATTCTAAATGTGTCAAAAATCAAGCTGTAGTTTCCCTGCTAATCCAGTTAGTGTATCTGAGGAATAAATGATCACTCACTGGACTTTCTGTACAGGGTACACTTCTGGCACCATTTCAGTGCTAACAAGGATTTTACTGATTTATACTGACATATATTCCATTACAGACTCTACAGAGGCATTCAGAATATTTGTAATTTTTGGGGTTCTTTTTTTTTCATCCTCACTTACAGATACATGAACAGAATTACATTTTTTAGACCATTCTGTTTGGTAGGCAGTAGATAAAGCTGCAGAATGATACATTTGTAGAAACTACCTACCAATAAATTTCATCCTACAAACATCTGACACAATTTCCTACTAGTTTTTATATCAGTGGCTTTAACTTTTCATAGTTTCTCTCCTTTTTCAGTATTGATTTTAAGCATGGTGCACTGCATAGCTTAGGGAGAGTATTGAATTGCATAGATCAAGAATTCCTTCACTTATTATTACTAAAAGGAATGACATGACTTGGTTATTCTTTATTGTGTTCTATACTTCTGTATCTGCTGGTCAAACCTATTTTAACCCTTTCTTTGACCAGACAGGGGCAGTCACATTTTACAATAGCTACACTATATTTTCTGAGATTCCTTCCTGCTTCTAAGCCCATCCTGACACAGCTTCTTTTACAGAAGGAATTTTAAAAATCATTTTTTTCAGAATTACTATAAGAAATTCTAGTTATGCTGTTCAAAAATATTTATATAGTTTACTAAAGAAATGCTTCAGAGGAAAATGTGAAAAAAAGGATGTTTTACTGATACTGATGGCGCCAGAATGTCACCTTCCTACAGAGAAGCCTGATACCAGACAGCTACAGAACTTCTGCAGGGCATGGAGAGCCCTAGAGGGTTGACCTGAGACATAAATTTGGGGTTCTATTCTTTCAAAAATTTTCTATTTTACCTTGGCCAGAATCACCCAAACTCAAGCCTTATAAATTTACCTAGATGCTATAGACTAATCTACATTAATAGAATCTGTATCCTTTTCCTCCTCCTTTACTTCTTTTTAAGAAGCAAATCCTTATCCCATACGAATGAAAAGCTAATACACATTTTAAAGACCGTCAGTTTCTCTGTAACAAGTGCCAGTGATTGATAGGAGAAAAAGTTACCCAGGTTTTTTGAAGCATCTCTTTAGAAGAATTCTTATTCTAACTTAAGGGCAAATTCATTCCTTGAATAAAGCAGTGCCAAATGTCATTAACCTCACTGAATTGCAAGTCTTGGTAAAAAAGAAAACCACCTTTCTTACTACTTCTTTGAATGTAATTATTCATGATTAAAGAAAGCCAAATTAGTAGGAAATGTGAATTCAGTTCCATAAAGCAATTCCAGAGATATGAGCACCTGCACCTTCACTGCAGAGAACTGTAAAACAGAACCCTTTACTGCCTGCTCACAATTCAGAGTTGCTGTGCATGGGCTCAGGAAGAAGACATGAAATGTTAATTATGTTTCTTTTGACCTAACCCTCCTTTAATATACCTGTTTCTAGGAACACCATATCCACAGATGGTTGAAGTGTTCTTGGGTTAAGACACTTTATTTCAGATATGAAAAGATTTAAGTCAGGTATTTCATTTCCTAGCTATTAATTATTTCTTTTTAAATTTTTTTTCTGGGTATTTTTTGGAGTTTAAGACTTCTCTTAAGGGAAGTCCATTAGCTGTGTAAGAACATCAGGCATACTTTTCCGTCTACAATCCTGTTCACCTCATTGTGCTATTTCCTGCAAATTGCAAAGAAATCGAGTCGTTCTAAAAATGGCACTATGGAACTCACTCCCTGCATTTCAATGTCAACATACATTAAAGTTTTCAGGGTTATTTTTCCTCCTCTTTTCTACTGGTTTACTGTCTGATTTCCCTTCCTTTCTGAAAGAGGCCGGCCCTTTCTGCAGTTGTTTAGTTGTGTATCTTGTATACATAAACAACAATTAGAGGTTAAAGACACAAATGTTTTAACCTTTCCACATATGCAAGTAATCCTTCCTCCAAAGAGACCCTGCTCTTCTCATACATTTTTAACTAGTTCTTTATTCATGCCATGCTTTACCTTGAAGGTTCATAACTTTTATCTTGCAAAGAAATCTCTCATTGTTTCCACTGGGGTTTACAGTATTAAATTCCAAAAAACTATTAGTCCTGCAGCTGGCACTGAAGTTGGTCACTTATGCAACTCTAAGGGCTCAGTTCTGGGGTCACACTCTGCTACCGACGAACACCACTACTGGGAGGAATGCAGAGAAACTGAAAACAGGAAGGCATCAAATACCAGCTTCCAGCAGTACAGCGGGGTGTGGACTTACTGGAGCTTAAAAAAAAAAAAATCCATTTGTGGTGAGTCTCAACACATCTGCAGCAAAGTCTGGTTAAGACAGGAGAAAGATGAAGGGCTGGTTTTGTACATTCTGTTCTTCACTTTTTCTATGAAATTAGCAGCACAAAGAAATGACACCACAGTAAAGTTACATCACTCAACATAATGCAGTCCTGGACTCTGCAGGCACCAGGATCCAGAGAGGCAGACATGGCCCTCATGTACCAGGGCTAGTCATGGACAACCAGCAACAGGCCTGAGGCTCTGCGGAGGTAAAGATACCGAAGCCTGGAAAAGCTCAGGGGATGATGCGACAAATGGAATCACCACTTTGTATCTTTGTTTATTTGAATTACAGATGCCTAAGGGGGAGAAAGAAGCAAGCCAAAAAGTCTGCTCTGTACTTCATGAATGTTTTCAGCAGAATTACTGTTTCCTTTTCCCTTCTCTCCTTTTCTAATCCAAAAAGTATTTAGGAAAAATCTTTTTAAATGGGCTGAATTTCCTTCTCCTGCTGCTGAAACAGCTACTAGCCTAACACAAGCCTTGGCTTTTAATTTTGACAAACAAGGTATGCAAATTATGATTTTTGTGTCTTTCTTGCTGCATTAAAAACCCCACATATCATTATGATTGCACATTTTGAGAAGTTTTCTTATTATAAACATTTCCTAGATGGGCATTAGAGGAAACAGTAAAAGTGCTCAGTAGAGCAGGAGGAAAGTGAACGTGAAAAGATCAACAGAGGTAACATGGATTGGCAAAACCATAAGCTCAGTGAAAAGAAGGGGGCAAACTGCAAGCACAACGAGAGCTGAGCTAAAGAGGGGTACTGAGACACCTTTTCAGACTCTCTTGGGTCCCCGGAGACAAAGTTTTGTTCAGGGACAGAGCTCAACCACTTTCCCCAAGAACCAAACAGGCAATAGAAAAGCACACAGATTTCACATTAGGGTGCAGAGAAGTAACTGGTCATACCTTCCCTTCCCTTTTCAACTGAGGTACTGAGGCCAACATGAGGACACATTGCTCCCAAACATCTGAACTACCTCAGGACTTCCCCGAGGACTCAGTGAACCTGTGAGTGGAATTGTGTCTTTCCTTTCAGAGAACAGGACAAAATATCCATGAGAAAGCTGTAGGAACAGTATCTCCCTCCTGAATGGCTTTTGATGTAAGAGACAACCATAGCCTGAAGTACAACTAGGCAGATGTGGCCTTATTCTGAGGTTTGTATCTGCAGCTACAAAAATATGAGGAAAAAAAAAAAAATCTCAGAGACTGAGCCCCTCCTTCATACCCAGATCGTTTCATATCCCAGACAGTTCCCCCTGTACTCTGATCACATCGTTAATCGTAAGGGCCCATTGATAACAAAATATCCTCTTCTTCCAGAGAAACAAAACAATCCTGAAAGGTCAATAGAAGTAACAGCATGAATCATAATAGCAGGCAATTACATCTGCTGCAGCATCAACAAGGTACTCAGAAAATGGTATCAGAAGTTGCTTGATCAAAGACTGGAGCAGAAGGATTAAGAAGCTCATCAGTGACGGCTGAGGTGACTGACAGCTCTGGCAAATGCTTGGCTGCAGGTGCCCAAAGTTCATCACTATTGCTGGCAGGTTCCCACCCGCAGGATCCCAGCAGAGCAACTGGGTAGCGACAGCGATTTCTGCTCAGAGCTCTGCTAGGACATTGATGCTTGGGGGTTAGGATTTAATGGTATGTTGCACATTGAGGACTTGGACTGGTAACTATAACCACACTCATGTGCTAAGTTTTTGTTAAAATATTTTCTTAAAGTTTACTCTCTTTTTTTCAACTTCAAGAAGTTGTCACAAGATAGCAGACTACAGCAGGTAACTATTTTAAATGGCTGAGTGTGACTGGAGCCATCAAGAGAAACATGAGACACCAGCTTTTACATAGGCACAGTCTCTTCTCCCTGTGCTGTACTGCAGCAAAACTCCCACCTGCATTATGCACGTACACATGCATTTAAATGCCTTGTGCAGAAATGGAGAAATGTTACCCCAACTCCTTTGCAAACTTTTCTTCTGCATCAAGTAATTCAGCTAAGAATTTTTTTGCACATAAAATCATTCTGGTCTTAAGCATCTCTCACGAAAGAGCAATCCTGCAGTAAGGGTCAACATGTTGACAGGAATTCCCTAAAGAATTATGGATTGCAGAATCAAGAAGTAACTTTTGCATTCCAATTCCAACAGAAATTCCAATTCCGAGATGAAAAGGTATTGCTGAAGGCAACATAACAGACAGTTTTCACTTCTGAATTGCTGCCTCTCCATTCCTCTCCTTTCATGCAGATAAATTAACTTGTCCTTGTCATCTTATTAGCCAAGAAATTCTTGCAATATCTTACAGTTACATAATTTCTGCTTTTTCCTTTATGTTGGATATATCAATTTAGACATATAAAGTCTCCATCACTCATATTTCCTCTTTAATATACATGAAATATCAGTAATAACTGGGTATCATCTCACATACTGTCCAGGTCTTTTTTGAAAATAAATTAATGGCAAACTGTTGAATCTCACTAAAGGGAGATTTTGCAATTTTTATTAGAGCATGCAAATAACTCTAATTACGTATGCCACAAAAAATATCAGTAAAAAGTATTTTTGGAAGTCACAGAAAATACTTTTTTTTTAATAAACCATGAAATTATATACAGGAATAACGCAATCAACTATATTCATACTTACTTTTAATACAACTGAGAAGTTTTCCTAAAACCCACCTGTCTGTTGATTCAAATGGTGCCTTCAACACACTGCAATAAATCTGCAGCTTGCCTAATGCTAATCAAAAATATGCAGTAGATGAATGGCACAACGCAACAATCATGGGACATAATTGCAGTAAAATAATAAACAGCCACAGCTTGAATAATGTTTACAGTTTGATGACAATGTCAACTGTCAACAATCAAACAGTCAAATACTTTTTCTCCTGAATAAAATTTAGGGAAATGAATAATACTTAAAACCTCATGCAGGTGACATTCATGAAATATTTTCCTCACTGTTCAGCGATAACTTCTTTTTTTTTTATTTTATTCAAGCAAGTCACAATGTTGCCAGGACATTTATGTGGTAACATTTACCTTCATGAATGCTTGTCAAAAACATTATTTCTCCACAAAATAGAACATTGTAAATTGGACAGATTACTTCTTGAGGGCAAGGAAAATCATGTTGTTTACTGCTGTTTTTTCTAGGTTTGTACATATAATAAGACTCTGAAATTAGCTCCTTGGGATGGTTAATGAAGTTAAGTAAGCCCATTCATTGTACAGCAGAAGCAATAACTTGTTTTAATTCCATGTTAATATAATTTTGCCTGGATTTTTTCAAAATAGACCAATTCTGCTCCATTCTGGGGCAAATTATGTACTCTATGCACATACTGAGCATGCCTTGGTAACCATAGATTCCATTACGTGTTTAATAATTGACTGTTCAATAGAGCATTGATGCATTTTTGTCTGGAACCAATTCACCTTTGTCTGTGTATCAAGAAGAAAGTACAGTGAATTACAGATACAGACCTGAAATGTAAAGGCCATATGCTTTATTCATCTCAGGTTTTTTAAACTACATATTCATGACAGGCATTGCTTGGAAATTAATATCCTAACTTGGATATGCTAGTATATATACAGTATGATTTATTAGAGCAATGATTCATTGACAAGCACCTTGAACCTATCAAGGAAACAGCACCTTCTGTAACAGGTTTGACCTCGAAAATAAATCACTCATTGCTGTATCTGCAGAGATGTGTGTGATGTGTCACACTAACAACCCAAAACTGTGGTTACAGTATTTTTAATATCAAGTTTAAAAAATCCACCAAAACTGTTGCTGTTACTCAGACACACCAATGTCCCTCTGGCAGAACAGTAAGTACAAGAAGGTCCCCACTGTTCATGCAGAGCTGTCATCCCATCATTGCCAACTTAGGAAGAGAACATTTTCCAAACAGAGGGCTTATTCTCAAATGTAGGATGTTCCATCTGACCAAAAAATAAGCATCTCCATCACCTCTGTTCTCACCAAACAATTCTAATCAAGGTCAATCAGCCTGGGTGGTTTCAAGCACAAATTCACTGATCTAAGTCTCACAACCCCACTGAATTCAGCCCAGAACAAAAAATAAGACCAAGGAAAACAATCTCTAAAATTTTCAATAAATGGCATTTAATCTCAAGGAGAAAGAGCAGTAATTTTTTCTCTATTGGGAAAAATTCTCTGTTAGCTGTACAGGAACCAAAGTACTTTTCCATGTTTGGAAGCTGCATGGCTAAAGGTGAATTTGTTATATATCATGTCATTCAAGCCAGCACCTTCAAGAGTAATAAATTCACATACAAATTATTTTTGTCACTTTGCCACAACTGCACTATTGACCCAATAGTGCTGCTGAATTTCCTCCAAGTATAACCAATCCCTCACAGGTAAAGCAGCTATGCCCTGAAGTAGAGCATCTGTTACTTTTATAGAGATTTGTAAAATCACAAATATAGATTTGTCACCAACCAAATGTGATGAAGGGTTGCTTCTGTCTAATACCCTTACTTGTTACACTACCTTGTAACATATACAGGCCAACATAAATCTTGTCACAGAAAAGAACTGATAATGTTCAATTTAACATTTTAAGAGATTTCAGATACAGACTCTGGTATTACTTCACCATTCTTATTATTAGGAAGTGTTTATCTTCAGATCACTACAGAGCAAAAAACCATTTCAAACACCTCTTTGCAATCGTACCTTAATTTTTGTCGTCTTCGCAGCCATTCCGCCAAAATATTTGGGTTTCATCTCTAAACGTGTTCAAACGTAACAGACTTTTCCCCATTCTTTGCAGTTATTTGTTTTCCCTCAGAGGGTTTAAGAACCCCAAACATTTTTATCCACCAACACACAGCTGTGTTTTGAGAGGCATGTATCAAATCGGGTCACAGTTTTGCCCCACCTATGATAGACCCCACTACACTGATCACCCTCCAGAGATCCCCAATGAGTGCACTGTTTCCAAAGCCCCATTCTGAGGGGTGCACTGTCACAGCACTCACTCACTCTCACAAACTCAGGGTATCCCCAACATTTGTTCTACTTGAGGAGTAGCTGTAGAAACCCCCTCTATTGACCCTGCATTGCTGCTATCAAACCCAAAAGCGCGAGTTTTCTGCTAAATAAGTGCTTTTTTCACCCACCTGTGGTTGTTGATGAGCAACAGGATTTCTTCACATCTAGAGAAAGAATTTCAAGTCATGTCAGCTGCAAGCCATTAGCTCAGCTCTAGAGGTGGGGCCACTGCAAGTACCCCATTATCCTTTAGGTCTGGAGGAAAAACAAAATAAAACACTGAAAAGACCTGAACTGGGATTTTTAGGAATCTACATTCATTGCTTTCTAACACATTTGAAATACCTAAATTTCATTTCCCTGAGGACTGTGGGTTTGACTACACAGCTATCCAAGTGTTAAAGAGCTTCATTTGTGATTGGATGCTTGTCTGTGATTTTATTTTATCTTTTGCTGGTGGGGCCCTCAATAGGAAAAGTCAATTTAGCGATTTTCTGAAGCAAACAATAACTTCCAAGATGTGAATTCAATTCACGGTCCAGTTGAAGTGTTGGGAATCTCCCCAGTGGTCTCTCCACATGTTTAATGTGGTTCTGCTGTACTTAGGAATATTCCCACTCTTTCACACCCTTCTTTGTTGAGAATACCTTTGGTAAGTCCCATTGATTCCCAGTGATTTATTTACTTCATGTTTATTTAACAAGATGTGCTCTTTACCTACTTGTATGGTGTTACAGCCCTGATATGCTGCACCCTCACACCTCCACTTCTGGTTTTGTTGGGTTGTGATTACAGACACATGGGCAACAAAGACAGAGGGCACTGAAGATCTTAATTGCATAGCCTGTTTTTCCTTGGTTTTTTTCTTCGGGACAACTAATAATCATTTATAACACAGGCAGCTGGATTTTTTTTCTGTTCCCACATAACTGTTATGTTGTCACTGCATTCATAGCGAAAATGCTTCCAACTGGCGAGTTCAGGAGATAATGCTGGTTCTGTATTAGCTGGAAAATTACTGACATTTCACGGCATGAGGGATGCTGTTTCCTAAGTGGATACTTCACCTTTTAAAGGGCTTATTACAAGCTTGGCTGTATGCTGTACCATTACATACAGATTTTGTCTTTCATCAACAACAACGGCAAGCATCAACATCGCTCTGCAGCTCTAGAGACACTTCAGCTGCTGATGGCCTCGAAGTAGTGAAAATAACCAGCAGTTTCTCATTCCTGAGTTATTTTGTGGTGGTTTTCATAGCTGGCTCTCCTGGTTGTCTGGATGCTGTCTAAATAAGTCAAATGCCCCATCTAGGACTAAAATAAAAATGCACTCAAAAATACGCGGGAAAGGAAGATTTTTATGAAAACATTCATATCTTTAATGAAAAATAGACCAAGCTCTACTTATCATTTCTGTCTCTGTTTTAAATATGCATATATTGTCAACTGTTAGCACATCACAGCCTGCTACATTATTTTGCAATAATAACTAACAATGACAGTTACACAAGATTTTATGGCTTTCCTGAAGGAAAAAATCTTGACACAGTAGTTATGAAAAATTAAAAAAAAAAAAACAACAAATCCAAAAACCAAAAAAACCCCCTTAGGTCTGCTTTTCCCAGAGCTTCATATAAAATATTTTTCTCTGCAAGGGTTTATTCTACCAGTGATCTCTGCAGGAAGAACAGAGTTCCAGATAAAGTCAGGCAGTGCTGCTGGATTCTGAATTGCCTGTGTATGGACAAACCAATTAGTGACTAGCAATAAGTCATCAGGTGCAATTGAAAGGAATATGCAATCTGGCTTTCCTTTCTCAAGAGGCACTTATCGTCTCATCTATTGCTGCTATAACTTGAAACTCCTCTGCAGTTGCCATCTGGCACGTAAGTGTGGATCTAGGCCTAAATGAGGAACAATAAAGATGGATGAAAGCCTTGATGCTTTGCACTGCACAATACGGCTTTGTAAAAGATCCTTTATGTTAAACGATACTGAAATCAAGATTTTAAGCATTATATTTATGCCTCATTGTATCATTTCAAAGTTTATATAAAACAGACTAAATAATCTTCTAGCCAAGTCACTAAAAACTAGACTGGTGAGGGATGAGAGAAAGAAATCTTCTAGCTGACAAAGATAACAGAAACCATAGTCAAAAAATGGGTAAAATGTGATATTTACAGCACATTTAATTTTTATTCTCTAAAGTACAATATTCACATCCTAAAAAAGTGTACCAATATGAACAATTTTTTTTTTCTAATTAAAACCATGTCGTGCCTCAATAGTCCTTGAGGAGGATGGCGGTATCAGGTACCCAGGGAAGGCAGACATCTGACTGGCATTGAGGGACTGCAGCTGACCTCCTGCCATGGCCCGGTGAAATTGTCCCGCTTGCTAAGAGCCAGAGTACCAGCACCATGTGGGCACAGAGGGAATTCCCTTGCGGGAAGAGTGACCCTGCAGTGCCTCCCCAAAACACAAACCCCACGCTCTACTGACCACTTTATTTGTCCACAAAAGTCCCACTGTACTAACTGTAAGACCAGTTATAGGAAGGGAAAAATTCTCTCAATTTCCTCCTGACAACTCTAGGAGAGGAAAAGGAGGCTACATGGAGGAGAAAAACATGTAAATATGGTTTGCTATCAGAAAATAGCAACAAACGAGTATTTCAGCAAACCTGTGTGGCTGTGGCAGCAAAATCAAAGCCTGGAGTACCTCCATTGCTTAGAGTGGGGAAATGCTGTGCCTTTACAGCAATTCCTCTCAGAAAAGCAATAACAAAACCCACATTTATACCCAGTTTTTCTACATTACACATTTCAGCATTATGGAGAAGCTATTCTAAAAATTACAGAGCTCCCCAAAAATGACAGCTGTTTCCCAACAAACCCTCAAGGTTTGAAATTAGTCTTTGTTCTGCATTGAAAGAACATGAAATCCTCTCCATATCTTTTCAGAAGGGAAATGTGTCAGACACCCAATTTTATTTTTTTTCTAGTCCTAGATGCATCTCCTTTCTCTCTGCCCTATCTGTGCAAGAGATCAGCAAGCACTACGCAGTCAGAAAGTTACCAGAACAAATAATGCCACCATGATACACTTCAATATTGACTAGTGCCACATTTGAACTAAAAGCAATTTATTTACAATCATCAGCACAGGACACACAGAGATCCAGCAAGTGCCAGTGTTGGACAGCATCACAGAGACAAGTTTTAACTCTGCTAGGCTATCCATGTTCCACCATGGGGATGTTACAGCACCTTTGCTGTACAGAAATATATTACAGTAGCAGTATTTTTTTCTCTTGGTCCTTTCTGAATTAGAACAGAGCCATACCAAGAAAACAGGAATGGTTTCCTTTTGATAATGGTAATAATTCCTTTTGATAATTCCTTTTGATAAACTCCCACTTACAGCTCAGCAGAACTATTAGATCTCAAACTTCCAATGATATAGAGGCTTTCGGTATAGGGAAGCTGACATTTGACAAAAATGGTGCTGTGGTTCCCAGTACAATTATTAAAAATACCTGCAGGTAAATTCTGTAGGTTACAGAAGAACACAGCACCACGATAACATTCACCAACAGAGATCCCAAATAATGCACAAATGAAAAGCAAGGTGCCAAATACTTTCATAAAATCCACTTGAAAAAACAATGTCAAATTTCTTATACTAAAAAATTTATTTTTAAATGATCGTACAAAATTTCTCTTGAACTGGTTATATGTTGTTGTTGCCTCCAGATAAAGACCTGCAATTTTTTTTTTTAATTGTGATTAAAATACCGAACAATTGTAGATTTTATCAACCAGTAATACAACTTACTATGCTGGAAAGATAATATGGAATGTCATCGGAAACATCACGCAAACAAAACAAGCTATTTTAGCTTCACTAAAATTCAAACTCCAAGCAAGTGAAGGCAATGACAAAAACAATTGATACATATTGACATAACTTTACAAACAGTGGAGGATTAAGGAGAGGGAGAAAAAAAAGAACACAAAGCAATTTAAATGCACGTCTGAGTGACTCTCTAAAAACAGAAAGAAATGAACCAAACATTTCATTCTGTTCACCTGTGACAAAAAAAAAGACTGTTTTGATGGTCACGGAACCTAAAACAAGTGAAAAATTTTGTTTATCTCCCTTCCTCTGTTTGTATTTTATCTTCTAGATAAGTCTTCCTTGCAGCCAAGTTAAAAAGTTTTATGATTGTTTTTGAGCCTTTTTAAGTTGGTTTCGCTTTTTTTCTTAGCTTTCAGACAAAGCTTTGTATTCTGCCCTGTCTCTGCCTCAGCTCATTTATCTTCTGTGGTTTCAGAGGAATCAGCACACCGGAGCCTGCTTTGCTTTGTTTCCGTACTGCAGTTTATTTGATTCCTACTGCTCGCCTCAGTAATAATGGATTTGCTAATGTTTGCCTTTAATTCTAACAGCAATCAACCAACAGAATGATTTTCATTTGCAGGAAGTCAACATTTTCTTTCCCACCCGTATTTGTGATATTCGATGCAATGTTCAAACTAACTGTAACTGCAGCACTTAAGTAATTTAAAGATAAAAGCTTGTGTATTTACTTCACAGATGAAGCCGTGGGAATGATCACCAAGCTTCCAGCTAAAGCTCTCCAACTCTGTTATGGAGGGGAAAAGTTAATGAACACTTGTCTCATGTTTCTCTTCTCTATCTCGTTCCAATAGAATTTTCTTCAGATCTGAACTACACATCAGAACAGAGCAGATGCCAAGAAATAAAAGATTATGCTGACATGCCGAGCTGCTGTTTTGGCAGATTTTACAACTACGAGGCCTAATTCTACAGCCTCAGTGTGCATAACTTATGTAAAACCCTGGGAGTTGTGCGTCTCAAGAACTGCATCAAATGCCAAGTTTTCTTACAAAAACCGATTCACAACATCTGGAACAACTTTGGCTTGGAATTCCATACTCAGAGTTTCACACCTTGGCATGGGTATTCTCATTTATGTTTTACTTAATACTAATATAAAAGTAATAGAGTAACATGTTGCTCCAAATTCCCACTGAAACTAGGCCAGAAACCCATGAAAATAATACTGTGATAAAGAGTAGAAGCTAGTCCAGTGACTATCATTACCTTTAGGCAATTGTCAGAACATTACATGGTTCTGCAGTGGTAATTTTATCTTCATTTGGTTGATGGAAGACAGGTTTTAACTAGATCATCTTTCATAATCATTGTGGAACTTTCTGTGGTCATTTGTTCTTCCCTTGCAGAGGGGCATCTCGTGCTTCAGCTCTTGAAACTTTCTTGTCTGATACTCTTCTCTTCCCACATCACCCTTTTTACACCACTGCACTTCAGGCATGATTTGCAATTTCACCCGCTTCAAGAGGGCTCAGTGGAGAACACAGCGTAAGATCACACCCAGTGCTCTGTTTATTACCATCAGAAATTATTCTCAGTTCTAAAGCATTTTATTTGTGAAACACTTTCTTAAAAACTAATATGAAGTGGAAACCTTATGTTTACAGGCAGGAAGCCAGAAATGCTTATTACTACAATGGTGATTCAGTTTACAAACAAAACTGGTGAAGGACAGAACCTCAGCCAGCACAGAACAGTTCCCACTGAGATCAGTGAAGCCACATTAATTTGTGCCCACTCAGCAGTTCATCCTTAGTTTTCAAACCTGATGCATGAGATTTAACCTTTGGATTGGTTGTCTTTTCTGTAAATGAAGGACAATGTTTCCTTTTATAGGGAATCTTATATATTGACAAATACATAACAGTAATTCAAACTCTAGAAAGAGGAGGTTTTCTAGCTACTACTTTTCAGAAAAAACTTATATGTTTAGTAAGCCTGGTCCGCCAAAATAGGTGGTCCATTATGCACAGGATGTCAGCATCATAAAGTTTTTTAAAATGGACTTTTGTCTCTCAAAGCGAGTTTAGGGATTGTTGTTTCTACAAAGTTCTAGATCCTTTGCAAGAAAGATTATTTATACAGACACATTAGTTCATTTCAAAACTGCCAACCTGGCTTTTCATTATTATATAATCCCATAGCTTTTAAAAGTTGAGCACCTACAGTCTGGACTGCTTATGTATAAGAAATCGCTTGTGTAGTCTTCATCCAACATTTTCCCTGTTTTAAACAATGACAAAAGTCACCCGGTCAACAATATGTAACAATAATAAGGTATATATAATAATATATACATATATAACAATATATAACTAACAATAATAGTTCCCTAATACCTCAAATTGCAAGTTGTACTCTATGAAAAATAAAACTTCATCTCAACAGAGCAGGACCAAAGACAAGCAGGGAAATATCATGGAGAAATACACAGCCACACACAGGCAAACAATTTCAGCCCTGCCCACACAGCCACTTTATCCCTCTGAAGTTAAACCTCAAAAGCGCATACTCTGCTCCCAGTCTGAAGTCAAAGCCCCACTGCCAAAACCATCTCTTGGCCCACTTTCAGCAGGGGCAAGGAAAGGTCTGAAGTACATCTCATGGCCTCTGTGCAGGAGAGAAACTTCGTCATTTGCATGTGCACTTCACACAGTAAAGCTTAAAAATACATTCCACAACCCCAAGAGGAATGTTTCCCTTCAACAGTATGAAAAACACAATGTTTGTGGTAGACTCTAAACCTAACTGGTAACATTCTGACATCTCAAGAAACTGGATTTAAATACCTAAGAATTGGTGAAGCAACTTATTTAAAACTCTCAGACTTCACTTTTTGCAAAATCTATTTAACACGTTTCATAACACTTGTGTATTTCACAAAACATTCCATAGCTGACGGAGAAGGAGATGACTTTGTGAGGCCATTCAATACAGAGAATGCTGAGCTTCATGAAATGAGTAAGATGATTGTATCGACAAACACACCGTTGTGAATCTGCTTGTAGATAGGGCCAGGGACTTATGCACAGGGGAGTAACAGAAGAAACTATGAGTTCTAGAAAATGTTACTAATTGGCATCGACTGTTGCTCAGCCAAAGCTGTGTTAAATTCCTGAACTTAGGGAAAAAGAGCAAAGACTTAACAGAATTATGAACAGTGTTTTGTTACATAAAAGAAAAAAAGAAAAAGGGGGGGTGCATAGTAGAGGGGGACATAGAGTAGGCAATTCGGGAAGTCTGTACCTTCCGAGTTCCTCGGCCAGTGGGGAAAGGAAGAGGGTGATGTGGATGGGAAAGTAGGATAAAAAAGGGGCTGTGTCCCCCAACAATTTCAGAGACCCCATGAGAAATGCCCCATGGCCTCTCCCTTTAATTCAGTGAAATTACAGGACTCCTCTGCCTCCTTGTTTTGGACAAAAACCTCTGGCGCTGTGAATTTTTCCACACATTCATTACTCCAAGCCTCTCAAGTCGATCTTCACCACGCTGTAAGCACAAGCCTGGCGCCACAGGGCCCATCCTTAGTAACAGCAGGAAGCCGAAAGTTTGGGACGTCACCTTCAGGTGAGTAAAGGAGGCAACTCTGCCGCTGTGTAGCAGCGCTGGGGGAGGCCCAGCCGCGCGGTGCGGGCGGCGGAGCGGTGCCAGCCCCGAGCCAGCCCCGAGCATGTCCCGGTGAGCCGGGGGGGGGGCAGCGGCCGCCAACCGCGGGCAGCCCCCACTTGTCCTGCGGTAAGGACGGAAGGACAGACGGACGGGAGGAGGGGAGGAGCCGGCCGGATCCCGCCGGGCGTCGAGGAGCGGCTGCGGGCGCGGGGGGCGCGGGCTCGGGCGGGTGGAGCGGAGCGGGCGCTGCCGGCACCGGGTAGGCCTCGAAGCCCCGGCCGGGGCTGTCGGGCTCGCCGCGCCACGCACTCGGTAAACGCATAGCCACGACCATATATACATATGTATGTATATATATATATATGTGTGTGTGTGTGTTTAAAACAGAAAGCTTTTTTTCCCTTCTCCCCCTCCGTTCCCGAATGCCTCCCCAAGTGCAGTGAGAGTTAAAGAGAACAGCATATATGGTTTTTTTTTTTTCCAATCCATCTGGCTTTCACCGCGTAACTTACTCGTCTTTCTCCCCGACTTTAAGAGGGTACAACAGCTGCTGTTTGATTTTATAAGCAATCCGTGATGTTTGTTTTCTTTAAGCTTTGCAGCAATACAGTCCACGTGAGCGCCTCGTTTTTCAGGCATGATTTGCTGCTGAAGTCTAGTTCCACTGTGGTTGTACCAGTGAACTGCCTTCGTGCCTTTAACTTCAGAAATGCAAATGTTAGAATTTAGCCTATCCCTGATAACCTAATTAGCGTTCGAATGATCTAAAAGACCTTTGAGAAGTCCAGAGATGCCTGCGGGCAGCGCTGAGGACACAATAGGTGACAGTTCTGTCAAAGGGGAATTTGAACCTGTGCCTTTTAAAATAATTTAATGAGACAAATTGGATTTCATAGCAGTGATGATTTCTAAGGACTTAATTCATACGATGTTTCAGTTGATAGTGCTGCACCTGGGGCAGATGAAGTTGTCCGGGTGAAGCTGTTAAACCCCACCTGCCTGCCCTGGCCACAGCAGGTGCCCTGAAGGAGAACTGCCTCAATCTCACGAGCCAACTTCACATCTGTATCTTTTCCCATCACATTGTTGGTTTAGTGCAATTACCACTCAAATAGTTGAGTAGATGTCACTCTGCTCACCCAGCGCTGTGCATTTTTCTGAACAATAACTATCAGAAACTAAGAAATTAGCCATACAGGGTCACAAAGTATAATGCAGAGCTTAAAAAAAAAAAAAAGCCATCCAGCCCAGTGATCTGGCACAGGCAGTGGAGAGGGAACATGTGATTTAGGGACACTCACCTGTCCCTTAGCTTCCCCTGGTGTTCTGCCACCAGCCACAGCTGCTTCCTTAGGGACACCGTATGTGTTTGAATCCTCTCAGGTGCACTTCTGCTTCTTTTAAAATTTCTTGTTGCTTCCACTGACTGCCCTCTAAATCTGATATTGCAGGGAGAAGTTTTGCATTCAATTTAACCAGTGCCTTCATCATTCTGCAAAACTCAGATGTAGCCTCCCCCAAGCTCCTCCTCTCCAAACCAAACAGAGCAAGACATTTTTTTTTGCCTCTCCTGAATAGTGGTAGCTCCATTCACTTGGCCTTTCGAACTGCCCTTCCTGAGCTGAGACCAGAACTGCTCATGGCTGTCAAGACCTGGTGCCATCCAGGATTTCTGTAGTGCCAGAGCAATACCCTGGGTGATGGACTTGGTTCTTTCCCTCATGGTGCCCAGCATTTTGTTGCCTTTTTTGTCTGCCACCAGAAAAAAGAGGAGGTGCAAAGTTTTGTAGCTGGTAAGACTGTATGGTTATTATGTAAATTTTAATTGTCATAACAGTTTATAAACATTTAGGTAATAGTTGCAATGTGACTGCAGTTATAATTTCATTGTAGTTGTTTCAGAATCTCACTATTTTTCTTTGGGCAGATAGAAAATCCTGCATAGGTAAGATGCTCTTAAAGAGAAAGAAAAACATTTTGGACAATAGGAAGGCACATACATGCTTGTATAAATTCTGAATTCTTTGATTATACAAGATGAAGCGAGTAGAGTTCTAAAGTGATAATTTAATTAAAATATAAAATAAGAAATGTGAACTCTTGAGCCTAGGAGCCATTTACTTAAACTGCTTAATTGCTATGCAAAATCATCAGTCTTATTAGGAAAATTCATAGATTAGTACAAGAAATGCACATAGTGCTTTGCATTTTGATGGCTTAAAAATTTAACTGCAAATAGCCTTCTGACTCCTAAATATGCTACACTTTAGGGCACCTGGACACTACTGAATGGGTGCAGGAATGTTGTTTTAAAGAGCAGCTTTATATATTCATTACTGACCTCCGCTGTTGAGTTGAGATTGTTACCTCTGGCAGTAACTTATAGATGAAGTTTCAGAGGAAACTGAGACCTATCCGGCACTAAACAAACTCAGCAGTTCCATATATTGCAGAATTCCTTCTTGCCTCCTGGAGGCAGTCAGGTAACCCTTGAAGTATAGAAAGACAGCCTTCTTAGGCATGATTTTAATTTTTTTCCTTTACTTTGCTAGAAGACCTGTTTTGTGTAACTGTAGAGCCAGTGAGATGTTCATGATGGCAAATAGTTATCCCTTTTTTGAAACCCAGAAGTAAGCAGTGGGATATTGGATGCTGATGTTTCAACTTTGGTCTTGCTGTGTGTCCTGGAAATCCTGCCTTACGCCCTGGTTGCTATATATGATTATTTTGCATCTGAGTGTTCTGCAGTAGTACTTCTAGGGGTTTCATTTGCTTGCGGCCTTTTAAAACCAGCTTTATAAGAGTAGATTTTTGTGATTGAAGATGTTTTCTTTACCACTTAAATTTATCTTCCATTTGTGTGCAAGCTGTTTCTGAGATTTGCCTTAGGATCTGCTAAGTGTGTTTTGCTAGTGGAAAGAAAATTACAAAGATATTGATAGACAAAAAAAAACACTGAATGGCTTCTCAACAGGAACTCTTGAAGTTTTAGCAAGAGTTTGTTTTGACAGACAAGTTGGTGCTTTCACTAAATCAGCAGTTTGTTTGCTTAAAAATAGGCTCCCAGAGTTGCAGTTCTGCGTGAATCTTCTTTTTCTGTAAATCAATATATTGTTCATTGTGGATGACTGACTCATACATGCAAACAGAAGGGTGACTACTGGCTTTACTTAGAATAGTTTGGACAATGGTAGAAGAAGAAAAATCTTACTTATTAGTGTGATATGGGCACAAAGAATAGGAGGGGAGGTGAATGTCAGATGTTGAGTGATCACTAGGGATTATTGGAGAAGTAATTATAAAGATCATACTGCAGGAAATACAAGATACCAGGAGATGATTGTATTCTCTTGGGCTTGTGGAAATGCTGAGGAACTGTGCAGGGAGTGCTGTCGTGTAAGGCCAGTGAGATCCTGCATTACCCAGCAAACACTGGATTATGAGGTGGTGGCCAGTCTGGTCCTCCTTTACTTGTTTTCTGCATGGTTCTGGGTTAATGGAGTATCACTGGCCTTGTAACCAGATGAAACAGCTACAGAGCTCAATGTCTAAGTATTGTCAAGTGGTTTATGAGCAGTTAAAATGTAGTAATTAATGTCTTTTTCACAAAATGGGGATTATTTCATTATTTTCCCTAAGAATACAGAAAAAGAACATTAAGGATGCTATGTTGTGGTTGTCTTTACATGTTTACTGTTTAAGGACAGCAGAAAATCTGAAATAACCTCAGAATATTTAGTAAATTCACAAATAGGGATATTAAAAATACAGGAGTTTTCTGTTGATATGTGTGAATGGTGGTTTTTGAATTCCATGTTGCCGAGTTGATGTATTCCTTGTTGCTGTTCAGGCAATAGGCAGCCTGTAAGCGGGATTATTTTGCAGGATGATTAAGAATATTAATAAAATATAATATTCTTAAGAATACTAAGAAAAATATATCATATAGGATATTATCGTGGGAGTATCTCTGTGGATAATTTATTGGCTGGACTCTGGGACCAGACACTCTTGTGCCCCACTGTGTAATTCTAGTTATAAACTTGCAGCAACTCACAGGCTTACAAAAGCGTGTTGTTGACTGGAATTCGCAGGCACTGTTTTGTGTGTGTTGAGAATACAATCTTTTTAAGCTTGCACTAAGCAATAATTCTGCTTGAATTTTTCAGAGTTCAAACTTGCTGAAGGCAATTCCATGTTCATTATGAACTGGAGATTCAATATTTGCATATATTTCAGACTGCATGAGTCCTGTGCTCAATTTAATATTTATATTTTTTGTGCTTTGTCAGTGTGTACTTTTTCTGCTGAATTTTCTTCTTTAGTGCGTATTCTCAACTGCGTATTCTCTGTAGCAGTGGAGCAGAAAGGGTTGGGATTGGAAGCTGAAAACAGAGAACTAGTTTTTATTCAGAAGAAAAAACTCATTACAAGTAAATGGGCAACTATAGGTCGTGTTTAGGTTGATTTTAGAGATGTAATTGATAGAGAGGTTTTGTTAGTTCTTCTATGAAAGGGAATTTCCCCACTGATACAGCCTGAAATAAAGGAATGGCAAGAGTGAAGTACTGTGCTATGATTTGAAGGATTATAATCTGAGGAGAGGAAGAGACACTTCTGCCGAGGCTGCTTTCTCTGCTAGCCACCAGGGAACTTGGAGTTCGGGCTACAGGCAGTTTTCTGTCAGGTGACTTGTTCACAGATAACTTTTTGTTTTGCTGGGAAAATTGCTGCCTGGACAGAGAGGAAGAATACATAATGACTACCCCCAAATTAAGCAGGTCTGTCTTAGGCAGAAGAACCCTGTGCATTGTTAAAGGCAGTATTTGTTGTGCTTTGAGCCATCTTCAGTGTTACATGGGAAAAGGCCCAGATGATTTTTATAGGGTTGTATAAGTTGCTGTTGTAGTGAATACTGCAGTGACCTTGGAGGGGATCAGATCTTGGGGTACCTTTGAAGCTGCAATGGGACTTGCTTTCTCTGACTAAAAGTCTGGTGTGGGGATTGGCAGGAGCAGTTCTGATATGCTGAATCTGTTAGAAAATCATGTATCCTGTGATGGCTCTCAATGAAAGGCAAATAAATGGGATGCATCAGAATCACTGGAATTTAATAATAATATGACTCACCGTGTGGCCCTGAAAAAGCTGTTTTAGAGGGTTAGAGCATTGTATTGGGCTGTGTGTAATATAAATGTACTCCTTGCAAAATCATTTTGGCTGGAGTGAGTAACTTTTTGATGAGTAAATAATAAAATACTGCCCCAGATGATACATTTTTCGTCACCCAGGTACATATGTTCATTATTAAAGAGGAGGTGGGGATATACAGGTAAATATTTGTCACTGTTGTGGAGGATTGGTTTTAGTGACAGCAAATGCTGGGAACTTACTGACTGGAGTAACTTCTCTTATGGCAGCAGCTGTTCTTATTAACAGCATGAGAAACTCTCATATCCAGTCATATTTTTAAGGGATATTTGTGTACTGTGGTTTGCTATGATTTGGGTCAGCTACTAAATGTACTTTTATTTCCTGACTTTGAAAATCTGTCTCGCAACTATAATATTCTTAGTGTCACTTGGCGTAACTCAGCTGGGCTCGGTGCATCACCATGGATTTAAATGAGGTAATGATGTGGCCCAGTAAAAGAATGGAATTGGGCAGCTTTGAACTTGTTCAAATCTAAATTTCATCTAAATTAATCTAGATTCACCCTCACAGGAGGAGATAACACTTTAATCCTGTGCTAGAATTTGGTTTATTTCTTCTTTTTGCAGAAATTTTCCCTCAAGGGTGAGTGCCTCATAGCATGCACGTATCAGTGTCTTGTTCTCCAGTTTACTAATTTAACAGCTCATGAATCAGACTGTGCTGCTCAGCACTCCATTCTGCTGCTGATAATTAATCAGATATGACTCTAATTACTGACTTTCAGCAGAACTTAACTGTGGTCATCTGTAACGTCATCTGTTATTGACATATTGTAGGAATATAGGCACCAGAAGAAGAACTTGCAGGAATTTTCTAGTGAACATCATCATGATTTGTCCATCATTAAACCTTTTTTATATACCTTAAGTGTGGCCTCCTCATCTGAAGGTGAGTGCCCTTTCCCGTATTGCCACACGATGTCCCCTGTCGTTGGAAGCTTCCCAAACTGCAGACTGGCATTTCTAGGAAGACCCTGCTTGGCCAGGGCTGCTGGTACACAGGCCCAGAGCAGGGCATAGAGACCCTGTGTTTAAAGTTTCCTCCAGTGTTTGACTTCTTAAGAGAGCTTAGCTGAAAAATCGGTTAACTCTTTTTTTCTGTTATTTTGAGTCGTGTTCTAATGATTTAAAACACCTTAGATAATGAATACCAGCTGAGATAGCAACTGAATCAGAAAAAGTTTTCTTAGACCTGTTGAATAGGTGTAGGGTGCATTATATTTGGGGATAGTAAAAATAAAAGCACTGATTTTTTTAAAAAAAAATATATATGTATGTATGTGTATATATATATTGTACATCTATAAACTCACAAACACCCCATATATATATATGTTCATATCTTGTGAAACACTTTTTCATTACATGTTTATTTGCTATTAGTAAAATCTTGGTTTGTTGTGGGGTTTTTTTTCTGTTTTCTTTTTTATTTTCTTTTTTTTTTGTTTTGTTGTTGTTGTTGGTTTGATTTTTGAGTTTCCATTATCAGTATTGTCAAGTTATCACTAAAAATTATAGGTTGAAATCTTTCCCTGGAGTTTCCAGGGTATAAATGAGTAACAGCTGTGATCAAACCATCCAACACCTTTGCTTCAGGTGAGAAATAGAGTGGTCTATAGAAATAAAAGCAAAGCAAAAGAAAGCATTCAGTTGAGATGGCAACTGAAAGAACAGCTATGGAAATATAAAGTGCACTTCATCAGGACGGGAGAGAGCACAGAAGAGCCGTGAACGAGCAGATGAGAGAGCTCCCATTCAGATGCTGATGTTTTGCTCAGTTTCAAGGCAGAAACACCTTTCCCCATACAATGGAGATGCATCTACAGAATTTCTGATACTGAACAAAAGAACACTTTTGTTTGTTCTGAATAAAGAACCCGTAGATTTGGATACACGTTTCATGAATGAGTTTTTGTGTCTACACAGGGACAGTAAACCAGAGGAGAGAGCAGGGTGCTGTGAAAGGAGCTTCCTACAGCTGCTCCCATCATAGACCATAAAACTGTTGCTAACTTTCAATGTCTTTATAGCCAGCAAGTCTTTTCTCCCCAGTCTATCTCTCCTAGTATGATGGAAGATATGAGAAATGAGGAAAGTAAAATAAAAACATTCTGAAACAATCCCTATATTCAATACTGGATGCTGGAGGTACAGATAGCACTTAATGCTTCAAAGAATTTTCTCAGTAAAACGTTTCCAAGTCACAAATGATATTATCAACACTTGTTGCTTGGTGCACTGAGAGCTGTTCCATGGTACAGTCCCAGTCTTCAGGTTGTAAATCCTCCATGGATGAACTGATGGTGTTGGCAGCTATAAAACATCGACTTGACATTGATTTAACCAATATTATTAAATTTTTCTAATTCAGAGAAAGGGGCGGGGGGAAGGGACTGTAAGAACTGGGAAGAGTAAGAGGTGGGCTCTGAGCTACAGGGCTTTGGTACAGTGCCGATGGAGAGTGAGATTTGGCTAATCAGAGCACACAGTCTGTACTGGGTGTGGTCTGTTGTCCCAAGGCTTGAGTTCTGAAGTTTGGGATGCAAGTGTCTTCTGCAGGAAGACTGTTCTGTTTGATGGAGAGGGCTGGAGGCCAGGGGAGGGGAGGAGAGTGGTGTTTGTATGATACATAGGGGTGAGCAATGTAGAGATTACAAATTCTAGGAAAAGACTTTGGATTTGCAGACATGCATGTGGGACACAATTTTTTTTATCATGCCAGTTATACTCTGGATTAGTTTTAAAAAGAGTTACACAAGTAAATAGCTCCAAGCACAATGGTTTTAAACTGATCTCTGCTACGTTTTTTAGTAGATGACTGACAGTTTAACCAAATTATATAAGGGTTGTTTGTAAACACCCCTGCAAGGCTCCTAACAGCATTGCTCCCTACCCATTCACCCTGTTCACAGCTTTTCAATGGCCCTGGGGTTTTCCTGGAACAGCTGTTCTTCCTCCTCCCTGCTGTTCCCTGTTGTTGGTCCACTGTCCATTGCTCTGCAGTCCAACAAAGGAACTATATGGGCAAATGCTGATAATCTGGCTGGAAGTACTTGCCAGCTGGCTGAGCCCCAGCTGCTGCCTGCCCAGCTCTAAGGAAGTCAGACCTGTGGGACCGGGTGTTGCATGTGAGGTTTTGTCACATGTTGCAAAAGTTCATTGTAAGAAGTTATTAAAAAAAAAATAAATCTGCTTTTGTAGCAGGCCTAGGGGTTCCAACGTTATCAAAGAACAGGAAGACAGAACAAAACCTTGTTCGCCAATAAAAGCAGGTTAAAAATTAAAAAATGTGTAAAAATCTGTCCGATTTTAATACTAATGAGAATATGAATTTCTAGAAGTACGTTCTAGCCGTGTCTGTGTGTGGGGAAGCAGAATGTGTTGGTGTTCTCCTGATTAATAGCCAAGAACAGCTGTGTTCCTGAGCAAGCAGTTGCTGAATGCTGACAGGACTGATCTCTGCATACTCCACTGGTGCTCCAGGAACACCCAGTTCTGGAAACGGTGCTCCCTTTAGTTCAGGAGCAAAGGGCAGACTGCTCTTTCTCAAGTTTGTCTTTTATTTTAATTTTTTTTTTCTTCAGGGAGGAGTTGTAATGTTTTGCTGTCAGAATGAAGAGCAGGATCCCTGTCATCCTTCTGGCCTGTGGCTCCTTTAACCCCACCACCAACATGCACATGCGTTTATTTGAGCTGGCCAGAGACCACCTGCACCAAACAGGTCAGTGAGGGGCTGTGAGCATCACACACATGGGGGTGTGCTAGGAAAAGCAAGAAAGAGTTCTAATACTCACTTAGATAAGCTCTTACTTTACAGCTGGGTTAATTTTAATATTCTTTACTGATACGAATGTAAAGCTTTCATGGTATATTCAGTACAGGAAGTCTGGCATTACCTCAGTGTATAAGCAAGTATAATGAGTGTTCATGCAAAGAGAATAAAAATTTTATCAGCAGTTTTAGGATCCTATTCATGGACTGGCTGAACCTTGTGAAATACTATGGTTAATAATTTTGAAACGTAGGAAAATTATTTATGTTCCAATTTCATGCTTTTATGATACAGTGTGTTTTAATATGAAGAAGAGTTCCAGGTAGCAGTTTTGACAGCCAGGGGAAACTGGAGAAAAGATGAAATGTTAATTATTCATTATCTGTCTTCACTAAGAGGCATTTTATCTATCCTAGAAAAAGATCAGAAAAGCGAGATGTCATCAGGGTAGAATGTTTTGGCAATTAAAGAGCAAGGTGGGTAACATCAGGAATTTAGGAAAGAATCAGAAATGCTACTGGAAAGCCTTGAACTCTTAAGCTTGATCAGCTCCTTAGTTGCTCTGGGATTTATTTTTTATTTTCTTCATCTAGCAGCTAAAATATGCACTTACGTTTCTGTAAGTGGTTGGGAGGGAATCATTGTTTCTTGGAATCTGACAGAGAAGTTCCTAGGGAGGCGGTTCAGTAGGAACCTGAACAGCAAATAATAGTGAAAGGAGTTTGGCTGTCAGATTGAGCAGGGGGAGAGAACCTGGTAACCCACTGGTACCATTGTGCAATAAAAGCAGAAGCTGCATACTCAGAATATACAGTGAGAATACTTTGACTGTCATGAGGAGGAATTACAGAGCTGGCTCTGAGGGCAGCCTCTACAAGTCTCTGTTGTCCTATAACTAAAATTAGTTTGTTGCTCCTGCAGGACTGGAAATAAAGGGTTAAAAAGAGATTTTAATTGAATTTTTCCACTGTAGTTTTATAACTGATTCTGCTGCCCAGATATGCAAAGACTAGAAAGGTAATTCTGTTTAAGTCATAAGTTATAGTCCAGTAACATTTCTTTGCCTTGAAAGAAGGACTGAACTGGGAAATGAATTATTATTCTGTCTGAATCAATTCGATGTCTGGTCTGCTCCAGGGTCAGTTTAGAAAGACTCCACCCCTTACTCAGGGCAGTTTGCTTAAAGTCTAGTAAAAATCATATTAAAAATGACATTTTGAAAAGTTGAAATGGAAATTGTGCATTATATTACACCTAATGTCAATGCCTAGTTCTGGGTAGGGTGTGACTTGCCTTTTGGCTTCTTATTTTAATTTGTGAAGCCTTACAAGTACAAGGGCTTTATGCATTAAAGAATCCTTCTTTGGTGTCTGGGTTGCCTACAGCGTTGTCTTTGCACTTTCTGCATGCTTAACCCCGCATGGCTGCAAAGCAAGAATCCTCAGTTTGCTTGCAGAAGCTTTACCCATGCCAAGCAGAGGTGGCTTTATCTGAAGTAACTCTAAGTGCAGATGTATGTGTTTGTATGGATGGAGCCACAAATCCCATAGATGGCCCTTGCCGCGACAGGGAACATAGTTTCTCGAGCAGAAGGGGTTGGCAACATGCTATAAAAATGACTGATTCTGGATGCCTGTTTTATAGCAGAACCATTGCTACCCAGGAAATTAATTGGTCATTCTCTCATGATTTTAGCCCTGTTTCCACTTCTGAGGTTACGCAGGGAAGGAGAAATTGGAGCTAATTTGCTGAGAAGAAGCAGTAGCTGCAGCCTGGGAGCTGATGGAGGGGCTGGGGAACAGTGGTTATACAAGACTTGTCTGACTTGAGATAGCAGTCAGTGATTTCCTTCTCAGAGAGAACAGTGCTGACATCCACACTGGGTGCCTGAAATGAGTGAGGAATTACTTAGTGTGAGGGGCATGTTTCCTTAGGCTTGAGAATGGCTTCATTCTGCTGCTACTTCAGTAGTGCTGCTCCATCACAAACCAGGCTGAAATGATGAGTTGGGCAATAGCTTGGCTGGAGTTCACTCCAGTCACCAACCCTGGAAGTCTTCAAAAGACGTGTGGATGTGGCACCTGGGGACATGTTTTAGTGCTGGGTTACTGGTTGGACCCAGTAATCTTACAGAGCTTTTCCAACCTTAACAATTGTAGGATTCTGTGACTTCAGAGTCAGGTTTCAGTGTCATGAATGATGTGACTACCCCTGATGTGCATCCTGACTGATACCTCCAGTAACTGTCTGCCAGCTTTTTGTACATCACTTCAGTTTCAAATGCTGCCTAATCTTATTTTTCATACATCCCTATTTTAAGTAAGACATTTTATTGGGTTTCTGATACTTTGAGTGCAGTTTCATTGTCACATGTCAAGTAATTCATCCTTTTTCTGTTAATATCAGCCAATAAATCTTGTCATGCTGCCTTTTAAATACAACACACGTAGCTGTGTGTGCCTGAATGACTCAAATCATTCTCTTTATCTGGATTTTCTGCCTACTCATGTGAATTTGACACTTTACACATCCTCACACATAGCTAAAATTTTCTGAGATTCAATCCCTTGTTTTAAAATTCTTTTTTGAAACTTGCAGTGACTGTGGCAGATGCCCTTACAGTTTGTTAGGTGTCAGGTCACCTGTCAGGTGCTTTTACTTCTCTCTGACTTTATTCCTCGTTTGACCATAAAGACCAGAGAAATAGTACTAGAATCACTCTATCTAAGACATTTTTAATCTTGTTTCCCAAGTGTTGGCAGTGGAGGATACTTACATCACCAAGTTTCCAGGTAAGACCAGAAAGGATAGAGGGCAAAGGAGAAGGGTGTGAAAGACAAGATGTTTCTATCTGTGGCAAGACAAATGCAAGGGGAAGGTGAAGGATAATGAGTTACTATCTTATGAAAACTGGGGAAAAATGTGACACCGTGAATGGGTTGTGTCAAATGCAGTTCTGGTCAGCAGAGCTGAGAAGGAATAATTATGCATAATACTTAGTTAGAAGCATGTTGGGAAAGGAATGAAATCAAGCAGCAGTCAGGCACCAAGTCGGGTTGCTGCTGCTCTGGCCAGGGTGGAAGGAAGAACAGCAGTGGGGTCATTCCTGTTCACTGGGTAGGGTGACACCAGAAAGCTGCAGAGCTTCTGCTGGGGATTTTCCTGTGACACACAGGAAAACGAGTAGTGGGGGAGAGTTAAAGGTATGGAGGTGTTTTATTTATTTGGTTTTCTGTATTGGCTATTTACTTTTATTATTTACTTCTGGTATAATTTCTCCCAGTGAATTCCAGACTTATTACCAGAAGAAATTAATCTTTAGAAGCCCCACCAAAATACACAAACAATTTTGTATGAAATTGGCATTTGATAAATTTGCTTTAGTATTAATAAGCTAATTAAGCATTACAATTTGTGTTAGTGTTTGTGACAATTTTCAATGACACCTTTATAACAGAAAACTAAATACCTAAGTTCCATAATAATCTAATTTAACATGTTTGAGGGACAGTCTTTGTTTCATTACTTTCATTATATTTAGTTTTCTAAGCACTAACCAGTTCTCTAAAAAGTTCTTAGAGAATATAAATTCATAGCAAGAGGAATTTTTTTGCTGCTTTTGGTAGGTATATTTTGAAAAACAAAGCCACTTAAGGGCCTGGAGGATTTTTCCACATATTTAGGACAAGCAATAATAACATACTTCATAATGAAAGCAAATAGAATTCCAGAGAAATAGAATTTGAAGATAATTCTGGACCAAGGAAGGTTTGAAGCAACCTGTAGTAATTTATGGGGGAAAGAAGAGAATTGCACTGGACATTAAGAAAAGCCCAAGGTGACAGAATTTAATGATTTTCTCTTCACACGCCTGCCAAAATTGGAGGGCATATTTAAATAGGTGAACTTTTAAATTACTGAATAGGAAACAAGTTATTTAGAGCCAGTAATAAAATTATTTTCTATATTTTGACAGCTAAAGCTTGTATTTCTATGTGGAAGGCTCTCATGTGCATCCTGTGTGCATAGTGCTGGGTTACTCAGTTGTGAATCTTCTCAAACCATTCCTGTGTTTGACTCTCTGAAGTGTTACGAGCCTTGATTTTTCTCTTGCAATTGGTTTCATTTCGGCTTTGGAGCAAGCTGATATGGCATCAGAAGCTCTTATCTCATCCCATTTATGCGGCTCTAGGCCAGACTAGAGACTGAAATCTTTTCATCTCGCAAGGTTATGGCAGACCCATATCATTCTTGGTTAGCGTGATCTCACAGAAGGTTAATTTTTTCATTTAATATATTCATTTAAAGTATAAGGGAACAGCTCATATCTGTAAACTTAAAGAAACTGAAATGTGGAAAATAAAATCATAGTGTAGGAAAAACCTTTTAATAAGGTTAACGTAGTAGTGAATTCAAACTGCAGTTTCCTTCCCTTTAAACTAGAAATGAATTCAAACTGTAATTTCTTTCCCTTTAAATGACAATTTGTTATAGCCCTGTATAATACCAGAGTATGAGAGAATAATTGTTTTTCATAAATCAAGTGAAATTATTTCCAGTTTCAGATCAAGAGATGGACTTAATTATATACACATCTTTGCATGTTTCTGGAAAATTTTATCTTGCTCATTTTGCCTGTAATGAGAATATTTTAAAACAGAGGATGGTTTGAACTGCCATCTTAAGAGGATGTAAATCTCATTGAATCTTAATGCTGGTTTTTTAAGTCCAATTCGATGAAGTTATTTTGAAAATTTTATTACATCAAAATAAATGTGACATTACTAGACTGTCGTGTTAGAATATTAAATTGTCATGTGCCAGTATCAGAAATATCAGGGGTATTGTTTTCCTTACAAAGCAATAAAGGTAGCATGCTGAATTGAAGTTTCTTTGTTAAAATAATTGAATTAGAATAAAGGAAGAGGATTTTTTCCTCTTCAGTATCATATTTATCATAGTTATTTAAAATGCATGTGTTACATTAGAAATAATTTTGTTCATTTCTGTTCAGTTGAAACACTCTCTCTCCTCTCAGTTTCTTGAGGGTTGCAGCTTATGGTAGTGCTTAATTTTTGTTTCTTGATTTGAGGCCAGAACTGCAAAATCTAAGAAGAGTCTGTTGTGTTGTTAATGATTGCCTTATGTTACAGGGGTAGAAAACTAGGGGCATATTTTCCAATGTATTTAACGTGATCAGCCAGATAGAATGGTGTTTAGTGGCTGCTAGGCTGATGTTTGGAGCACAGTGCTCTGAGTCTCATTTTAGACTCCATTAGGCCCATCGCTGTGCTTGAATCTTCTGATTTGTCTGAATCACATTAATCACAGCTGCAGTAACATGCTGTAATTCTTGCTTTAACACAAAGAAAAGGCACAATGATTCTGATAAATGACAATGATCAGATCTTTAAGAAGAAAGTAGTGGTCAATTAAGTCATTCTTTGCTCTGGCTGTAGCAAAGCTGTACTAACTGGAGTATGAAACTTAATTATATCTAACAATTTTGATAGTTTGCAACATAAATTATGGCTATGGTCCACATGGTTTAAAATTGTCTGTTTACCCAGCTTTCCTTTTTGGGCCATTTATTAGGATAAACATGATAGTAGTAATTATGAGCAGTTCACAGAGGAACAAAACGTTTGCATTTTAATTTTGTAATTGCTGGGAATGGATTAAAAACAACACCCAAATCAAGTTGTTCATAGCATCTTAAAACTTTGAAGTTAACCATGGAAGTTACCCTTTGAAGAGGTTGGACTAGTTAAGCTCCCAAGGCCCTATCCATCCTAAATTTTCAAGATTCTGTGAAGAGGACTTAATTTTCTTTTTTTCTTTTCTTTTTTTTCCCAAAGGAAGGTATCAGGTGATTGAAGGCATAATGTCTCCTGTCAATGATAGCTATGGGAAGAAAGGCTTGGTTTCAGCAAGGCACCGGGTAGCGATGGCTAAACTGGCACTGGAGACATCTGACTGGATCCGGGTGGATCCCTGGGAGAGTGAGCAGGAGACATGGACAGAGACAGTAAAAGTATTAAGGTGACTACATTATCTTTTTCCTGTCTTTATGAAATTTCTGACTGCCAAAAATCTGCCAGGCTGCCACGTCAATGGACAGAACTTGCTCCTCTAAAACACGCAAGCAAGTCAGGATTCCCCACCAGGAATCTTTCATTTTCTTTCCCCAGACCTGTGCAATAACCACAGTACTGCCCAAGCGTCCTTCAAGTAGTTGGATGCATGTGGAAAGCCTCTGAAAAATTATGGCCACTGCTGGGTTCTGCAGGAAAAGTTCTTAGCTCGTGTGCTACCTTTCTTGGGTTTAAGTCTCTAAGCTGGTAACAGAGAGATCGTAATCAGAAAGTAAAGAGAGCTTACAAATGATTCTGTTCTTCAGGAGCAGCTCTGTTCCAGATTAGCTGTGCTAGCAGTATTATGCCTCCAGGTTTGTCTGTTCACACATCCTTGTATAGTTTTCTTATTAACTCTAATGGTAAGTTAAACCCAAGCCTGTAACTGCTGTTTTGTTCTAAGTCTCAGAGTTTGCTGTGGTTTTGTGCTGGGACGAAAAATTAAACAAGTTGTCCAAAAGTTGATGCAAGGACCTTGAAACATGTCTTTTCCATATGGTAATAAATGCATTATGGGGCAGGGTATGAAAACACAAAGTTCTTGTGCTGACTGCTCTTTGGAAAAGGTGCTACAGAAGGTAACAGATACCATTATTGTAGTGGAAGTCTACAGCCAATGTGCTGTAAGAGCTATCACTGAGTCTTCATTTTTATCCCCATTTTCTAGCTTACTTTCTAAGTGGAATGTGGTGTTCAAGGCTCTAAATTGTGCCTTCCAACAGCTGCCCCAAAAGCTCTTGTGGCTCTGTGTGAAAGCAGTTAAAGGCCAGACCTGTTACTTTATGAAAGCATCCATAAGAATTCACTACAGACTTACAAGACAATGAGTGGAGCCTTTTAGATCTGCTTTTATTTGCTTCACTGAGGGAACACAGACATCCACTTGCTCCTTTTGCCCCTTCCCTCCAGGCAGCAGAACAGGATCAGGGTGGGAGGTTTTCTATCTTTGCAGAAAACTCTGTTCTTTCTCTAATCATAACCGTATGTCCCAATATGAGAAGTCACCAAGTCCTACAGTATTGGCTGGGTATGGGGTTTTTGTCCTAACCTTCAGTCAAACTATTTTCCTCCAGAGAAGCAGTCCCAAATCTTACAGATCAGGTGATCCTACTTTGATCTTGCACAGCTCCAACTGAAGTGAGTACTGCTTGCAAGATTTGGTTTGTAAATTATAAATCCACTTCAGAGTTGTTTAGGATAAGAGATCCAGTAAATAAAACCTGTATGTATAATTTTCTGCTCAGGCAAAGTAGTATCAATGTGGTATGAAAAGCCAAACTTCCCATTTGTGAAGTTGTGAAGCCTAGAAAGTGAACCTCTAGTTTTATTAGTAAATCCACAAAACATTAAAATGGCTGCTTGTTAAGGAGAGAAATGAGCTTAAATCTTTCTTTGTCCACAAATGTTGACCTGTATTAATGAGCTGAACCAGGGCCATAATCTAATGCTGAGCCTTATCCCTTGAATAGGGGAGCAGCATTCAGATGAAATGTTTGTGCTTTACATTGTATTTTAAGTATCACAGGGGAAAAAAAAAAAAGAAGATGAAAAAGAGCTGGCTTTAGGGCTAGATCCTTACTAGGTATAGACAGGCAATGGTTTATTGTAGAGTTGTTCTTCACATGCTTTCAGAGTTAATCTATAGGTTCTTCCAGCCTCAAAAAACCAAGGACTAACTGCTGCCTTCACTATAAGTTCCCTCAGGTAGGAAACTTCAGTACCAGTAGAAAGAGATTTTCCTATTGCAAGGCAGAAGTAGAAATCATTATGTACCTAAATGTCTCTTCTTATCAGTAGTGTGAGTTGTACACTTAACTTCAGTAGAACATTTTGTCCTGAAACACATGAATGGCCTTTTCCTACAGTACTTGTTTTAACTGAGTGCGATAAAAATGTCACATTTCATCAAAATCTGTGGATTTTGCAGAGGATCCCAAGTAGTTGTGACATAAAAGAATTTTAAGCAGCAAAGCTCATATCCCACTTATGGCAGTGCTATTAAATGTGTATGGAAATTTTGGAGACTATCGCAAGGCTTTTCTTAGAGAGGAGAAGGGAACATAATAGAGCTATTTTCCACTTACCTGCTGTTTGTGAGTATTCTTCCTAGACAAGGAAACAGTATTGTCAGTAAGCACAGGACTACATTCATTGCTCTTGTGGATTTGATTGGCATGCAGCTATACTACAGAGTAATTAAAAATTGGCAAAGATCTGCATTACCCAACTTTTGTTGAGTTGTGATTTAGTTCTTTAGTTACTCAAAGCTTCATACACCATTCAGAAAACGCTTAAGAAGCTGGCAGATGGGTTTGTCCTTTTTGGTGTCTCTAAAGTAATGTAACCCCCCCTGCTCCAGCCCTTGAACTGCTGAGTAGACCTGGGGCAGCTCAGATTTTGCAGTGTTTGTAGCGTTAGTCCTGCAGTGAGCTCTTTGCCAAGCGTTCTTATTTTTGAATCGTGGCCCGAGAATGTCGGACCATGACACACAGTCAGTGTACTTGACTATACATAGCAGCAGCCTGTTTACAGCAAGACAGGATTAAAATTAGAAGTGTGGGAAGGCACAGACCAAGCTACTGATACCTACTCTCTACTGCCATATGTCCCTGACCTCTTGGCTGTGCAGTTTCTTTGGCCAGTGACTGAGCATCAGAAATCACTGGAGATGGCTTTGCAGCCTGTCTGGGTGTAGGTTCTTGACACATGTGCAGCTTATTCCTGTGGCTAAAGTGTTTGCATGATTTGAAGAGTGTACTTTTAAATCACTAACTTGTAAATTCCTTCCTTACCCCAGACATTCAGAAGGTCAGCTGGGGCTTTGTACATGCACTGAATTCAGACTGTTCCTTGGAACTCAGAAGCTATGCATTGCTGCAGTTGTATAAGAGCTGATGATCACTGTAGCTCTGTATGTGCTACACAGAAATTGGACACAGACTTGATTCTATGTCTGCTTGTCCTGTTGAACCAGGAGCTTGTTTCCTGAAACAATTTTGGCTTGTGCAAATATGAGCAATGCTTAAGCCTGGCTCAGGATGGTGCCAGGCAGGGACTACTCTAAACAAGCAAGGCTGTGCTGATTTGGAAGGAAAAGGCCACTGCTGTGAGGTAGCAATGCCAGTATTGCAGGGGGGCACCAGGGATCAAGAGTAGCAGAAACCTGGAAAAACTGACAAAGGGATCCTTGCCTGCCTTCCTGGATCTGAACTCAGTAAAATTAGAAGCACAGCAGATGTCAAAAATCATATGAGAATTTTTAGTTTCTCAGAATTGTGATTCTTTTACTTAAAATGAACAGGAAAACAGCAAGATAAAAACTCAGTGAACATATTTTTATGGGGAAGAGGAGGAGAGAGGACAAGAATGTCTTCTCCTCAAAACAGAGCACACGTTATAAAAAACAGTATCATAAGGGGTTGTATTTAGTCAAGAAATTAAAGCTAGTGATTGAAGTGAGATTTAGTCCTGTTTCAGGCAAAAAACCTCCACTATGTTTTAAATGTAGTAGCTACCAAAATTGTCATAATGGTACAACTTCAAAAAGGATTTACAAACCAGGATGCCATTAAGGAGATTGCTTGTGAATTCCACAGAATGTGACTGCATTGATACTAATCTCATGGCAGAATGAATGTGCCAGGTTCTTAACAAATGGTATTCAAATCCAAAGTGCGTAAAAGTAGACCCTGTTCTTGAATGGGGAAGTGCCAGTCGCTTTGTTGCATCTCTGAGAGGATTACCTCACACAGAAGCCTTTATTTTAAATGCAGGCACCATTATAATGAATCACTCAGAGTGTTCCAGTCCAAGAAGGAGTTCATGAGAAACAAACATCCCACAGAAAGGTCTACGGGGGAGTCCCTTTCTTGCCAGCAACCAGGTTGGTTCATGACTGTAAACATGATGCTGTGTTTAGCATTAAAAACTGTACAGCTTTACCAGATTAGCAGTGAAAAAATGGAAATTAGTAGCTGGTGAGTTTTGAGGGTTGGAGCTGCCTGCCAAAACCAAGCCATGCCAACATAACTGCCGGGGCAGTTGTTTTGTAATAACTCCCACACAGATAGGAGACCTTGGAATTGTATTAATTCTTGGTTTTATAAGCATCTCTCTAGCTATGTCAGAGATGTATGCTGTGGCCCTGCTTGTTTTGCAAAGCATAGAATATATGAATAAAAATATGAAAAAATATGAAAAATACAGGAATTACTCAGAATTCTACTTCTAGTATGTATGGATGCCACAGCAGTGATGCTGACATGTTGATGTTTGCTGCCCTTCTGGCCAGAAAAGCTCCTGTTGGCAGTGGAAGCATGGCAGGCTCTGGAAGCAGCGTCAGTTTTCAGTTTCCTATCTAATCATATTCCCTAGCCCAATGATTTGCTAGGATGCTGCTGGATTTTTGATACATTGCCGTTTTCCTCTAGTATGTAGCATCTCTTGGACATGAATAATACATTCCAGTTGTTCCTGGTTGTTGATGAGCTGTATCTTTACAGTTGGTGGAGGAAAGAAGTTATGCTTCTCGTGCATCATCACTGGAACGTTTCTTACTTTCTGAATCTCTCCTTTAAGGTGTTTGTAGAAGACTTGCAGATGTGCTAACCACCAAATGAGTGTAAAGTGAAGGCGATACCTCCATCCTCCCCCTTCATTTCACATAATACGAGGCTGTGAAAATACCTGGTCAATGTTTGTGCAGTGCTCAGATGGAATAATGATGAGCGCTACAGAAGTTTGAGGAAGGAGTTCTGTGCTGGGGCTTAGGCAGTGAACAGCAAATAAGAAATAGAGAAAATAAAGAACAGCAGGGAAGGATGGGGTGGAGTAGCCAGGTTTCAACCAAGTCTAATCTTTGTGCTAAAGTATATGTCTTTATTTGCTTCTTCCCCCTTTTGGATTGCTTGAGTGGAGTAAAATTCTCCTTTAACTGTATACAGATTATATTCAATATGTTTTGAGTGATGATGAAGTAGGTGATAAAGTAATTGTGACCAGACACATAAAAACCTAAACTGAGTTTTTCTTACAACCTTCTGAAAAAAAGCCTGGAGTAAAGGTAAATGATTTTAAAAATAAATTTTAAAAAAATTTTAAAAGTGATGAGTTAAAACCAATTTTAAATATAAATTTCCTAGAAGACTGAGAAAGGATAAGACATCTCTTACTTCCTTTTTTCTTTCCAGTTCTACCAGAATTAAAGCTGCTCTGTGGGGCTGATTTTCTACAGACATTTAAGACACCCAATCTCTGGAAGGAAGAAGACATCAAAGAAATAGTGGAGAAGTTTGGTTTGGTCTGTATTAGCCGGGCTGGCTCTGATCCATCTCAGTATATCCAGGAATCAGACCTTTTAATGAAATTTCAGCACAATATTTTTCTAGTGAAAGAGTGGATTCAGAATGAAATCAGTGCAACACAGATACGCTCTGCCTTGTGCAGAGGACTGAGTGTGAAATATCTCATACCAGACTCTGTTATTGCCTACATTGCACACCACAATATCTACACAGAAGAGAGCGAGCGCAAGAATGAAGGGGACTTGCTTCAGCCTCTCAAGCTGCATAACACAACAATAAACCCTCTGAGTGACTGATTTCTGCAGTGTGTGCCGTGTCAGAGCAGCAGTTTTTTCATGTAAATTTCTTGAGAAAGTTGTTCCTTATTAAAGGGAAAGTCCAAAATTTCTTGAAATCATGTGGTGTTTCAAATCCATGAATCTGTCTGTGGTAGTGCTCAAGAAAATCGGGATGCTCAGCTGCATAGCTTAAAATATACAAAGAACAGCTTCCTTGTGAAAATAAAAAAAGGAGATCTTCACAATAAATATTCTTAATATTTCAATAATTTCAGTAAGTCAATAAATATGACAAGTGTCAAACACAGTACTTTGCTAACTTGTAATTTTGTAATCCTTACTGTTCTAAAACAGCAAAATACAGTGAACCATAACTTGAGAGAGAGAGAGATATTTAAATATATATTACTTCTAAATGTTGACTTTATAAGACCCTGGATAAGTTTTTTGATTTTTGTCAATTTGGCCAAGAGATGGAAATAAATCTTTCGTTCATGCAAGTACTTAAAAATGCACGTGCTACTTATGCCACTTCTAAGCCTCTGGGTTCTCAAATGACCAGACAGTCCTTATCCCCACATTTAAAGTGGGTTTCTTTTCTTCTCTGATCCAGAGTCTTCTATAAGAGCAAGTAATTGCCAAAGCCCCAGAATAGATCCGATAGGGACTTCAGTTGTCCCATATGCAAACGTCTGAGAGGCTCAGTATTTGAGCTCTAATGTTAGCAGGAAAACTCCGTGCTCTTCCATGCTGGTTGCCTGTTGCGCTGGTTCAATGTATCTCACTTCTGACGAAGTCACTTTCAAAGAGCATAGAACTCTATAAAGCGCTACCTCTGTGTTCCAAAGTTTCTTAACTGTGAAAGCATTCATTCAGTAGTGATGTAGCATTTATCACTGTACAGAGCTAACCACTGCTTCTTAATATGAGTGTCCACCTAACTGGTCCTTTTGAGCCCCCAGTCGGCCAAGCAGCTTCCACTGGTGGTTCTCTCGAATTAAGGAGCTTGTGGAACAAGTTAAAGGAAAACCAGACACAAATGGCTTTCACTGAATAAGTCTCTATGATTGTTTTCTTGAAAGAAAGCATGAAGTAGCTGAAACATATTCAAGAAATAATTTGCCTCAAAAAACACTCAAGATAAGCACTTGTATAGCTTTGGCTAATATCCTAAACTAAAGCTATTTGAAAGGGTTTTTTTCTGAGTGTCATGAAAAATGAAGAGCAATATGGTTAAACTGGATTTCCCTTACACAAGTGATATGAAAGGTGAATATTTCATTCGTTTTAAATCAAGTCATCCTGCTGTCATTAGAAATCTCAGAGGTTCAGCCTAGTGGAAGGATTTAAAGGCAGCATTTCAACAATAATCGGATTAGAAGGACTTGCATAGCTCCATGGTCTAAAAAAGAGATAAAAGAAACCAGAGTTCAAACTTGCCGCAAAGAAAGGCAGTGAGTTGTGTGCTGCAGGATCAACCCACAGCTCTGAGCCTTTGATTTTGACAATCACCTGAAGTAGGGATGCCTGCAGACTTCAATGGGTACTGGAAAATGGTCAGCAATGACAATTTTGAGGAGTATCTGAAAGCACTGGGTAAGGTTCCCTTCATACTTCTTGAATAAATAATCCATAAATACCACCTGTCTTATTCTTTACAGGAATCTATTTTTTCTTGTACAGTCATAAGTCATTTTTGTGAGAAATATTTTTTTCAGAAATGTACTTTAAGAATTGCCTTAAGCAAAATTGTTTTGCCTTAAGCAGCCTCTACTTTTTAACATCTTGAAGCTTACATTAACAGAGATTAAACTACATAGCTTGAAGAGGTAAGTGGCAGATTCTAAACAAAAAAAACCTGTAATTTGAAAAGCAGTAAAATTTTTATATTTCATAAAGATTTAATGCAGTACTTAATGCGATATTGTGTGTTTCTATTGGATGTTGTGTTAGTATTTCTGTAGAAATAGTGAAGGCCTTATTGACTGTCAAATACAAATGGCATTTTTTAAAGATTCCACATAATCAGAAAATTGAAACATTAAAGTTATAAGAATTAGGTTGCAGACTTTCTCCAGATGAGAAGGCTGGTTTGAAAAATTTGGACATCTATTTGTCTTTGTTCCTTTTAGTTCTCCGTAGAAGCGACAAGCTTCTTTTTGTGGAAGATTTTTCTGGATAAAAATAATTCGTTTTCTTTTTCAGATGTAAATGTTGCTGTAAGAAAAATAGCAAACTTGCTAAAGCCTGACAAAGAAATCCTTCAGAACGGGGATCATATGATCATTAAAACGCTAAGCACTTTTAGAAACTACATCATGGAATTTGATATAGGGAAGGAGTTTGAGGAGGATTTATCTGGGGTGGATGATCGCAAGTGCATGGTAAGAAGCAGAACTGTAACAATGGACAAAAAGGAATATTGATAATCTGAGGCCTTTCACAGAACACATCTTTTAACCATCCTGGCTGGCTATTCCTGAAATTATTTCTGTACTTCTCAGTTGGTCAAGACGTACCTACAGTTTTGAGCATGCCTTTATATTAGAGGAATGCTAATTTTAATCAGGAGCACAAAGCAATTTTATCAATCAGTGAATAATAACCTCATTTATACTGGGATAAGTGAAGCTATGCTCATTTATACTGGGATATTTGTTAGTCAAAAAGACATCTAGGGTCACTTCCAGAACCTCTTTAATGAGTAAGGTTTTAGAGTAGAGGAAATCCACTGATTGCAAGGTCAGGCACTGCTCCCTGTGTAAGAATAGCCAAGTGCTTAAAAATTGCCTGGGTGTATTTATTAGAGCGCACACTGAATTAGCCCACTGGAACAAATCTTACAGAAATGAATAAGCAAACACTGAGGACTTTGTTTTACGATAGCTCTGTCTTATGAGCTCTTTTTGCTTTTTAACTTAGGACTGATAAATATCAATTTACAGGGGAAAAACTTGAGAATAGCAGGTTCTTGCCCATTAGTTTGACAGCATGACACTGGCAATATTCTACAGTGAGAAAGTTGACAAATAAAAGAAAATTATCTCAGGAGGGACTCTAGAGGAGAAATCTCATAAAAGACAATTAATAGGTTTTCATTCTTAAAAAGATGGTGCTATTTAAAACCAGTACTTGCCTCTCACACTACGATTTGCAAATTTGCTTTTGCTCTGGTCATGACAGGAAAAGGAAAAATTGTGAATACCAGAGAAAGAGAACGGTTGGCTACTGAGTGCCTCAACAAGTCCCTCTGTAGTCCTTGTTACAGAGGGTACAAGTTTGATGAGAGTGCAGAATACAAAATTCACAGAAGAGAGGGGCATTTGTGTTTAGGAAAGTGCCCCAATGGCATAATGTAGGTTTGGCTCCTGGAATGCTCTTAATCAGGATATTGAGGTCCAGATTCACTGAACAGTTATGAGCCCAAGGAAAGATTTAAGACTGAGATGATTAAATTACCATCAAAGACATCAATGTTCAAAACATCTGCTAAAAAGGTTTGTGTGTGCACAGAACTGTCCCTGTCTAAGCATTATCTGTACTTAAATACCACTAACCTCCCATCTAAAGGAGAACTAAACCGTCTACATGGTGGAAAAAAATTTTAACAAGCCAAAATTCTCTACCCTATTTTGCTAAATTGAGTGATAAGGGAAGGATTCAAAATGTTAAATCAGAAAGAAGAAGGTAGAGAGAGATAATTTTAGTCACTACAACAGCTGTTTGATTTGGAGTAGAATCTAGTTCAGCCTACTTTCAAAGGTTACGCAAACATTTATCTGTTTGCAGTTTAGTGGAAAATGCTTATTCAGCCTTGGAAGCAGAAGGTAGCAGCACCTTCTTGCCTGTTACAAACAAACAAACAAACAAAACCCCAAACAGCCAGAGGTTGTCACTGACTCTGGAGGTTTTTTAGGAAGGACTTAGGGATGTAATTCCACAAAAACACCCCAGAGATCTCTTTATTATCTCCAGCTGTACCTGGACAGTTCGGGTCTCTGACCACTGGTGCTCTGTTTGCCCTGTAGCAGCATATCAAGCTTTATAGTTCAATTTTCTTACTGAAGATTTCTTTTCTACATGAGACCTCTGTTTTGTCAATGGCAAAATAGTACAAGAAGCTGTCTCTCTGAAGCGACTTCAGTCCATAATGTCAGGCAAAATTTGCAGTTGTTAAGCAGCAAAATAACTCCAAAGGTGCAGAAGGAGTCTTGTGAGAGAAGAGTCATGGAGGTTGTAAAAGACACTGGACCACTCCCTGAGTGGTGTTATGAAGAAAACCACCATAAAAGCAAAGGTTGAATATTATTCTTGGTGTTCCATTTGTTCATGTAGAGCTCATGGAACTGGATGCCATAAATGGCTTAATCATTAATAGCCTGTGTAATGGGAGAGATTGTGAATCAATTATTGTTATTTATATTGTGGACTGAGCAGACCACTGGGCAAGTTTTATCCAAGTAGCTCAGTGTTACAATGAGCAGTACAAAGTAACATGGATAAGACAAATTACACATTAAACATTAATCTATACAGCAGAGCAATCATCAGGAGACTAGCAAAAATAACCTTAGAAGTAATTCATCCTGTAAGGATAGATTGTTTTTTCTTTTAATGAAGAATATATCATCTAGCAGGAGTTAACATATCTGTAAAAATAATACCAGCACGGTGAACAGGTTAGATCCTGTGTGTAATTCACTGAAATTGTGTTCACCTTTCAGCTGTAAAACATATCCTTGAGTCAGCCAGGTAGAGTGTAACTACAGTAATTCCAAATCAATACTGTCCATGAGGAGTAAAGGCTAAAAACTTTTGCTAATACTTATTTTAGAAGTAAGTTGAAGTTTTGACATTAGGAACCTGATAGCCTTGTGATAGTACAAGCCCTCTCCTCCTTTCCAGTTAGGGTTTTTTCATTTTTAGAGTTGGTCACTCCTGGGAGCCTGTCTGAACTGTCTGGATCAGTGAGTTAATTGAGTAGGATAAACCTTAGCAATTTCAGTTTGTTTGTCCTTCTTCTGACCTTCAGCTGTGGCTTTCTTGCATGTACATGTTTTTGGGTGACTGTTCTCTGAAGGGATTGAGGTAACAGCAGTTGGTGACATTAGGTCCTTTAAGATGTTGTTTCTGTTGGGAAGTGAAAATTTGCTACTTTGGAAGCTCTAAAGCCCTCCTAGTTTAGTGAAAGATGCAGTTTCTGTGTTCTGCAAAATCAGAGATGGGGATAGTTGACCACAAAGTAGAGATCACAAATGACAGCTGGTATCAATGCTCCTCGAGCTTTCCACCCAGGATTTGAACCCTTGATAAAAGTTGAATTACGGTTTCTCTATTCACTTGGCAATTCTGTGAAAGATATCTTTCTGTAAGTTCAATCATACTTAACTGTGTGAAGAACAAGGCACATAAGCCTTCTGTGCCTTCATAATGTTATTTACCTAGTATTTAGTAAAGAAATTATGAAAAAGTTAACTGAAAAACCTTAAAATGCTGAAATAAAGGCTGAAGTTTCACATTGCCAGTCTTTGCATTCAATGAATCAAAGCAGATTGAGAATTGGATAGCTCAGATGCAAAAATTACTTTCTTAAGTTTTTTTTTTCCAATCATTCTGCTGCTAAAGTCAGAGAGAACTTTTGCATTATGATTATTCTCTGCTGTTCAGGCATTTGAAGAGTGAATTGCTTTATCTTAACACTATGCAGAATTAATCTATTTTGACAGAGACTAAGGACAAGTGATCTGTTAAAAAATCAAGAAAGATTTTATGTTCTAAATATAAAACAGCACAATTTCTTGGACAACTGAGAACAGTTGTGTTACAACTGAGTATTTGTCCAAGCATATGAGAGGTGCTTTGGTAACTCAGAACCTTGTGCTCTCTGATACAGTAATTTTCTTCTTCCATTGAAGCAGGAAATGAAATGACAAAGGGAACCGGGAAACAGAGAAAACTGCAAGAATTTTAAACTGAATGTGGGAAATATTACATCTTAACCATTTAGTTTTCTAAAACTGAATACAGGTGGAACATAACCATGAATAAGTTGTCAAGTGGGTGTTTAGGGCTCCTTTATTGGAACTAATAGAACTTCTAGTCATAGATAAGGCTTGCTGGGGTGGGGTAGGGTGAGGAGGATTTGGGAGTTGTAGAATTCACTCATCAGATCTGTAATACATCTTACCATGTGAAGTGTCAATTAATGTTTAAAACAGCCTCATGAGGACTGTTCACAGATGCCTGACTGGCCCTTCTGTTACATGTGCCATATCCTACTGAAGGGAAGGAAGTTGTTAGAAACTGATCATGGCTCTGTTTTAATTAACGAACATGCCGAATGTGACACTGATTCCTCTCGAGTCTGTATTCAGGAAAAATGCAGTGGAGTTAGTTGTTCTGGACATAATTTGATTTATACCACTGCAAGGTCAGAATAAAGCCCTGTTACAAAATCACATAATTCATGAAGCTTATTTAACTATTTAGGCAGGTTCCTCTGTTACACAAATGGAATCCACAGCAGTTAATCTAGTTCAGAGCAGGTTTTGGAATTAAGGCTTTGCTGCCAGAAAAACAACAACCAACAAACAACATTCCAGTAAATGGAATTGCAGGAGGGATATCCCACAGGGTGAGAAGATTCAAAATAAATTGTGCCTGTCTAGCAAGATGCAAGATCAGCAATATGTCTTTACTTGATCTCTCTGATTTAGCTGTTTTATTTCTTTACCCTTCCAGTGCTGCCCTTTTGAGCTTGTATTTTTTCATATACTTTGGTGGAAGAAGCATTATTCTAGAATCACTGTTCCTGGGGCTGGTCTTCTCTCCGATGTAGTGCCTCCTGTCTCTCTGCAGTACGGTAATTTCCCCAGCTCCTCAATGGCATAATCACTGCCTTTTTATTTTGGGGGAGAGAGAGGTGTAATTTAAAAGAGGCTTTATGATAGTTTTCTGTTGGTATTTCTCACCTTTTACAAACTGCTTTCAACAAGTGAGGAAGAAAAGTCCTCCAGTCAACCTCTTTGAGGTTCCAGAGAGCAGAAGTCCAGTCCTGGGTCTGTCTCAGGCTCTCTCAGAATGGACTCTGGTCCATTCTGTCTCTGTGCCTCAGTGAGGGAGGAGCAGTTCCCTTTTTCCTGCCTTGTTCCACCCTGCTTGCTCCTTTGGTATTACTGTTACTACCTGTAAGTGATGTGCTCAGCACATTTGCACGGTGATACGAAATGAGATGATCTGAATCTTTTGCCATATAATTTAAGATGTCATAAACTTCACATTTTGCAGTGCTGGATTCATGTCTAAACCACAAGACTGATTAGAAGCTTTTGAGCTAGTTATTCACGAAACTACTGCTAGCATAGTGAAGCTCTGCAGGGAAAGTGGGTTTGGATAGGTTTAGCATTTCAGCTTTTTGTGAACTCCAAACATCTCTGAGAGTTATGAATGCAGAAAGTGCAATCAGAAAGAATCAGCTGAAAAGCCGAAAACCAGACTTAACAAATCCAATTTTGAATGACAAACCATTAGTGTTATGTACAATTGCATCTTGCTAAAATTACACAGGGGATAAATCAGTTATACCCATTAATTTAAACATTAAGTGTCTTATAATCGATTCTGATCTTTGCACAGAGTGAATAGGGTGTGATGGGTTTTACTTTTTTTTCTGGCATGAGAGATATACAAGTTTTCCTATTTTTGTATTATTTGTATACAATTCTATTTCAGTTATAAAAGAAATCCACCATTCCTAAGAAATAAAACAATATGCACTGTCTAAAATATTGATTGTCCTCCTCCTCCCATGTATTGTCAGCTGCATAGCCTGGAGCTTTTGCACATTTACTTTTCCTACTCCCTGGAACATATCTCTAGTCTTCGCTTTTCTCTGTTGCTCTTATGAGCAAGGATTCAAAATAAGGAATTTCAACATTAAGATCTGATCCTATCTGACAGCAGCTTACCGTTCATCTAAAATTTTTCAATCCAGTCCTGAGCCCCTTTTCTAGCAATGCTACTGCTGGAGATGCTGACAATGACAGAAGCAAAGAAGACTTTGCCATGACTGAGCTACAGCATGGCTAAATAGGTTCAGCCTTTGTCCAGCACCAGGATCTGGAGATAAAGCCCAGGAATCCTCCCAGGAGTTGCTCTACTGGGTTTGCTGTTGTTTTCTCACTCATTTCCCTCTCTGTCGCTGAACTTCCAGATGCAGATGTGAGGAGATAAAAGGGGTTTCAGGGTGGAGAGGTGACAAAGCTGCCTATGGCTGTATTCCCCTGGGAGCAGCCTCCTGCACAAAGGCCATAGGGAGTGATCACCTGGCAGAATTCCCCCTCACAGCTACACTGGACTTTGTCTGTGACATCGGCATTAGTTTATTCTATTAACACTTCATTTTTTTCCCAAAAAGACTGCTTACAAGAGGTTTGTATATCACTTTGATACTTAGTACAGATGAAATAGTTTATCTCGAGAAGCTATTAAATACCTTGTTGGATATATTGCTGTGTTTGACCAAAAGTTCTAGGTTATTTTCTTTGGTGTTATTTACAAGACACAGCTCAAATTGGATTTTTCTGTTTCATCTGACCTAAAAAAATGGCTTTCCATTTTTTAATCCTTCTTAGATCATAATTACAGTTGTAAAATGGCCTGTCATTCTCCCAAGCAGAGAATTACTGGATTGAGATGGAGCAGGGAGTGTGTCGTGCACTCATAGCTTTGCAGTAATTTGGTGCTCCATATATAGAGACAACACTCTGAGGGAAGCAGGAGAAAAATAGAACTGGTACTGCTGTGTTTCTCCTACAGATAGGAAATCAATAACGTATTTTTGATGAAAGGTGGTAGCTGCAATTCATACTTATAAAGGCAATGTGTCAAAAATCTATGTAGCATTAACAAAAAATGTTCATGAACTACTTTGAAAAAAAGTTATTTTCTTCCATTCATCTGTAAAATGCGTTCTGTACTTCGACTGCCGAGCACCTGACCCAAGCAGGCACACAGGAATCGCCAGCAGGGGAATGAGAAATATTGTGCAGAGCCAGCGCCAAATGTCTTTGTACTTAGACCTCACTGGGAAATGCAAAGTACTCTGATAACATGTTTGATGACTAGTTCAGTAAACTACAAAAGTCATTATCTCTGCCTGTGGGTCAGTATGATTTGCCACTGGAAGCTGAAAATGTGCAAGATTTCACTACAGTTACTGCTACTAAAGAAAAAGCAGATACATAGTCAATAATTTGTTTGGGGTTTACTAAATATTTCATTTAATAAATCTACCTTCTCTCATAACTGGAAACAGTAATGAGGATACTTTAATTATAATTTCTTCCAGCTGTAATATTCAGGAAGATTCAGGCAGTGTTACGCATATGAATTTAAATCTTCATAACACAAAGAGATTAAATCACTAAAAAAAATATGTGGGTGCCCAAGAAATAAGAGAATATCAAAGTACACAAAAAGTAAAAGACTACAGAAACTATACCATAAAACTAAAGAAAATTTGAGGATTTTTTGTGTTCTCAGGTTTCAAAGGCTTTTTCTCTTCCCAGAGGAGCTCCATTCTCTAGTATTACACCTCAAGAAGAAGTGTACATAATCAGAAAAATGTGCAATACTGGTGGTTGGAATTTTTGAGAAGAGTTAAACTGAGGCAAGACTCCCTGTTTTTTACCTGACTCCATTACCTTTTCTTGCATTCCTTTACTATTATTAATAGCACCGTTGAGTAATTACACTCAACACCATTCCCTATTGAAGTTTCCTACAGAATTACATGCACTTGACCTAGGAAGTGTTCATCTTAGGTTTAAGTATGATCAGGTGGTAAGTAAGCAGGATATAAACTTGCTTATGGTGAACTAGAGTATGTACTATGTAGTTGAAAGGAATAAGCAATGTCTTCCATTTATTATGCAAATAGTACAAGATGCTCAAAAAGGCTGAGTCTTCAGTTTTAGAGAAATACTCCATTTTTAGCTAGTTGGTTCTGTTACTGGAAACTGCAACTTTCCAGTGTCTTCCAAGTTCGTCTCCCTCTCCTCCTCTTGTGGAAGAGGATAAAGAATAGGAGCTGTCTGCCTGGGCCTGCCACGTCCACCAAGCCACCAAAAAGATTTTCAGTCGTTGCGGGTAGGTGGCAGTAGCTCAGCCTCTGTAATCAGGCGAACCTTAGGTAATGCTATTACCAAAATGGGGGCAAACAAGGTTAATTACAAAGGCATACTTTTCTAAGAAAAGTAGCTTTACATAAAAGGTAAAGTCTTTCTTTATCTTGAGAGTGTGTGCCAGGAGAGCAAAACAGGAGGAACCAAAGGGTCATACAGAACTGCCTTAGCAGTCTACAAGTGCTTGGCTCCTGATTATACCACGGCAATATCCTGATCCAGTCTTCAAAAATAAATCCTTGCTCTTAGGTACAGCAAGAGAGATTATATGTACAACACTGGCCCTACAGTATTTCTGGAGTATTATTTTTATATAATAATTCGAATATTTGGGAATGTTGTAAAGCAACCATTGCTCTGGTTAAGTGTTATAGAGGGTGGAATGTTAGCAGCAGCCAGTGCACATTAACAGCCGGAGCAACTTCAACCTCAACTAACACTCACTGTGTGTCTCAGTAGAGATATTTGGGGTGGAAGGACGTATTTCAGTCTGAGTTAAAAGAGAATTTTGTATCTTGTGTATTAGTTTAGTAAAAGAGACATTGAGACATTACAGTTTGACCTAAAGAAAGGATAGAGATGTCACTGATTAATCTCACTGTCATAAAGTGGTTGTTCCTGCTAACAAAGAAAATGTCATTATGTTCTCCTGCAATATATTCTGCCCCTTATAACCTTCAGAGCAGAATAGCTACACAGAGAAATCAGAAATTGTATGGTTTACTCATATCCCCTCAGTATTTCTATTTCTCAAAGGGAAGGCAGAGTATACCTGAGAATATTGTCTGATAAGACAGCTTGGTTAATGTCTGTGGGTTTAGACTCTTTGTGGTTATTACCAAATTGCAAAAAGCAATATCTAATCTTGACTGGAAAAACAACAAATCCTGAGGAAAAAAGTGTGTTGTTTTCTGAGATGAAACAATTTCCATCACCCTTGGAGGCTAAAAAGTTAACATTTCCTTGTGCTGCTACAAATATTTCTCTATTTCCCTCAAGTGTACTAAGTCAGTGAATATTATCAAGTGTAATAACATTCACAACTGACTTTGAGCATTAGTAGGACTAATAAAGTTGGATCCTACTTTATCATGGTATATTGCCTCTGAATTCACATATAAACCCACAAAATTTAACTATTAAGCTAGACTAAAGATTCAACTATGTTGAGCTAATACTCAGTGGATACAAATAAGTGCAGTTACTGAGCAAATTTGCACATACAAATGCTTCATTCCACAGTATCCCTCACATCTACAAATCATCCTTCATTTTCTGTTATATTCATCTTTTAGAGTCAGAAATTCATGCATATGTTAACTTATAAATTAAACATTCACTTTGACTCCTATTATTTGTTATCTTCTATCTCTTCAGTGGATGTCTGCAGATTTAGATATGGGTGAGGATTTAGGTTATGGTGACCACATTAACTACAGCTTTACCCAATATGTTGTTCCTTCCTGCATTAGCATTTTTTGCATTAAAAGGATATGGTTTCATAAAATGTTATCTACTGCTTGGTTTAAATATATCACTTTACAAAAGAGAACAGAAGAATTTGTGAATGCATTTTCCAAATTAGAGAGATTTTTAACAAGGACACGTGAGTTAGTCTTTCAGAGCCCCCATGTGGTGCAAACAGACTGATGGGATCAATACCATTGCCTTCCCTATGATTATCTATCCTGGCACTCTTTGTAGTGATTCATTTTCCATGCTTGTTTAGTCTAAAGCTTCCCACGGGAGGAGGCTGCTGCCTGCACTCATTCAAAGATAGTGGCTGTCATGGTTATCATTTAAGAATTAATTGTTTGTGACATACACAGGTTAAATAAATAGGACTGGATAGTTTTCGAGCACTGAACTGGTTTTAATTACCAGAAGGAAAAATGTAGGCAGACTTCTTCTCTTAGGAACTACACAGGATGGATGCAGTAAGTGTCCTTGAATGACAGATCAGAATTCATCATCTCTCCATATCTGACTACTCATGCAAGCAGTGGCTGAAGACTTTTACAAGGTAGATAGTCATTCCATATTTAGTCCTCAGAGTCCCTTCAAACAAGCTGATTTAAAAGCCATGTGCTAATATTAATGTTAAACTATCCTCATGGAGCACAAACTGTCACCACTCTTCCCTCTTTAAATATTTTACAGAGCATTGCTTCTCTTTATCTTAGGGGGATGTGAAAGGCAAATTGTCAGTAAATGCTAACCAGAGTAACAAGCTGTAGGATGCACTGTCATACATTTAAGGAGCTTTATGAATCAGGTTTTACTGAACCACTCAGGACAGCACCAATATTCACAAAAGTGCAGTGTTGATTACTGCACCTGACTCTTGACTTACTGTGCCAGTCCTGGCTCAAGTAATTCCCAGTCTTAGTTGCAAAAAGCAGGATGCTGGCAAAGTTACCAACTTGCTGATACTTCCAAACCACTCTGCTCGATGAAGGAAGGCACAATAAGACATGAGGAAAAACCAGCTCAGTATTCAAAAGCTTTGTCCACCCATAGTGCCAGTAAATGGGAATTTTTTCAGGTAGAGCAGCTGGGGAATCATTCTTAGGGTGGAAAAAAACAAACTGGATCTTAAGTTTTCAGCTTCTTTTGCAAATACAGTGTTAGGCTGCAGGGCCCTTCTGCTGCTGTATTTTTCAGCAGGGAGAGAGAAGTGTGTTCTTACACAATGATTTTGATGATGTTTTTTCTTGCTTTATCTCATCCCTCCAGTTTTCAGCAGGCAGTTGGGCAGCAACTTTCTGTTCAAGCTCATTTATTTTGTAATTATCCTAAGTGGTACAACACTCTACAATCATTCTTTTTATGAGATACGCTAATCATTAGAGATAAGTTTTGCTTCACGGAAACTAATCCTGATATCAGAGAATATTACAGTAATACCAAACATGTCTGTTTTGTTAGACCACCGTGTCTTGGGATGGAGATAAGCTGCTTTGTGTACAGAATGGAGAGAAAGAAGGCCGTGGTTGGACCCAGTGGATTGAAGGAGACGAAATGCACCTGGTAAGATCGCATACAAGGTTTTGAATGCCACTCTATTAAAACGGTTAGATATAACACAGCAGGGAGCGTGCTATGTTATTTTGGCTTACTTTGACATAATTTTGTATTGGTGCAGCATTTGACTTGTTTCTAAAGCAACAGTTTCATTTGGAGCCATTATGTTTTTATGTCCCTTACAAAGCCTGACAATTTCAAATGCTCTTTCTGTGCTCAGTGTCTGTCCAGACACACCAGGCTGAAATGTTCACACAAGGAAGACATTTAACAGAATGTCCCTCACACAGTCTGTAAAATACTTAGTATGGGAGCTGTGAAACTGAGCTCTCAACAATAAGGGGAAAATACACCACTGTTCTTTTAAAATAATTACAGGCCACACTACATTATAGCCTAGAGAACTAAAACAGCAATTAAGTTTTTGAAATTGGTGTTTTTTCAGATCATAATTTTTATCTTTCTAAATTAACAGGACCTGAAAGAAGATGCCTATTCTTTTGTCCTATAACTCTTTATAACTCGCTCTCTCATCAGTGTGGGTAAAAGGCAGTCTTCCTGCTGAGATAATAAACTCCAACCTCCATTTCTCTTCACTGTGCAGTACTATTAGCATTCAGCAATCTAAATGGATATCCTCTAAATGTTCAAATCACTAGCAGAGTTAGGAAATCTTTGCAGAAGTATCCCAAGCCCTTTATTACTAAACATAATTTTGAGAAAGTATTGGCTGTCCCAGGATCCAGTTTAGGAAAAGAATGTATGTGACACATCTTGCCATCTGGACTTGATGCAGCACAGGTACGGAGAAGGTTGCTGTGTAAGTGATGACTTTATAGCTGAGGCCATGGGCTCGCCTAAAGGAGGGGAGGAAGCAATAAAAAGGAGATGCCTGAATTTGCTGTGTATACATACTCCCTCCATGAAGCACATTTCAGTATTTCCACACTGCCTCCCAGCTGCACCTCAGGCATCAGCCCTTTCAGGTTCTCTGCTGGCAAACAGGTCTCAATTAGCCACTACAATGCCTGGCCTAGAAGTTCAGCTGACACCTGGCTGCCCTCAGTCATACACATCTGTGCATTCCTCTGCTCATATATGAACAGCAGCACCAGTTGCTCTTGGATTTCTCTGGATTGGCATCCTGGTTTCTGGCCCTTGCTAGCTCCCAGGCATTAATCTCTTCCCATCTCCTGTCCCCAACACCAATTCCTTTAGCCCCGGTTTCTGCTATCCTTACTCCGATTCCTGCTCTAGCTACACAACCTGGCCATGGACCTCCATTGCCCAGACCATTTTCTAGACTTGTCCCTGTCAGGAGGTTGATTTTAGAGGTCAGAAACTCAGATTCAGTTGCTCAAATATATGTGTCTAGTGCAAGTTTAGGTAGCCCAGGGTAACCTGACTGCTCTGATGCTGCTTTTCAGAAGGCTGGGAAGAATTCTGGATCATACCTGCCAGCTCATGCATTCACTCATTGGCACTTGGACAATTTACCACAATCTGTCTCTCATGTATGCAGAAGTCAGTACAAAATTACTTCATGCAAAGGAAGTAACCAAGCATTTTAGAGCCGACTCCTCAATATTTCAATTTTCTCACTTCTTGTATTTCATGAACTTCAAAAGATGTCCTCTTTATTTCTCTAATCCTTGTTAATGCACCTCTCTCGATTAAAAATACAGTACAGAGTCCCCTTTAGTATCCAGTTTTTGACCAGCTAAGATTACTAGGTCCTGTACTTTTGAGAGTGCTTTGATACAATGAGCAGTTACTGTTAAAGAATTGATACTTCAATAACTTTATGATCCTCCTGAACTTTACACAATGGGCCAAGTGTTAATTTATTCTTTTCACAGTTCTGCAGAGAGCAGGACCACATCCTTTAGTAGTTTATCGCTTCCTATTTTCTTCATTTCATTCTGTGGTCTGTACTTTGTAGTTCTTTTTAGATTTTCTTTTATGTGAGTGACTTATTTGACCATTCCCCATTTCCTTTTGAGTTTTATTGCCCTTTTCTATTGTATTGATTGCTTCTGCTCCATAGTTTTTGTCACTGTCAGCAGATCTCTCAGCCCTTATTGCACACTCCTTCTCCTGGGTTACCTCTGCAGTAGTGAAGAAAACAGGTCCTAACTAAAGTCACTGGACCAGTCTGTTGTTCCACCAATTCAGCATAAAGCACTTTCTCTTATTGGGGTCTAGCAACGTATGTCAATTAAGGTTATTGACCTAGTTTAAGATTTTTTAAGGTCATTTTATCAAAGTCCCCCATAAGAAATGTGCATAACTTCCTCAAAATGTTCTGGGAGCTTTATTAAAAGTCTCATCTCGAACTGGAAAGTGAATCCCTTCTTCTAGGTCATACATAAGCATTGTCTTTATGTCCCTTAAGAGCTTCCATGCTATTTTTTCTTGCACCTAAAGCAGTTGCCACAGGCACGCATCCCAGGCACACACCTGTGTGCACTTCTCAGGTCAAACTTAAGGAGCTTCAGGAACGGAGGTGGGTAAACAGGCAAACAGCAGCAGCCTCACAAATCCGAGCCCAAGATGCAAACACTGCCCCTACTTATGCCCAGCTCACAGCCATCCAAAGATTAGCAAGGGGGTGTTTGAAAAGCTCTTGGGAACACAAAGGAACAGCATTATGCATCCAGTGTGGTCAGGCTCAGTCCCACCTCACTGCTGTGCTGTTTGATAGACCTGGATCAAATCTTCTGTACAGTTACCTGTCCTTTTGTAGCCATGATCTCTGTGTTGCTGAAGTGGACCCTGATTTCTGAATTTGTAGGCTTGAGCTACCAGTCACCATTACACAGATTCAGAACTGGTGAGGCAAATCCATCCCCACTTCTTTATGTATCCAAAACAGAGAAGGCCCATTTCAAAGACCTAAAGCAGTTGTATACACTGCAAATAGAGAATAATGCATCAGGAACATATTTGGCCCTTTAAGATCTGAGATCCCAAAATAACTTCCCTTACTCCACTTTTTAGCAGAACACAAATCCAAACCAGATGGTTTCTTTTACGATGAAAAATAGGCTAAAAATATGTACAAGCCTCCCAATATAATTGTATAGAAAATTGTGGACTCAAATTAAGCTGGACATACACATGAATTTATAATGTTTGTGTCCCAAGTAAAAGCTGTGGTTTTTAATTATTTTCTCTTCCTAGGAAATAAGAGTTTGTGGAGTCACATGTAAGCAGGTCTTTAAGAAGGTACAGTGAGCCTACTGCTGCTACAGGAGTGAAGAACAATAGAATTTACAGACTTGGCACCAGCTCTCCAAATGCTAGTGCTGAACATCATCAGTGACAAGAGCAATCACAGAAATGAAGATCACATTAGAACTGTATAGTTAGAATAACATATTTTTAGGAAATAACTTTGAATAAGTGACTGCAAATAAAACTATTTTTAGAAATGCCAATTAAAGATACTAAACTCTATAAATATGTGCATACCATAATTCTTGGCTACACCAAAAAACGACTGTTAGGTATAAGACAAGATGCTGGAGTTTAGACCTTGTAAGGTATTTTTTTACTCTCAATAGACTTCACCCTTTCAGAGCCTTAGCAAGGGGCCTCTAGATAGCCTTGTTTTCAAATGTTGAACTGCAGTTTTAGGAAAGCAAATGAGAACTGTAGGATGCAGCTTGCACTTAAATCCTGAATTCACTGGAGCCAGTAAGAATGTTACCATTAGCTCCACTGGAGCAGCACTATACTGGAAGTGTTCCATCAAAAATAAAAATCTGATCTCTCAAAATAAGTAAATTCATGGATCAATACTTTGGAAAAACAGTGCTTACAAAAGCATGGCTAAGGGGCAATTCTTTTCCAAATGCTTTAGCCAATATCTGCCCATGATTTTTTTTTCCTAAAAATTTTTTTTTAGAAACGAAGAGTAAGATCATAGCTAGAAACTGTCTATAATTGTACACACACCACACAGAGGATAAGACCAGTATTGCTTTGTACAGTATCATTTGCAGATGTTTTTATGCCCCATCATAGTCCCATGTCCTCGTGCAGACTGAGCGTAGGAAAGCCTTGGGCTGGCAGTTTAAATCAGAGCACTGATTTAAACATTAGTGAGGGTAATACTTTGCTGCCCATACTGCCAGATTTTCAGTCCGTCAACACTCTGGATACACAGTGAGCACCACCACTTCGCATCAAATTCTAAAAGGTTGGATCAGAGCTTTAGCATTAACACAGAATTCCAAGTGTCTCCTGTAACAGCTGTTACCAGACATTTTCAGGGACTCAGTCAGTGGGGAAATCACTATGGCAGAGCCTGCTCTGAAGTGGGAACATCCCTTTCGCTGCTCTGCTGCAACTCCTGTGCTTAGCCCTGCTGCAACTCCTGTGCTTAGCCCTGCTTTGCCTTGCCTGGGGGCTCCGTGCTGACTGAGACATTTTAGACATGTAAATGGGAACAAATGCTGCCATCCTCTACTAACCAGGGACTGTTTTAAAATATGCACTGTTACTAATCCTGTTTAGAAAATCTGGGAGCCTGATCTAACATAGACTCATAGACTCACAGAATGGCCTGGGTTGGAAGGGACCTTAAAGATCAGTAAGTCCAACCTCTCTGCCCTGGGCAGGGACACAGCATAAAGAAAAGGAGGTTCAGAAACAGTCATTGTAAAGTCTAAAGTTAGCACAGCAGGGATGATAAACTTTCTGAACCATGGTATTTCAATAGTACTATATCTTGTGAGTGTAGCATCAGATGTGCTGTAACGGACATCTAATTCAATTTTCTGAAGTTTTGGGGTTTCTTTTACTTCAGAAAGTACACAGAAGATATTATCCATGAAGACTTAAGCATCCCCATGTGATAAACATGTAAATTCCCTCTCCATGTAAATTCTTGTGTTACTATTGCAACAGCTGTTGCAATACGGTGGATGTTACTACTCAGAACTACAGACATGGAATGAAATTATTTACTTTAAGTTCCCCTGTATTTTTCTTGGCAATACTTATGCCTAAGGAAGTCTCTGGGAAATATACTTGAGTCTGATCAACGAGGTACATGCAGAAGCTGCTTTTCTCTCCTGGAAGAGTGTGTTAGCCAGCCAGCTGTGTGTCCATAGCTAAATGGATATCCCTGCTGACTGACATACAGCCCACCAGTTCATGGGGATTAAGTTTTCTTGTACTTGGAGTGGGACAAGTCAAAACTGGTTACAATTAAATACATCAGAAAAGTTGTAGAAGAGGGAAAGGATCAGAAACCTGTGGATCTTGGGCTAAAACGCTGCTCTGCTTAAGGGAAATTGCAAATACTTGCCTATTTAAAATGCTATTTACCATCTTACACAAGGTTGAGGATATCTCAGTTGCCGAATTTCAGTGCATCAGTCATTTGTTTTTCTTGAAAGATTATTGGACACAGAAACTTTTTTCCTTCAAGTTTCTAATTATTGATTTCATAATCATGGACATCCTCCAGGAACCTTTCCACTCTTCAGCCCCAAGGAGAGCAAGAGAACAAACAAGTAACTGTAATAAAGTGATGGCTCACACCACTATTCCCAGTTAAACTTGGCATGATTTTTTTTAATATTCAGCACTGACTGAGACCTTTTTTGAAATGTAGTTTTCCTTCAATAGAACTTGGCAGTTCATAACCCTTAATTCACCAGCTGTCTTCTAATTTTTGCCTGCAGCTCTCTCCAGTCTTGTGTAACATTCACAAACTCTTTTTGCAGAAGGTTGTAAGTGGATCAATTAACATCTAGCTAAGTAAATCCAATTGTTAAAAGCTATTATTATTGTAATCAAACAGACAGCTTTTCCCCTTTGGGTCATTTGGTACAAGGGCAAATTTAGCACCATACTAATAACTAATGGCTTATCAAGCAGAAGCAATGTAACCTGCTGCTAATTATGGAGAAAAGGCAAGCTCACAAAGTACTTCCACAGCTCATGGATGTAAAATACAGAAACTTAAGAAATGTTTAACTTTGAATATATTCACTTCAAATCATCTCAATTGCTTGTCATTATAATTGTAACCTCTTATCTCTACTGCAGCAACCCTTTCCCTTGGAAAAGGAAATTATGTTCATTCATTGCTTCCACAACGATGCTTTTCAATTAATGTGTGTAAAATTACCCATGCTGTTTCCATGAACCTTTAACAACCTGTTATCATAAAATGTAATTTAAAACTTTCTCCATAAAATAGATGCTTACTGAATGTATAGCATTCAACAATTACTTGACAAACATCTGCCTCCCTGACTATTTCATAACTTAGCATTCAACAATTACTTGACAAACATCTGCCTCCCTGACTATTTCCTAACTACTTAGTAACCAAGACCTTCACAATGAATTCATATCCAGATTTGCTTGCTGCTCAGGAATCAAACTTCATATTGATTTTCTTGATCTTCAACAGAATTTCAGCCATGGTTTGCCAATATCCACTCTGTATTTCTGCAGAACTGCAATACCTTCAGATAATGGACACCTTATATTTTGTCCAGAAAGACCAGAGCCTACAGAAGCAGTGTGAATGGAAAGTGTAAACAAAACAGGCTTTTTCCATTGTTGAGAAAACTCTCTTTTTGTTTACTTGAACCGGCAACCTACAGGTACATTATAATGTAATTCCTCTCACCAAACAGCCATTCCGTGTTTTGTCCATGCCACTCAGATTTTCTTTACCCCTTCTAGTGTATAAACTTGGCTGTTTTCATATCGTAAAACCTAAGCCATGGAAACCAGAATTGAAATAAGAGTTGGGGTTACAGTCTACATTTATGCAACAGTCTAACTGTGAAGAATGGGAAGGAGTTACTTAGTATGATCTGTGTAATAGTTTTATTATAAAATAAACATGGACTGAATGGCAAATTCCTCATAACAAGAAGGTGCATCAGATTCCTAAAGAGTCTCCCATGGGACTGAGCAGTGGAGTGTAGCAGTCTCCTGGCCTAGCATGAATGATGTGCTCCCCTGGATACATCCACTTCCATCAATATCTATCATTTGGTTGGCTCTACTGTATGAAACTTGACAGTAAAAAGCAAGAGTTCACCATTACAACATTAATAAAACTTCCTAGTATGTATCATTTTTTATTATATTCTTTTTTGGACAGCCTCATCTGTAATCACATAACAGATTCACAGCTATTCATCCTTTCATCTTCTATCAGTAGCACATTTGTCTTGGATTATTACCTGTGTGGTACAGCTATTTCTATCTTAAGAAGGTTCTTCAACCTCAGAGCAAATGTTTATTTAAATAATTTGCTCCTGTCTAGCAAAAGTGCACACAGAAGTAGAGTCCCTTCAGTACCATGTATTTTATTACCAGGGCAAGCACTTTCTCTATATTAATAGCTAATAATAAGAATCCACACTGAACACTTAAGCAAAATGGCATTTCAGTTCTTCACCAAACCCTTCAATAAGACTGCCTGACAATTGAGTTTCTGCACCATGGAGGCAAAATAAAATTCCCTCTTTCAATGGCAACATTCTTATCAAAGGAAGGGAGGAAAGAAGGATAGGAAACAGTCTGTGGTTATTGACTCTACACTTATTTACATAACAAGAGACCATTTGTCTTGTGGTACACCACTATTCTAGTGCTGAGCAAATTAAAAGGTCAATATTGTGACAAGAGCATTCCAAATTTAAAATATTTTATTTAAATGTTCAGCTATTTGACAGTTCAAGATTGGAGCAGAAGCATGAGCAGTTATTTATGGGTCCATAAGCATTATAGAGTAGCTAACATTTAAAACTTGTTTGTGCATGTGCAGACATACACAGAACATGATTCTCAGCAGTACACTGCAAAGACAGGCAGTCCTTAAAAATGCTTTTAGACTCAGAGCTTTCTTGTGACTGTTTGACTGGCCTTTCTTTCCCCTCCCCTTCCAGCTACACAAGGCAACAGTACAGAAGGGCGGAGCTGAAACACAAGGAATGATGAAGACCTAGTGCAAACCTGTACTGAAATTTGGAGTTACACTTAAACAGAAAAGTTCCTCTCCATCCTGCTGCTCCCACCAAATTTTTCTCTAGTGCGAGTCAGTGGATTTACTACAAAAAGGAAGTGTTTGTAATGCAATGCAGTCACCATTATAATGTGGTGAGGCTTAGAACCACAGCATATGGGGAGACCTCGCTGAAATTTAACATTCCATCAAGTGCAACAAGACTCACAATAGTTCCTTGCTCTCCTTCTCTAATTTGAAATCTGCATGCTTCAAGTTATATTTTCTTACCAAGACACTGATGCTTATCCTATCGTAACCATTACAATTTCCAACACTTCTCTCCAGCTGGGCATGCCAAGGGCATGCAGAGGAAGTTAACAGAATTCAATAGTACTTCTGTGAAATAAATGTGTGATCTTTCACTTATCCTGTCAAGAAACATGTTGCCATTCTTGATGCTGACATTTCCAAGGTTATTTTTGTAGAGGAAAATGAGAGAAAAGTGCCATTTTATCTGTGTTACAGCAACACAGAAAGAACTTACTCAAACACAGTACCAAGCAGCTCCTCCAAACACTCAGCTTTGGGTACAACAATGTACTTCACTGTAATGCAGTCTCTCCATTCTAACAGTGATGCCAGAGTTCATCAGAGACACTTAATTTCTCAGGACAATCCTTAAGGGCAACATATTGTCTAAAGCAGCACCAGCTGGAAAGCCAGTCATCACTACTCCTTTATTCCAAAACGTGTTCCATTCTTTCAGCTATAAACACAGATACTCTCTCAGTTCCTCAGTTCTTTGGAACTGGAAATAAATTCTAACTCTGAAAGAATTACTTGAGAGTTTTAGACCTATTAAAAAACCAGCCAAAAGCACAGAACAGACTTTTCCAACACTCTGCAGCAGTAACACATCATCCCATCTTTGCCTGAGATCAGCTTCAACCAATCTGAGACACGGGGGCTGACTCAGGAGCTAGACAAACAAGAACTGCACATGAGATTTCACACTCTCCGAAATGATGCAGAAACAGATGATTCACTCCCTATCAAGCCAAACAGAGAAGAAGTAGCACATCAGAGTTCCCTAGCAAAATAACCTGTGAACAGTCTGGTTCCACCTCCTTAAGGACTAAAAAGCCCCAAACTTCCATTAGAAACTTTCCTTGTCATCTTTTGTGCAACTGAACACAAGGAAAATGACTCCCAAACACAGATGCAGAAGTATTTCAGATAATTTTTTTTCAACATATGTTCAACCCTTTATAATGTATTTTTCTCTCACAGAAAGTCCACCTTGTAGACATTTGAATTATCACATTACACAAAATTCCATTTCTAGTTCCACCTCTCAGCATGGAAGCATCTATTTTTGACTGTCTTTCCAAATGTATTTTGGGAACCAAAGAAACAAGTAGGTACTTAAACTGCTGAAGGTCACTCAAAAACCTTACCAAGTGCTTAACTCGGAGTTAAAATTAACAGTTTAAAAGTACCTAATTTGCTTGAACATCATTTGGATTTTTTCAGGAGAGCCTTTTTCCCTCTTCAGCCACAAAAGTGCTTTGAGAATCTGATTAATGTCACGCAGTACTTCCCACTGCATCTTATATAACTTCGGGGACATCTAGGAACTTTCTTAGTCACATATTCCCCTGAAGTGATTAGTTTTCAGTACCCATTAGACACTAAAAATTTGAAAAGGGAATGCCCAAATCTTAGTGAAGTGAAGGTAAATGTAGAACATATCCCCAGATAAAAAATATTGTTCTATTTTTAAGTCCCCCTTGCACAATGAAAAGGAAAAAAAAGGCCCCACAACAGCAAAATCATCAATAGCAAGGTAAGTACAGCTTTCAATTACAGAGCTAACGGTTCATTACAGTTCATCTCTGAAGCATAAAACCTCAAGACACTGAATCATGTGCCTAAATACAGGATGGCACACTGCTTATCAGGCCTGGTAAATCCTCCTCCAAAAAATGTTTGTATGAGTTGAGAGGAAAAATAAATGCAAAAGGCATGCACAGAAAAGGGCACTTTTCATAAGAGAAATTTCTTTGTGAAGTAAAGCTCTTCCTGGACCCACTACAACTCTTTTTGGAGTGCATTTTGTTTTGTTGTGCAACAGGCGCATTCCACCAGACAAAAAAAAATTGTGGATGAAACAGCTGGGCAGAACATGAAGATTTTTCTTTTTTCATACTCCTTCTCTTTATAGTGCAAGTACTCCTAAACTTTAGAAATTTCAGTTTTTTGGTGCTTATTTGCTTATAATTTGGTCTTTTCACAATGAAAGTACTTGCTGAAATAACACTTTTTAATTTCTTTTTTATCTTTTGACGAGACAGCAAAACTACCTGTAATTTTACCAAGGATTTCAAAAGTAAGTATTTCCATGTTTAAGATTAATTAACTAACTTCCATGTTAAGATTAATGCAAGTATGTTTCCTTGTTGTATTTAAATATCTAAATTCAATCTACTGTCTGCATTGCAAATGCCCTTGAATGGGATTCTGCAAGGTGCTGAGATCTCTACCTTGATATGGGAGCTATTAAAACACAATGCTATCACTGACAGAAAGAAAAAAGTTATGTTGTTGTGCTGAGTAGATAAAAGGGAGATTAGTCAGCAGCTGCTGGGTCAGACACTAATGAAAATGTATTAATGAGGGGAAAAGGAACAGTCTTGGGCTGCTTTTGATAAATCTAAACTTTCAAAGCATCCAATTAGAGACTCGGTCTAGTGAGTGTGTGTCTAATAGCCACTGTGGAAAAGGTTATAATAATGATATGATGTCTTCCTTGAACCTTCAGGTACATCTGATTGCCACGCAGTAATAGAACCTTTAGCTGCAAGTGAAGGATATGTTGTTGGACAGAGATAGCAAATCAGCCCTGGAAGGCCAGAAGCATATTCCAATGAATGGCAGGCACGAGGCAATTTCACAACTGTCTGTTAATAGGGTTCCCAGCCCTTCCAACCATGTTGTACTTTGTCACTGTCACTCTTACAACATGGTGCTGTTGGAATCCTTAGGGCTGCTGGCTGAAGATGTAGCTGTAATAGTGACAAGGAGGAAAAGGAATCACTTTTTCCCCCCATGCTGAATATTGTTCTAACAGACATTTTTTCTACCTTAAAATGCCCACTGGTTTCAATCTCCTGATAGCAGAGCTAATTCATGCAGCAGTCCTCTCCCCAAAAGGTTCATCTTTCAGTGGGGAAGCAATGGAGCACAATACCCTGATAACCAAGACTCTTCCCTGACAGGGTTGTCTTTTACTAGCAACAAAGGCAATGATAAACATCATTCTAACAGATATATAGCTTACTGCAACGACTTTGGTTTATGTTTGGCAAGTTAGAAAAAAATGCCGTTATCTATATTTTTACAAGTAACACATTTCATTTCAGCACAGGACTCTGTTTTCCCACTGTCATGAAGGGAGACTCCTCATAAGGAGTCCAATGGTGCTGAAGAAATACTTCCCAGCTCAAACTCCTTTATTACGGTTGTTATCACAGAAGTCAAAGCTGACACTTCACTTGTTCTGCTTTCACACCCCTGGCAGCCTGTGTCTACGTTCATAAAAAGGAGACACTTGTATCCATATTGGGTTTTGCTCTGATCAAACCTCAGATCATCTGGAAATTTCCATAAAATCATGATAAAGGCAAAAAACCTACAGTAACTATAACTTCACATGCTGGTGGGAAAAATCTTTAGTGACCAGAGTGGATACTTTCATTTTGCACTAAGTAACAAATAGTTTTAGCAAGACAGAGGTAAAAATGGCTGTTCTGCCTTATCCATTCAGCTTCCTTAAGTTCCTTTCAGAAATATTCTAGGCAAGCTGTTTTCCTTCCTTCCTTCCTTCCTTCCTTCCTTCCTTCCTTCCTTCCTTCCTTCCTTCTTAAACCCAGTTAGTATATAAAAATTCACTTATGTAGTTCTCCAGTTTCTAGGAAGCTTTTAATGTGAATTTGGAAAAGTAATTTTCGATGCTCTGTTGAAAGTAACTCTCCTTCTAAATTAATTCTTTTTTTTTTTTCACATATAAATGAGAGAAACACATCATCATGAACATTACTCTGAACTCCTGAGGAATCCTTTCCTAATCTGAGATTATATTTAGGTATCAGGTTTTCAACTTTCAATTATTTTTCTCTTTTCTTTTACTCTTCTAGTGAAACACAGCGTGCCATTCTCTTATATTATATATATAAGATATAGGTATAGGTATATCCCTATCTAAATCTATAAATTTTCATCTAAAATACACAATTTAAGAAACTATATTTTCTCTTTTATCTTCTTCTATATTAAATGTGCTTAGTACTTTTCACTGAAAAGTGAAATTACAATCTTTATCCCTTATTTCAATTCAGTTTTCCAGTGGCAATGTCAATAAATCAGATATAAATGCTCCTTCCTCCTGCTTTGCATGCATGTGCATCCAGTAAGTGAAACCACATGGCTTCACTGCTGTTAAAAACCAATCTTGTCATGTGTCTGGGAGAAATCTTAACTTCAGCAATGTGTCCTTAATTATATTGCTTGGCCCATCCCCAGTGATTCTTAAGTTGATTGATTATACACGTGCCTTAAGAGCCAGCTTGCAGTGGCAAGTGTGTTGCATTTCCATAACACTGGGTGTACCAACTCATTTAACTAAGCAGACAATATTTGGATTTTTCAACTTAGACTTTTTTTAAAGGTTACTATAAATTTTCATCCTAAGTGCTATTTCTATCAAATAAGTGCCAACTTAGAGCCAGAAATTCACCAAAAGGACAGACAGACATCTAAATGTCACTGTTACTACAACAAATTATTTTCTAATGTTCCAGGATGCCTTGGAGAGTTAAACACTGGTTCATTTCTCAAACAGGATGTGGTAGAATGAAGCCAGAGCCTTTCCCACAGAAGGGATGCTATTGTGGAGCTGGAGATGCAGACAGAAAAGAATTAACCATACAGAGCTGTGAGAGGAGTGAATTTATGAGATTTACTACACAGAGTACCCCTTAATCAACAGGAAATAATGACTTGTGCCTATGTTCTAAGAGAGATGCACTGGATGATGGTATTCAGTTACCCTGAAGATTTTGCTGCTGGCTTTCTGAGCTGGTATTTTTTTCTTTCTGAAGCAGTAAAACTGATTTATGGCAAAAAGAAAGCATTTGGGAAATAGATACACTCACCTATCTAGGAATTTTCCTAGGAGTAGGTAACAGTCCTGCAACTGCTCTGCACTGATAGCAGCGTAGTGAAAGAAAACAGGCTGAGTATTATTTTGGATTTTCATCATTTTTTCTGCACCCAATTTACAGTCCTTCTGGGACACTGGCTTTAAGTCCTTAAGGTTATCACAAGAATGGTTTTAACCTTTTTCTAAATGGCTGCAGTGAATCCAAAATTGTGCTCTAATTGCAACAGCTGATACAACTTTTTCTCTTCATCTGGATTCTAGAACTGGAAGCAAAATCTTTCTATCACTGAATTCTATCACTTAGGAGTCATGTGAAAACTTGTGGTCTAAGATATTTGAAAGTATCGCTATTAAGTGTTCTTCAGATGAGGTAAAAATGACTATTTCTGTCTGACAAAATTGATTCTTTAAAATATTCTTCTAATGGATGAGACCCTGCATTAAAATGGCATTTCAGCTTTTATGGTCAGGCATGAACAAGCCAAAGGAGACACATATTTTCTTAGCTAAATTCTGCTTGTCATGGAAGTATCAGAGAAAAAACCTCAGACTTCTTTCTATAGATTATTTTAATTCAAAATCCATCCATCAGTATTCCAGTTCAATGTCTAAGTAATGCAACCTTTATCTGATGAAGATAAGAAGTGGCAGTTGCAATTACAAAACTTTGCCACAGAATAAATACAATTAAGTTATAGACTACAGTCACAGATATTAATGTGACTGTAGTCTATAATATTAAACAAAAAAAATGCATAGCTCATGCAGGGAATTCAGGTCCTGAAAAAATCTTTTAAGGGAAAATTTAAGCAGCCTTAATGGCAATGACAAAGCACTTAAACTGGGTTCAGATTTTCCATCCACGTTAAAGTTAGCCCAGAAGGAAGCATACTTTAGTGGATAACATAAAGGGTTATGCTCACTGACTTGCTCTGCCTAGTGGCTTCTCTCATGACCTTGGCAAAACCATGTTGCCTCCTAAGTTTTTCTGATTTCACAAAGGCAGATGATTTTTATCTGCTTCCTCGAAGCCTGAATAAAGAGCTTTGAATAAGTGCTCAGGAGAATTAATGAACAAATAAATTCAGTATTCCCCATTTATTTTGAAAATCAAGGTTGGTCAGCTTTATCCACTGGCCATATGAACTGGCATAACTGTGAGCTCTGTGTGCTCTGTGTACACCCTCACCCTCCCACAGCGTCTGCACCCTGTCCCTACTGTTTTGTCAACAAGGTGTCAGACAAGTTCCTCTTCTGAGATGTGAATGAGGGAATTCCCCCTTCTCTTGGGTGTCAACACAAAGTTTGTTCCTGCAGGTCTCTGCTCTGGCAAGATCAGCTAAGAACTGACATCAAATGATAAAGTGTTTAGGCAACAGCTCTATGTACAACTGGTCAGAATTCTTTCCATTCCTTCTCTGGAGGGCCCAGGCCTGAACAAAGCAATAAGCCCAAGAGTCAGAAGCCAAACCTCCAGCTCCAAGGCACTGAGGTAGGCTTGCTTGTACTGAGTGTACTTGACCTAGCAAGAAAGCTTGGGATCAGAAGGGATATCCAAGGCAGAGTAGTGCCAGTCAATACTGAGAGAAGGCAACCCCCAAGTGGGCCATAAGATAGTATTTGCTGAGCCCATTTTGCAAATTACACCTTCTGATTCTGTCCTCTCCTGCTGTGCATGCCTCTCCTACTGCCCCTGCCACATCTTGGCGAGGTCTCTGGGCAGCAGCTGAACCCCCAAGGCCTGCAGGCCATCACACACTGACAAGGAGCTGATTGCCTCCTTCCAGAGTACTTTTAGTTTTCAGAATGTGACTCCTGGTGTTTGTGCAGAACAGGGCCCCCATCCTGGTGAGATAGCACCTCTGACAGCTTTTGCAGTAGCAGCCATCACTGAATACATTTCAAGTGATTAATTTTCTAAAAAATAAAAATAAACCTAGTGAGTGCACATGTGCTAACAAGTTAAAAATAATAATAGGTGTCTGTGACCATGTTGCTTCTGTCTGAATCCTTCAGGGGAATTCAGTTGCTAAGAACAACTTACGCAGTTTGCCATATTTCTGTGTGTTAAACAACAACCAAATAACTATAGGCAAAAGTCCCAGCTGTCAAGCATGAGGAGCGTAGAGGCTGCTCGGGGGAGTACAAGGCATTTTTCTCCTGTGTTATATCTGCATATTGGATCATTTAAAAGGAAAATTAAATGAGGCAAGGACAGAGTGGGAAGCATGTTACTGTCTCTTCAAAATACCATGCCCAAAAGTTTACAGGAAAAATTCCATTTGACTGGTCCTTCTGTGCTTTATGTAGAGCTCTAACAGTGCTTTACGGAAGAACCTTTCCAAGGGGAATGCACTTCCAGCTCCTTCCGATAGCAAGAAAGGCTGAACTTTGTTCACCTACCCAGACAGAATTTATCTTCTGGGCAGGTCTCAGACACAATGGGAGGAACTGGAGGCAAGTGTTGCAAGTAACATCCATGACTGCTGATTCACTCCACACAAACAGCATTTGGGCCTCACTTTTCAGTCTTGTCAGTCAAAGTGTTTTCCATGAGATCTTTTCTTTTCAAACTGTCACTAATCAATACTGACTCATAGGAAAGAGGCAAGCAATGCCATCTTTGTTTCTTCACACACAAATAAAGACTGAAAAGTTACTTAGGCTTTTAGCAGAAGTACGCTGATTTTTCATGACTTTGCTTTATTTCCAAGGCCTTAATATTCAGCCATAAATCTTAGCCCTGTGTTGAAACCTGGCACAAAAGATATGAGCTCAGAGTTTTATTTTTAGCAAGTGGTTTTGCAAGAAAAGGATGCTGAGAACAAAACAGTCATGACAATTAGGAGAGGGCACCTTATCTGCATTTCTCTATGTGTAGACTTTTTCCATGGAAAGGAAATATTGTTTTGCCATTTTGGAAGTTTGTCTCTGTGTATGCAGTATATAAACAACAAATACGGAGCACAAAGAACAATTTCTAAGTTTTCAAGTGGATAATAAGTCAAAATTTTAAAATTTTGATGAGAGGCAGGTCAGTATAACTGGCAGGGCAGACCTGAGACTTAGAACTCTCCACCCAGGGCTTTTAAACAATAGTGTGAACAGTACCTGTATCGTATCCTGGCACCCTATGATTTAGGCAGGCATTTGACGGTGGTGGAGTTTTTACTGTCTCTCAAGATATTGATTTGTAAACTGAATATTCTCTTTGTGGACCTTAACACAAAGCTCCTTAAAAGCTCATGAAGAATCACAGAACTCTGTCAAGTCAGTATTTCATGTTTCTTTAATTCCCTACTTAGCCAGTTCTCTGATTGGTTAAATGTAGTGTCTGTAAACCTCCTAGCTGTATTTTTACCTGAAAAAGCTCAAAATGCTAATTTAGCCTGATGGATAAACACATGCTTAGAAAATACATATATTGGGGAAAAAAATGTAAAAAATAATAAGGGATAAGCATAACCAAAACATTGTGGGGAAAAGCTGTACAAGTTTATGTATATGCTGTTAATTAGTTACGATATTTTATACAAAGGATGTATTCATGTCATAATTAATTCTCTCTGAATGTGCCTAGCTCTGCATATTCACAGCAATGGAACCTTCTGTTACTTTATTAGTTGTTAATGGACATTAATTGTTGATGGTCACACAATACAGCTTCAGTCTCTTCCCCATCTTACCAAAATGACTGTTACATAGGAAGCAAACTACGTCAGAACTGAAATCAATGAGCATATAAAATATCTCACCTTGAGCTTCTAGCACATGCTCTGATTCTAGGAGGTGATTGTAGACATTCAGTCTGATGTATTCTTATTTTTACAGGACCTTTTAGTATATACATAAAATGTATAAGTAGTAATAATGTGTTATTAATGTTGATGCAACATGGAGGCTAAGAAAAAAGGTACACAAACATATGCAAAATCAAACCTATTGCAGAAGTATTACATAATATCACTTCAGAACAAGGGGGTTTTAATTTTCACTTTCAACGTGACATCATTCATGGTTTCATCTAGAATTTCTTAGAGTGGAAACAAACACATTAGTAGTAGATGTGATCAGCCCAATAAATTGTGCTTGAAGTGAGACACACGTCTTACAAAGCCATTCTCGTCCTATGTAAAGACATCAGCGATCACCAACTTCCTCGGGTAAACTGCTCTACAGGCAAACTGCACCCTACAGCCAAGAATGCTGGAGGCATTTTCACAGGAATTCACCCAACTCCAGCTTTCAGTCACTGCAGTTCCCTGTGCCTTTGCCTGATGCCTGATTGAAAACCCTCTTCATGTCTTTTACAAGTACAGATCAAGATACTTCTTTTCCTTGTCTTAAATTAGCTCCCCAAGTTGAGGCATTTTAAGAACTCAACTCCAGGAAGCTCTCAACTTTCCTTAGGTTTGTTTTGAGGTTTTTTTAATACCTGTACAAATTTTCAGCATTTGTGGAATTTTGCATTAAATTTTCACAAAATAAAGGCTTAGAAGAGAAATCATAAGATCAGTAAGTCTTCCATTTACTTATTTCTGAGTTGAAGATCTAGACCTTAATATTTTTTCTAACAAATTTTTTAATAATATTCCCCTTTTAAAAAAAAGGAGAGGAAGGCAAGGATTTCAAGAAGTTTTTGACTTTTGGTCACTTCAGTCTCTGTAGAGCCATCTGTAAGTTATCTTAACTGATTAAAGCCACGTAACATAAAACCTTATCTTAAATTAATTAGCTTTTAGTATTTACTTTAAATTCCAGTAAAGTTTGACTGCACATGCAAATTCTCCATTCTGACACATTCTGAATGTGCTTATTTGTGCAACTGAAATCTGTGTTTTTCTCCACAACAATGTATAAAATAGCTTTCCAATGCCAACTGATATGTTTCAGAGGAATTTTAAAAAATCATGTTTAGGTCAGGATTGATACTAATTATGATTGATTTTGATTTACTTTACATTTGCTAACCTTAAACCAAAACAAAAATATGAAAGTGTAGTTGGTATAAGTACAGCTATTGGTATATAGCAGATACTTTGAAAATGAAATGAAAACAAAAATATTTTTAACAGGAATATTCCCTTTCCTGCCCTGTCTACATTTGTTTCACATTCAAGACTTCCAGAAGTTTTAAATGGGAGTTCTGGATGTGTTGGCTCTGTAAGACTGCCACTTCATAGGGAAAAGTGACATGTAGAAAGGAGCTAAAAAGACAATTCACCTTGGAAACTTTGGGTTGTACAATTTGCCACTGTGTTCAATATATTTCAAAGGTATCCCATAATAGCCAGAAGTTCTTTACAAAGGTCACTGTAAAATCATATCCTGTATTACAACATATTTCTGAAAGTGTTCCTTGTCTGCCAGCTGTTCAACTGAACTTTGTCAAGGAAAGCAAAGTTTCCAGAGTTATCACTCTGCCCCTTCAACCGTATTATCTACAAAATCATATACCTGAGTGGAACAAAAGATATGAAAAGGTTTATAAAACATTCTCTTAGCAGAGATTGTTTCCAGTCTCACCTCTTGAGCTGAAGTTGGTTTTAAGCTCTCGCCACCATGCCTGCCGATTACAATGGGACGTGGGAAATGGAAACCAATGAAAACTTTGAAGGCTACATGGTTGCTTTAGGTAAATGGAAAAATATTAACTATATAAAGAGAAAATGTTTCAATTATAAGTAAAATCCTTCTAAAAATTAAGGAGATTTTTCTGTAATGTACATTGTGGCATAAGGGTTTCTGCCAATCACATTACAAATCAAGTAATTGTAATGAACTTAAAACTGCAATGATCTAAATATATAAGCAAATGAAGACTTGAAGCCAAGGATATTATTCTTTATTTAGATAAAAGAAAAAACAGATGGGGGAAAGAAAACCAAAACAACAGGCTTTCAGATATAGAAGCTCTTTTTTACTCCTGGTATATACTTACGGTAACAGTGTAGCCACAATCTGGTTAAAGAGGAATAAGATATTCTATACACTAAAGTAACAATAATGCCTTTATTTAATTAGTGATTTGAACTAATTATGTTACAGACATGAAAAATTTGATGCTTTAACTGATTTTCTACTAGTTTTACCAAAGAACCTTAACCCTACTTGATTGATCTGTTTATACTGAAATAGAAGAAATACATAAATACACAAAAATAAACTCTCATCATTATTCATCAACAACTGAAAGCAGTTGCAATTTTCTCAAAGCTTCAACTCTCTTAAGAGAGAAGGGCAAGTTTCACTATTCATAGTTTTCAGCTTTTGCATTTATGGAAAAAAGTATCTTCAGGGACATGTGTAAATAACATGCATATACACCGGTGAGGGACAAAAAGAGAGAGTGATTGAAAATGAGAATGATTAGGACAATGAGAATGATTAGGGAATTTTAGGAGAAAGATACACCCTAACTGAAGTGATTTTTGTGCATACATATAAACTTAAAGTTATATATACACTGTAAGCTATAGTAATTTAAAACTGCCAATGAATAAGCAAAAAAACCCAACACCAAAAACACTGTGAAGATGCATATGCTACAGGTGATTCTCAGAAAGAAATTGCAGGGAAAGGGTGAAAAGATGTTCTTCTGCTCTTTTTCTCACAATTTTACATTTTGTTGATATTTTAAGTATTAATGTGCTCAAATTCAAAGCACACTGAGGTTTTGAGGGGTTTTTTAAATTCATCTGTCCTTTTAATTAATGCATACACATTTCTATACTTTATAATTAAAGATTAGTTTTGCCCTTTAAGTCAGAAACTTTGATTTTATCATAAACATGTTACAAAGTATTTAAATCTACTATAATAGAACTACATATCATTTTTATTGCTTATATTGTTCAAAATGCAGTTATGAAAACCATGCTTTAATAAAACCTCCCTGATTTTTCTCCAGGAGCTACAAGGCTAATATATTAGTCAGAAATAGCATTTCTTTAGAGGTCTAGGCATTTTTTCCCTCAGAGAGAACTAAATTTTATGTTGCCTGGCTATAAATCAGACCCAGAGATATCTTTAATCCACCGCAGCAGATAAAATATACCCAAGAAGTCTTGAATATAAATACTGAACAAGACCATTATTCCCCATGTTAAAAAGTCACATTTTTTTCAAGCCTATCCTCTTACTCAATTCGATTAGTGCTTCACAAGTAGGATAATGAATCTAGCAAAAGAAAAAAGGCTCCATTAGCAAGTGGCATTGCTGAGCTGACAATGATTAACACACACGTGAAACCACTAAAGGATGGCCAGCAAACCAAACCCATTTTTCAATCTCTTGCAGAAGCATGGGAGATTATTTCATTTGCATACAGCACCATAATAAGATTCCCTGCCAGCTGGTCAGAAATATTTATTGCAGGTGGTAATGCTGCTGGCATTAGGGGGGCTGGCTCGGGCAAACTGGGATCATGGTAATGTATATTCTCCCTTTGGTAACTTGCAATGCATTCAGTCCCAAGCAGTTGTTTACATTATAATGTTAGTCCTCATCATGAACAAAATAAGGATGTTAAGGAGATCAGTACTGCAGAAAATGCTGACAGAATATTAAACAGGAACTGTCAAATGCCCTACATGGATGCTCTTTTGACTTTTGACTTTGAATTTGTCTCCTTTTAAACTGAAATTTATTTGTGTGCCTGCTATCAAACAATAATGGATTTCAGCTTTTATTTGATTGTTTCTTTTTTCATTAATATAATTTTCATTCTTTTAAGTTAATTAATTAACCTCTTGTATACTCTCACAGACTATAGGTTCATCATAAAAGTAACACGCCCAAGTCCTCTTGATTACATACTCGTTCTCCCTTGATTACATACCCATTCTAACATGCTAAATTTCTGATAAGGAATATTATTCTGAGATCCTTCTTTAGAGGTGGCCTAAAGCATCTGTAACCCTGCAGGACACTCAGCAGCACCCTCATGTGCCTAAGAGTCCATGAGTTCCATTGATTGCTTAGGAAAGGGAATGGCTGCCAAGCCTACGATGAGAATAGCACTTCTGCATGCCTCAGCTTCATGTGTGAGTGAGGCCAAAAGGGCACTGTCAGTCTCAACAGCCCCTGTTGTTTCACATTCTCAAAAAGCCCTGGAAATTCGGGTGATTTAACACACCAGCATCTATTCACTACTGGCTGTAGGTTGTATGCTCACAACATTCCCACAGATAACCCGTTAATATATAAATTTATTATCAGTGGAAGAGCCTCAAGTTGAAAGTGTACTTGCCAACACAAGATGATTTTTATTTGAAATTATCTTTTTCTCTGAAAAACGTTGCAGGTTAAAGCACCATTTGTGGAACTATGTTTCACTTTTTTTTTTTTTAATGTGTAAATATAAATGCTGTGGGGTTTTATTTTTGTTAGCAAATACTGGAATTTTCACTCTCTTTTCTGGTTTTTGACAGGTATTGATTTTGCAACTCGTAAGATTGCAAAACACTTGAAACAAACAAAGGAGATTGTTCAAAATGGAGACCATTTTAAAACAAAAACACTCAGTACTTTCAGAAACTATGATCTGGATTACACTGTGGGAGTGGAGTTTGAAGAACACACCAAAGGACTGGATAACCGAGTGGTGAAGGTAAAAATCTGGTACCTGATATCTGTTTATATTGCAGTCAGCACCAGGAGCCAGCAGTTCCAAAAATCAGCTGAATACGTTAAGTAAAACCCCAATATTTTATAGCCATCAGAGGATTTTTATAAAGCAGAAATAATTTGCATCCTGACACAGTTTTCTTTCCTGCTATAAGCATTTATTAGAAATGCAAATCAGGATGGCTACTGAGATACGTGAGGACAATCGTTAATTATGTTTTTCTAGTAAGGGATTTTTCCAGCTTTTCCATGATACATCTTATGTATCTAGAAAGTAGCAAAATTGTATTTTTACCTATATATCCTCCTTAATGAAACTGTGGATTTATCCCTGTGAATTTAGGACTGCATCAATATGAATTTTCATTTGGGGATGGGTGGGTTTACACTGATCAGACTCAGCTGGGCAGTTTAACAGTTGGATATTGTTAAAAATAAACCTACACTTAGATTTTAATGTTAGGGGAGCTTTGGGAGGGGGCAAGAAAAAAGTGTGAGCCAAAGCTTGGAGTGGATCGGGTGGCAGGGCTACTGGCAGAGGCAGTGGGCAAGGAGGTCCAGCAGTGGATGCTTTACTACCTTCGGGATTATAGAGTAACCTGAGCTCAGAATTCCCCCAGGAATCTGTGGCCATTTGTTCAGACACCTTTCAGGGAGATACGTGGACAACACTTGGATTAAGGGCCATGTTGTAGCCCATGCCCTACTTCCTATGGCAGAGTCAGTTCCTGGGGGGATTCAAACAAGACTCTCTCAGAGAAGTTAGGGAGGAAAAGAAGACACATGAGCACTAATTCACTCACTGAATTCAGTTTCATGTTTCTGTATCAATACTGCTTCTGTTTCACTTTCTTCTCACCCCTAAAATGCTTAAGCAACACTTTCAGATATAGAAAGGCCAGTAGATCTTAAATTTCCATTGACTGTCCCCTTTGGAGTTGTGCTAATCCAGCATCCCCCTCCTCCTTTGGTCATCATTCACTGAATCTACCTGTTATCAACTCTGCTAATTACCACACCTGTATTCTGTCACTCAGCTTGCAGTTGCCAAACTCTGAGATGCTGAGATCAAAACTCACTGTCAACTGTTGTGTTTTGGCAATTGCCACAGGAAAAGTGGCATAAAGAACATGTTTACATTTGAACTCACATCATCCTTCACCAAAGTGGCACAAATTTAACAGAAGACATTGTTTGTTCACCATGGATCACTTTTAATTCTCTTTGTGCAGTGTAATTCCTATGATTTCATCCAAATTATTTCTCATTCACAGCACTGCAAGCCATCAAAGAGTAAGACCTATTTTTTTCACCATCCTGAATATCCCTATCTCTAAATTTTCTTTCTGTCTCCTCCAGTGGGCACTGGGTGGAAGAAATTCCTATGACAAAGTCTATGCTTTAAAACACTGCTCCCACATCTCTTCAGATCAGTTGAAGGCATTACTAAGGACCTAAGGACTCATTAGTTTCATCACTCCTTAAATCCATCAATTAGTGCTCCTCTAGTGCTTATCACCACTACCAAAGCCATTGCCTTTCTCTGAAAAATCTTTTCACTTGCAGACTCTCCTCTTCATGGAAGGAAGGAGAGAAGGAAGGAAGGAAGGAAGGAAGGAAGGAAGGAAGGAAGGAAGGAAGGAATCATGCATTTATAACCCTACCTGATTTAATTACTTTTGCCTAATATTCATTTCTAAACATATCATATTATTTGTTTCTAGTGAGAGGAGAAGGAAAAAGGAAGCATGTCATGCCATTATTCTCTGAATTACTCTGAAAGTATTTTCTGGTCATTTTATTAACAAAACAAGGCCTCAAACACATTAAAGTTAGATGAAGGTAATAAAATTGGTAGGCAACATTTAAATGTAAAGAGGGCATGGATAATTTAAAGAGCATGTAGCTTGAAAATTCCGTAAATAAGAAAGAAATTAACTGAAATGGAATGAGTTTTGTCTCATTATTAATGGAAAGCTCCCTCATAAGAGAAATAAATCATCCAGGGCTGAACTAGAAAATGAATTAAGCTCCCAATACACTTGGAGCTTTATAATAACTGAGCTTTCATGGGCTGTAACTGGTCTCTAATAAGGATTTGTCTGATACATGGTTAAGTACATCCCTAAAGGACAACGGTTCAAAATGTAGAACAGTTCCAACAAAGTTGCTTTGAATGTACCCTGGGACATCTGTAGATAGATCATTTAGCCTGTAAAGAGAACTTTTCCTTAATGAGGGTTATCCTGCTCCTGGACAAGGATCAGCATACCCAGTACCTTGTCTGCTGCTGATAGACTCTGAATCATACCAGATCAGGAAATGGTTGAGGACGGAAGGGATATCCTGAGAACACCCAGTCCAACCCCTCTGCTCAAGCAGGGTCAGCTACAGCACATTGTCCAGCTTATGATCACATCTCTTTAAATTTCTTTGTGAAAGTACATGAAAATATACAAATAAATTTAGTGTATAAGATGACATTAACATACACTTCCTCTTGTTACTTTATGCAGAGCTAGAAAAGGTGTTAGCACTGCACTTGTCATTATAAGCCCTCAAGTCTTCACCCATGAAACCCTACAATTTTTTCATTAATGGCTTTAAACAGCAAGAAAAATAATACACTTTGCATATATTGCACAAGTAGCTGTAAACACACTCAACAATTCACCAGTTAGTATGAACACTTGATACTCATGTATGTGAAGAAACACATGGAAATGACAACAAAGCACTGCAAAAGCTTCCCATCATCACACTGTTGTCATCTTGAATGCATTTGGGTTTTGTTTAAATGCTTTTGGGGTTTTTTTATGAGGAAGATGGAGAATGATAGGAAGCAACTGTAATTGTGTATTCACATTGTTTGAACTTATTTTTTTATGTTCATAAAATTCTCATTAATGTAACAGAGTTAATTATCTGATTCATGCAGACTCTGGTGACCTGGGATGGTGACAAATTGGTCTGTGTTCAGAAAGGTGAAAAGAATAACAGGGGCTGGAAGCACTGGATTGAAGGAGACATCCTGCATCTGGTAAGGGCTGCTCTACAGATACACAGCACATCACTGAGGCTGCCACACAGGCTCAGGTTTTCCATTTCAAAGGATTTGTTATTTTTTTCTAGTTAGAAAGGTCTTTAGGCAGTTCTGATCTCTGAACTCTAAGGAAATTCCCCCTCTGCTTCAACTCAGGAATGCTCAATTTCTTTCCACCTGCTCCCAAGTAAGTCATAACCCTGCAGTGGCTTTTTTGCTCCAGTCCACTGCCCTCCAGCTCTTAACCCTTCCTTTTACATTGCACCTCTAACATAATCTCATTCTTATATAATCACTGGTAGGGAAAAAGAGAAGGAAAAAAAACCACAATCAGATTGCAAGAAAAACGTTACTCTTTGTTCTGAATGAAGCAATATGAAATTTTAGCACACTGTGCTGTAATACGGATGAGAAACCCCTGGATACTCGAGAGGATCCCACAAACAACTCATACTGCAATTATTTTTTCCTAGTTCAATAATAAATTCAAACATCTAAAGCAGTAAGCTGTAGCCCAAAGATAGATGTGGTGAGTCCAAGAGAGGCCAGAAAAGCCTGTGCAGGAAATAAGCCATCAGTGATGTCATAAAGATTTCAAAATAACAGTATCGTAGAATCATAGACTCATGAAGTTTGGAAAAGACCTCCAAGATCATGAAGTCCCAGGTTTGACTGAACACCACCACGTCCATTAAACCGTATCACAAAGTGCCACATCTACTCATTTTTTGAACATTTCACATAATGATAATGATTCCAGAGTTTCCTGGGAGAGCAATCAAGAAATGGACATGATAATATTGGATGGCACAATAAGTGGACGGAGAGAGATTCTTGAGAAGAGCCCATTGTTCTAGCCCATGCTTTGCACCAAGACATCTGCTCCTTCACAAGTTTACTTCACACATACTTGGTGTGGGCAATCCCAGTGGCTCACATCTCTGTGCCTGAAAGGTCAAAGATAGGAATTAAAACCCACAATGTGCCACCCAACTAAAAGTCACCTGTCCAGTGCACTTCTCTCGCTTCATCTGAACACATATTCAAAAGCTGACCTAAAAGGTTCTACATGCTGGCTCCAAGATTTAGGCTGAGACTGGTGGAAACAAAGAAACCAAGCAGATCCTTGCAGAAGTCTTCAGAAACTGTACTGCAGGTTTGGCCCATTGCTTGCCACAAAGCCAGCTTCAGCTCCCTTCAAAGTCCTGTTTGGCATAGGAATGCTGGCTAATGACACCAACCAAACTGCATTGCAATGTGCAGCTGTGCCAGCCTTTAAGAGGTCAGCTGCAGCACTGGATAGCAATGGTGCATTGTTTCTGGCCCCTGAGAAATGGCTGGGCACAACTCTGAAGCAAATCATCTTTTTAAAGCATTCTTCTTTTTATTTATTTCCTTGTTTCAGTGCTTCTCATGCATTTTGAGGTAACATGAATTATAAACTCTTACAGTACATTGTTTTAATAACAGAGCATGAAAAAGCCTTGAATTAAAGCACAATTTTTATGCATTTTTCATGTTTATTCTTCTTAGAGTTCAATTCATGTATCAAAAACTAATTACTGCAACATGAGGTGCATACCTGCTGTTTGGTTACATATAATACACTATTCTTACTGTTCTCTTTTTCATAAGCATAAGTTTTTAATGCAGTGGCTCAGTTGTAGTAATTTCTGGTGGGATCTGATATATATGCAAAATAAAACTTCTACCACTATATACTCACTAATTGTTTTAATACTGTAGGAACTGACATGTGAAGACCAGGTGTGCCATCAGACATTTAAGAAGAAGAACTAAAATTGAGCAGAAAGACTCCAAGATCTTCATCACAGTATTATGCTGTTATGTTTTGTCTAAAAAGAAGAACAAAGCCAGATTTTCATTCCTTTGACACTGCTATGTGAATATATTATGTGCCTGTTTATGGAAACAAACACATTTTATAGAAATAACATCAAACAGTTACAAACCTCATAAATTCCTTTGCCTTTCAATCTGGAGTTAAATAAAAGTAATTGTCTTTCAAATAATGTTTCCCTACATCTTTATAATCACTTCCAGAGGAATGTCCATTAGCAACAACGCTGAAAATTAACAGTCACAATTATTTCAATCACAGTCTATCTCTCCATAGTGCTGTATTATCATAATGTCTTTGGATGACTGAATAACATTGGATATTCATTGGACTGTTTCTATTTAATTTAGTCCTGGATCACTAAGTCCACAGTTTCAGGCAACAGAATGCCTCACTGAGCACAATACATGTCCTTTCACATCTGGATTGTTCCCTTGAATTTGGCCCGGCTCTAAAGCTTCTACTGGTTATCACCTGATAAATATCTCACGGCCTTTGTGAAGTGCTGCAGCTCCTCAGTACGATCCTAACATGGATCAATGACAATGCTGTAACTTCCAGTTAGAACTGGCAGCCTACTAATCATCCCAGCGGAGAAATCTGCTGTTTGAAGCAAACTCTACATTGAAGAGTTGCTCTATGGTGTGAAAACTAAGGCACACTTAGGACTGTAAGAGGAAAACTGCAGAGCATACACAGTCTGCATGTACCCTGTGCATAAAGAGTACCCAGCATGCTGCAATCTTCACCTTTTACCACCTTTCAGAGACTATAAAAAAGAAAAGTCTTTTCCATGCAACTCTTCTCAGTTTTGTTCAGGGTTTTTCAAAAGAATTCATGTTCTTTGCTAAAGGCAAGTTTAAGTTAACCATGGATGATGAGCACTACTTCAGTAGATAGAAACTTATATTATTTGACAAAATGTGTGCACGCCTTCCCCAGAAGAGCTTGTATGCCCAAAAGCTCATCTGCTTTTTCCCAACTACATGAATTATTCTAATAAAATACACTGTCTTTCCTACAACCTTGCCTTTCAGATATAAAAACTTTCACATCAGCTTCAGTAGTGTTAAGTTCCCTCATGTCCATAGGCCCCCATCCTCTGTTTAGTATGGGAAGAGTAAAAAGCCACTAAACAAATCAGTGGTAGGGAAGTACAGAAAATATGTTTAAAAACTTTTGCAGAAATGGAGGAACATATGTTTTCTCCTCATCTCCACCTGCTCCTTAGCCCACTCACTGTCAATAGCTCAGGATAGGAAAGGAGTGAGACAGTCTCCCAGCTGACACCTAGGTTGCATCTGCAAAAATCTGATTAATATATCACCAGTACTTACATGACCATGGACATCATCCTGGTTCCAGCTGGGATTGAGCTAATTTTCATTTTAGTAGCTGGTACAGTGCTGTGTTTTGGATTTAGTATGAAAATAATGTTGATAACACACCGATGGTTTAGTTGTTGCTAACTAGTGCTTCCTCTCAATCAAGGACTCCAGGTTGCATGTTCTGCCTGGGAGCAGGTGCACAGGCTGGGAGGGAGCAGAACCAGGACAGCTGACCCAAACTGGCCAAAGGGATATTCCACACCACAGAACATCATGCTTAGCATATAAAGCTTCGAGAAGGAAGAGGGAAAACTGTTGTGTTTGGGATGGCATTCCCCAGTAATTTCTTGGTCTTCCCAAGGAACTGTTACACGTGATGGACCCCGCTGAACACCTGCCCATGGGAAGTGGTGAATGAACTCCTTGTTCTGCTTTGCTTGTGCATGCAGCTTTTTCTTTTCCCATCAAACTGTCTTTAGCTCAGCCCAGGAGTTTTCTCAGGGAATGGCTGTGTGGTGCTTAGTTGCCAGCTGGAGTTAAATCACGATGGGCATAGACGTGCATATGTAAGGATATTTTTATGAATTGGACTTTGCTTCCCCTGATAAAAGTTGACTTGGTATCCAGCTTCCCGTTTGCCTGAGCAATGCTGTCACATTAGTTTGCACAGAAGAAACTGCACTTGGAGTTAGTAAACTCCTTATTTTGTCTTATTCAGCCCTGACCTGGACTTTTCAGTAGAAATGTATTTAATTCATATTTTTAAGTCTCTGCTAGTTACAAGGATAAGAAGTACCACAGTTCATTAAACTTTCAAAATATTATCAGAAGAACATAATCACAAGGAAACAAAATGTGCATGTTTTAATCAGTGACATTTCTTCTAGTTGGTTCTTGGCAGGAGTAAGTCTGCAAAATGCAGGGATTTGTAAATTCACACCAAATCATAAATCCAAAGAAAACCTTTCATACATCACAAGGAACTATCATCAATTCACAGATGATGAGTTTGAAGAGGGAAAGCAAACATTCTTCAATTGGTTTCTTATTATGCTCACTAGTTCTATCTAATGGTTATGGTTCAGAAGTAAAGGAAATAGACAATTGAGCACAAGTAGACTTTGATTAGGAGAAAACTGGATCTGACCCTATTTTTTTGCCTATCTTGGAAATGAAAATTTCAAACTTTATAACAGGAAGTGAGAAAATATGCAAGCTCTTTTACTCTCCAAAACAACATTTTGTTTTTGCACATACTGATATGCAAGAACCTGCAGCCAGCCTCCTTTACAACTGTATGCACAGTGCTGGAGACAGAGGAGAGATTCATTATTTTGCATTATAATTACTTCCAAAGGTATCCTTGTTTGTATCATATTTGTGATGTTAGGTTGGTCTCTAAGCTGTTCAAAGTCCCTTATCTCCTTGTCAGCAGATTAAATACTTGCGCTGGAGGAACGGACCTTGCTGGTAAATCAAAGAATGTTCATTCACATTTTTTCAGCCCTCTGGCACGCAGTGCTGTCTCAGCTGTTTTGAAGGATTACCATTTGCATGGATTCTTTTCCTCACAGAGAATATTGCTCAAATACAGCCCCAGGAGGGGAATTTATCAGCAACCTTCTGATCCAGTGTAGTGGGTTGACCCTGGATGGATTCTAGGAACCCACCAAAGCCTCTCTCTCACTCCCCTCTGCAGCTGGACAGGGGAGAGATAAAACAACAAAGGGTTCAGGGGTTGAGATAAGGACTGGGAGAGAGATCACTCACCAGATATCATCACGGGCAAAACAGGCTTGAATTAGAGATATTAATATTCTTTATTACTAACAAAACAGAGCAGGATAATAAGAAATAAAATAAGATCTTGAAAACACCTTCCCCCCACCCCTCCCTCCTTCCCAGCTCTACCTCCTGCCCCCAGTGGTGCAAGGAGACAGGGAGTGGGGGTTATGGTCAGTCCATCACCCGGGGCTTCTCCCTTTGCTCAGGGAGAGGAGTTGCTCCCCTGCTGCACCGTGGGGTCCCTCCCATGGGAGACAGTTCTCCATGAACTTCTCCAACGTGAGTCCATCCCATGGGCAGCAGTCCTCCCAAAGCTGCTGCAGTGTGGGTCACTCTTCCACAGGCTCAGTCCTCCAAGGACAGGCTGCTCCAGCCTGGGAGCAAGGCCCCTCTTGCCACAGGCCTCCCATGGGGTCACAGCCTCCTGCAGGCATCCCCCTGCTCCAGCATGGGCTCCTACATGGGCTGTGGGTGGATCTCTGCATCCCTGTGGATCTCCACGGGCTGCAGGGGGATCTCTGCATCCCTGTGGATCTCCATGGGCTGTGGGTGGATCTCTGCATCCCCATGGATCTCCACGGGCTGTGGGTGGATCTCTGCAGCCCCATGAACCTCCACGGGCTGCCGGGGCACAGCTGCCTCACCATGGGCTGCACCTCGGGCTGCAGACGAATCCCAGCTCTGGTGCCTGGAGCACTCCCGCCCCCCTTCTCCACTGCCCTTGCTGGCTGCAGAGCTGTTCCTCTCGCATGTTCTCACCCTGCTCTTCTCTGCCCGCAATCACAACTGCACAATAACTTTTTTCTTTCTGCTCAAATCTCTTATCCCAGAGGTGTCACCACCATTCCTAACTGACCCGGCCTTGGCCAGCGGCACGTCCGTCTTTGGAGCTGCCAGGGATTGGCTCTGCCGGACACGGAGGAAGCTTCCAGCAGCTGCTCACAGAGGCTACCCCTGTAGCCCCTGCCCTGCCAAAGCTTGGCCATGCAAACCCAATACCTCCAGAACAGAAAAGCCTGAACAATACAAAAGCGCTTGCTAGTGAGTACAGTACTGGGGAAAGAATCAGCACCATTACCTGTCACTGGACTTTTCAAATGACAATGACACAGCTGTGTGTAACAAATATTTATGGTGGAATTTCAGTCATTTTCACAAAATGATTTCTTCTAATCCTCACAATCTGCATAAGAAGTGTAATCAGCAAGCTGAAATTAAAGTATCTGCAACCTTTGCCCTTTAAATCAGTCACAAATTAAAGAATGTCTTCTAGTGGGAAAAAACTTTCTGAAGAAATCCTTTCTATCAATTTCTCCCCACTAAAGCAAAATATACACCCTTCCTTAAAAGAATACAAATAAATCTTATTAAGGAACATTTTTTTTGTTAAATTTTTTCATCTTGAAGTAAATGCTGATTTAAAAACCTCAGACTTCTTGCCAGGTGGCAGTGGAGGTCTTTCACAAGCAGCAGAGCAGCAGAGCATCCAGGATATCCATGGCAAATTTGAAAGGCATTCTGTGCATATCTGGGTGACGCTCCATAGCTCCATGGAAAGACAGCACTGTAGGGCCTTGCCACAGAATGGAATTGGTAGGAGCAATAACAACATTATTCTACAGCCTCTGCCTGCAGTGTTGCTCTCTTCTTTTAGCAGTTGGCAATAAAATGCTTAACTTTTTGGAAACTTGTTTCTTCAAAATTTGCTCATCTTTTCCTACACATGTGTAGGGAAAAAGAATTTTAATAACAGAAGTATATGTTTTTTCTTGGAGGTGCCATAAAGCCAAAGATTGCTTAAATTTTCTAATGATCAAACTAAAGCAATGCTCTTCCAACAGGGCAGAAGTCTTAAAAGCCAACTGAAGAGTGTAGTGTGCCTTTTCAACACATTGTATCCCTGCCTGAAAAAAACCCCACTCCGTGGTCATGCCTTCTAGCTTAAGCAGAGAAAGGTTATTGAGCTTTGGCACAAAAGTGAGTGAACTCGTAAAAGTCAGTTGGTGTAACAAGTGAGACAACAGTAGATTCTCAAAATATATAACTTTATCTCTTTTTTAATATGGTTTCAATTAATTTTCAGCTTTTGAAATAATTATAAGGGTGTCAAACTAAATATTGGAGCTTGTTTTGCAAGTAGTTCTACTTAAATCAGAGCACTTCCAGGGGGTCATTTATTCATTTCAGCCAGATCAGATCCTGATCAGACCATGCATCTCTACTGATAACACAGACTGTAGACTCTGAAGCTGCAGAATTTAATGCCTTCAAAGTATCAGGGTCAGAAAAATGTGTATTGCTATTCATTGTTGTTAATACAATAAATGAATGCAATAAAGTTCCTGAGTGTTTAGAGACAGGGTTTTAAGTTAAACATTTTTCTTTTCGCTTAGATGTTGAAAATAAGCAACTAAAAATAAAGGCATGTGACATATGGCATTTCTTTTTCTGTCATTTAAAAAATAAAAGAGAATTTACATTTATTTATATAGACATACATCATATTGTATTTTTTTAATAAATCACCTACAACTTAATTGAAATTAGACTTTCATTTTCTAAACACTTTTGAGAAGCCAAAAGCAGTCAAATAGTCAGGAAAAACACCTGGAAGATGAGCTATACTGGTTAGAGGATTAAGGCAGAGTTGAATTGCTCCCTTTGTGAAATAACAGCCTTGGTTCTCTAAAAACACAGATTGCTGTTTGCTACTAATGGGTGCCTTGTGTAGCATTACAGCAAATTGCTTTCCTTGATGGCATAAACTGAAAACACAGAAAACACGAGCACTTAGTTAAAATGTTAGCACATCCAGAGTCACTAAAGGAAAATAACTGTTTTCCAGAGAAAGGCTTTGTATGATCATAACTGAATGATTTCTGTTTTAGGGAACTTCTGTCACTTAAAACAAGAAGCAGCACCAGGTTTTCTATGGCCATGCTGATTGCACTGTCATTCTGCAGCAGAGCAGAATGGACAGACTGTGACTAAATGACAGTGGCAGGAGTAAATGAACTCTTGGCCAGTGGGCTGCAGGATCCAGTGTGGTCCCCAGTGGAAGTCTAGACATCTCCAGCCTTTGCCTGAGCTTGGCCTTCCAGCTCCAACATCTGCTCACAGCCATAGGGTTGTTGCCTGTTTCTTGCACCTCTCCCTGCCTGACTCAACTGGCTCGGCCTGTACTGCACCTACACTGGGAGGGGAAGATTTACCAGGAGATGATCTCAACTAGGTGAACTCCTTCCACAGAACAAGACAACAAAATGGAATTACAGAACATATTGTAGTACAGTAGTTTAAACCTCTGTAATGTTCCACTGACGCAGCATGAATGCAAGGCAATGAAGATTCTGGCTCTTGAGTTCAGACTTGGGTTTCCAGGTTTTCATAACTTGCTTTTTCACAAGGATAAATCTCTATATGCTGTTGATACAGTTTGTGTTTGTCATTTGTTTCAAGAAAGTCAATCCTTCACGAAGTCACAAGAAAAAAGATCTGTTTTGCTTACTGTGTATCTCAATATAAACAAATGTAAGCAAGGCTGTGCATGAAAACACCATAATAGATTCTCAGATCTCAGGTTTTATTTATAAAGGAGGTGACAGAACTCTGTAATTTAAATAAAAAGAGACCCAGAACATATTTGGAATCTTCCAGTGAAAAACAGAACATATTTCAGCACCTTGGATTAGGTTAAAAAAGACCCGAATAATTCACCTCACACTGCAAATTTGTTTCCTAATGGAATTAGATACAGATTAAAATTCTTTGCTAGAATAAATCATTATCACTCTGGTATATAGAACAACAGTGCAAAAATTTATCTAATAATCTGGGCCTGCAATTTATTCCAAATATGTGCAGTCCCTGCCTTGATGACCAACATTAGTAACAACCAAAACTTCTCAGTACATCCACTCTGGATATAATTTTGCAGCCAAGTGTGTTCACAGCCCCACACCCAGCAGTCAGTTTCCCATTGAGCAGTTAACAGGCCAAATAATCCTCTCAAATAATAGATCAATGCTAGAGCATTTGAGGGACACGTTTTGTTTGTTTTCTGGATTCCACTTGGACTTAAGGACCAAAATATGAAAATATTTCAATCAATTGATCTCACTTTTTTAAAAGGTTATAACTTATCCTTCTTCCCTGACCACTCCATTAGGTTTTGGTAATGAAACGATTACTACTCCTATCCTTCCCTGCCAGTTGCCTCAGCAGTAATTAATCTCCACTGACTGAGGAGCATAAAGGAGCTTTTATCACCATTTTTCCCCTACATTATAATGATTGTATCACAAAAAAAAAAAAAAAAAAAAAGGCACCAGAGAACATCCCTAGGTAGGGGAAAATTTCATGTGAGAACTTCTATACCCAGCTCAACTTCTATATCCAGGCTTCTTATCTGTCAGTATTTAGAGAGCAAAAAAAAATAGATCTTGGTTTCTGTAGTTCCCTGTAATATGTAAGATTGTAACCACATCACTGCAGGGTGCAATGAGCTTCAGAGCACAGCATGGCCGTCCCATCTACTGCAGGGTATGGAGAGCCTTTCTGCAACACCTGATACTAAAACACTCCATGGTCCTTTCAGAAGTTACTTGAAGCCACAGAAGAATTTGCAGCATCTTCTCTGGAGATAAATGCTTTAACTTAGTGATATTTCTTTTTTTTAAGATAACTTATATAAGAGTAGTACAATAAGCAATTTTTTTCTATGCTATTACCTTCAGCATAGAAAAATTTCCTCAAAGTCTGGTCTACACTGCAAAGGTTGATTGCCAGAAACCTCCTTTTGTCACAAAAGCTATAAACACAAACCTGATGACAGCCAGCAAAGCCCAGTTTTTGTCTTGTCCAAATCTACTTTCCCAAACAACAAAATTCTCTCGGCCAACATACAATCACCAAAGATACTGCTGACAGAATGACATTGTCTCCAGTGTTATTTTATAAATGTTTCCAGCTTCTATTTGCAATCAGTCAATCTTCTGAATCCCATCTCACAGGAGATTTTCAAACAACTCCATCACTAATTTCTAATACATTGAATGTAACAATATTCACCAGTTGTCGTGAAATAGTCCACCTCGAAAATCAGAAAGCATTTTTTTTCAAGTAATTTTGTAACTAATTTTAAAAAGTTTCAAACAGTGGATGACATCTCTTCCAGTTACAAACCCACCCAATGAGCCTGGATTTTGTCAACGAAACAGACAAGCATGCACAGAACTGAGCAAAGTCCCAAAATATCAGATCTGTTATGTTAGGGGGTTTTGTAATGGATGTAGTGCAGCCTTGACACACAAAAAAGTATCACAAAGGAAATAAGCCTTGTTGGTCAATTTGATGCCAGGAAACATTCCCATGCCACTGTCCACCCACAAATATTTACATTAAAGAACTGTTGAACCAAAGTTGAGGGAATTCACCATTTTTCATTGAAAGGCTGGAGTTGAAAGGCATCAGTGAAAATTGAAATAATTTTATTTACTTCTGCAGAAGACATTAAAACTATCGTTTAGAAATATGCGATAAACATTCTTTCCCAGACAGATTTACTACAAAACCACTTTTGGGATTTTGTGTCCAGACATCAATCGGAGAGGAAAAAAAAAAAGAGATTAACAGAATCAAGGCGACATCGAGTGGCGAATCTTGTAATCACACTGCCCTCTTCCCTCAAACCAAAAGATAGTCATTATTGTCATTTTATATCTCTGTGGTAAATTGAATAACATTCTTGTCCTTTCTTTTTAAGAACAGAACTGTTAAGATAATTTGTGTATTCATAGCCCCATCACAACTTTCCAAGTACGTTTACTTTGGGGGGATGAAATTCCAACAACATACTGGATACATATTATTAAAACTCATCCATTTTAATTTGGAACGCCATATTAAAAAAATCCATCTCCATTTTTGATGGAAGAATTCATAAAGGATATAAAACTATGTATGGGTAATAGTTATTATCACTACTGGGAGGGAGGGGGAAGCTGACTCTATTACAGAATGGTAGCACTGGCAAGAATAGCAGTATAAGAGTTGAACCAGAAACCTCTAGCATTAAAAGCCTAAACTTTTTCAGTCTAAACTGAGGCTCTGTACTGATCCTCACTCATCAATAGATTCTATACTTATGTTTTGAGAATGAATTTGTCCAGAAGATCTGAATGCTGAAAATCCTATGTCAGGTTCCATTTACATAGTATACTGATCAAGGATTGAAAAAGAGATATTCAAAGCTAAAAGAATTAATTGCTACAGTCTGAGTTTAAAAATTCAAACAGTGGACAGAGATGGTTGAGATAACTTGCAGTCTTCAGACTACACGAAGGTACAAGCACACACTAATATTATTGAATTTTATATATATATATATGTGTGTGTGTGTGTGTGTGTGTGTGTGTGTATCTCTGAAAAAAATTAATGATTCAAGTTCTACCAGAAATGGGAAAACAGAAGAAACAGTGCTTGTATCAGACTTGTACATAGAAATATATTGTTACATTTGCCTCTGGCAGTATGTTATTTATGTGTGATTATTGTAAAAGAGCAAAGATAAAATTTAATATTGCTTTCATCACTGCCTGCTCTCCTACATAAACAACTTGTTAGTGTGTTATTGTGAAGAAAAAGCTTTCAATACAAAGACACGCATTCAGTGCTGCAGAAATGCCACAGAAGTCTGTGCGCTGCTGATTTTCTGAACACAATGCAAACTCATAAACCATGTAACTATGCAGCTCCAGTCATAAATACAGAGGGGTTTTGACCTTTCCTAGAAAAACACCTACATATTACACTACTGTAAACAAATCTAAAAATAATAATAGATTTCTCTTTAACAAAAAAGTTCCCAACCTATTGATAAAGACTCCTTCCATGTGAGAGGCATATCTTGAGAGAATAGTGTTGGATTATGATTACATTTGGGGTTTCTAAAAGGTTCTTCTAAAACCCTGTGTAAATTAGCCTGCCCTGAAACCAAAACATGGTTAGTAGGGTTTAGTTTTCTGTGCCTAGCACACCACAAGCCTGACGTGCATTTGAGCCAGTGGGGAAACAACTGCTATCAAATTATAAAGACAAAAGGCTGCCCACAGCAGAGCAGTGGGCCTTGCGGGGTGAGTGCCTAAGCAGTAGGATCTTAGTGACAACAATGACATCTGTGCTTTAAACCCAACCCCCTTCCCTGTGTTTGTTGAGAAAATGCACAAGTGGAAGATATTGTCTGATATCACTGCACTGCCATAAAAGTAGTTTTAGCATCATTACAGTTCCTTTGAAACAGACACTAGTGTAGGCTATTGAGATAGGATATTTAGATACTTGGGTTCTGGATTGTTCTGTACATTGTATAAATGTTGCAGTAGGAGCTGAAGCGTCACCTCTGCATCTGGAAAACACAAAACTGCCAGATCAAGAGAAAACAACCAACTTCCTTCCTTCACAAGCTACAGTCAATTATCAAAGTCTGGCCACGAACCTTTCCTGTTGGCTAAGTGTCTGTAGTGATGCTCTTAAATTTCCTTTTATAACCACTTTGTATCTCGATAAAAAATAACTCTATGTCAATATTGTCTAACTTTAATAGAAAACAAACAGAGTGTTTTCAGTTTTCCAGGGTGCTGGCAACCCATACTATTCAATAAACAATTTTTGCAAGCTTATGGAAAACCTGATGCTGACTCATTTCCCAAGAATGCTCCAACTCTGTAGTCAGCAGTGATAAGGTAATAACATATAATAGCAAATAAAAATGGAAATCACAGAATCTTTCTGTCCTGAAATCAATGTCGTTGCAGAAATTTTTAAGTAGCTACTGGACTGATTCTCCTCAGACAAGAAGAAATCATTTAATAGGTTTTCTAGTTCATGTTATCTCAAGACTATATTCAGGGCAAACTAAACTGCTCCCTGAATCAGATCTTAGGAACAGTTTGGCAGGTTTGAAGATGAGCAGAGAAAATGGAATAAGTTTATCTGAAGCCTCAAAACTCAATAAAAGAACACTAGTACCAACATTCAACTATAGTGGAAGGCATTGTAAATCTGATAAAGAAAGAAATTATAAGCTCCAAACTTGGAATACCTGGGAGGATAGAAACTGCTGCCTTCTGAACCACTTCTGTGGTTTCAAGGCCTGCCCTTTTGCCACCAATCTCAATGGAAATGGAATCATGCCAAAATTGGAACTGTGGCCTCCAGGAAATAAAACAAGAAGCAAGTGTTAATAAATCAGGAGTGCTAACAGGTCAATCAAGATGGTTCTTGCTAAGTGATTACATCAATGACATAAAGATAGCACTTATCTAATGAATCAAATGTGCCCAAAGAAGCTGTAGCACAAGAGGTCAAGAACTGGAGTCTTTATATTATGTACAACACTTCGGTCTCTCTCGCTGGCAACCTTTTTTAATCAGTTGTCTGTTTAAAGACGTCTCTCTCCTTGTTATTAGCATGTAGGTATCACATACTAGTGTGCTACCACAATTAATACTTTATATTTTCTCTTTAAATTAATTCCATATCAGATGCTGCTAAAAGTAGTGCTGATTATCCTGTTGCTGATTTTAAAGAAGGTGGTATTTGTGCTCACTTAAAACCCTTTAAAAAATAGTAAACCCTGAAATTTGAAAATACAGTCTGAAATAGGTTATCTTGTTGAGGTGAAAGTATCCAGTACAAAAAATCCAAACCCACGTGGCTGAAGTTTGGCAGAATTGTAAGTTGAAAAGGCAGGTCTGTAATGAAAGTGTCAGGCAATATTATTTTAAATGACATCAAATACAAAACTTCCAATCCCTTCTTTACTTACTGCAGTATCTCGTTTCTCTGTATGCACCACAATTATGATTGTATTTGAAGGAACAACCATTTTTTGAAACTATCAGTTTATGCACCATCAGGCTTCTACTGGCAGGTTGCAGGTTTTGGAAGGAATGGGATTATATTTTTTCTGATCTGAACTCTAGACTTTTGACAGTTCTTATTTCTTTACTGGCATTTTAATTCCTCATTATCCTAGTCAGTTTAATGCTTGGTACATGAGTCGGGATTGTATCCAAGGCTAAGATGTTTCCAAGAAAGTAAGAGAGAGGCTGGGCATCTCAGACTAAAAAAGACAAAGTGCATTTCACAACACTGCTGTGTCCCTGAGCTACCACAAAGTGAAATGCCATTGTAACAAGGGAGGCTTTAATTCAGATTTACAGTGGGGTTTGTCTCACAGCTCTGCCGCCTACATGTTAATAACACCTTTCCTTTAAACCCACCATGTTCCATCAATCTTTACTATCTTCCAAGTTAAGGCTGCAATGAGTTTTGCTTCAGTTCACTGCACTGCAAGTATTAACTCCTGGCAATCAACAGCACAGCACATTAATTTCACATATGAAATAAACACTTTAAAATACTGCAGAGCTGACCTAAAGATGTAAGTGCCTCTGTTTCTTCCAAAAGAAAGGACCTTATGAGAATAATACAGTACTTAAGGCCACAAGGTAGCTCACAGACCACGTAGGGGATTAGAAAGCCATCAGTACCAGCTCAGTTAATCAAGCCTTGAGGCACTGGGGGGCTGAGCCCCAAAGTGAAATGCAGAGATCCCAGGAGGTGCCACATAACCTCATGAGGAAAATCAGCAGTGGCTGAAGTCTGGAGAAAGAATTTGCATCCTGGGTAGATCAGTCAAGGCAAAGAAACACTGGACCCCAGGACTGAGCTGCCTACTGCAGCAAGCAGCAGCACATGTATTTATTACACCAGGTATGGCTCTGCCTGACAGCATTCCATAGCTGGATATGAATTTTCACACATATGGGATGAGCCACATAGATATAGCTCTTATTTCCAGACCTCTAGTCTTTACTTGAGAGAAAAAGAAAGTGGACTGGTATTTTATTGTTAAAACACCAGTTAAAATTCATTTGGCACCCTAAGGATAAACTATAGATGCTTGTGATTGGTATCCCAAAGTGCATTAATCTTTTTCTCTGAAATAATCATACTGTACTTTTTTTTTTTAATCTTAAAATGCTATATCCTACTTCCAGAAAAAACTTTTCATTGCCAAACAAATGCAAAACCTGCCAATAATTTTATAGCCAAAAGAATCTAAGCCAAAATCTCAGAAAAGTAAGGTTGAGTGGATTGGCTCTCCTGAGAGACAATTATTTGGGTAATAAAAAAGGTCTTTTTTAATGCTTTGCACTGAGAACATTCAAAAGATTTAAAAGTAGCTTAGCACCTACAGGAAATGTGTCCTGCAACACCCTATTACCAGTTCCTTTATTATACACTTATATACACACCTATATCCACACTTTACAGAAAAGCTGGTTGTGTTCCTAACAAGAAGGCGGCTGTGGAATGGCCCTGCACACTGCAGTGTAAATATTCTGTACAGCTTTATTCTGGTTTTTGAAGGAAGCCAGGCCTGTGGTTGCACTCTTCTTATCTGTAGCCATCTCTCATCATTTCCCTACATCATTCTCTTCTCTTCCCTTTCCCTGTCTGTGGTCTCAAAGATATCAAGTAGGTACAGGAGACAGGCAAACTCAGGTTTGTGCCCTTCCTCCAAGGTGAAGAAAATGCCAGATTTCCTTCAGGCCTGGGAGGAAAAAGCCAAATGCCCAGCACAGGTGTGCTGCTCCAGGTAAGCTGCAGCAAGTGCTACTGCAGAGCCAAGCAGGCAGAGGTAACAAAGGGGCACTGAGGAACTTCAGGGCAATGCCCACAAGGAACAAAGGTACCTCTGTTTCACTGTTCTGGAATAAAACACTGTGTTGGGGTTTTTTCACCTAAAAAATACCTTTCTGTAAACAAGCATAAGAATAGCTGTCAAGTCACACAAAAGAACCTGAAGTAGAGATTTTGCTCTCATGTAATCTCTGTACTGTTAGACTTCTTAGAGACATCCCATGGCTCCAGCTGTTTTGTGTACAGCTCCTGGTGAAACACTGGCCAGTACAGGGTACGCAGGAAAGAATGTGAAAGGCAAACAAATACATAATATATTTTCTCTGTATACCCATTTAATTTCCACAATGGATCATGGTTTTGACTCAGAACTGGTACCCAACTGGTAAACTCGCCTCTAACAGCTGTGAGGGATATTTCTTATTTTGAATTTAATTGCTTTTTTTCATTTCTTCTTTCCTACTATAAGGTCAGTCTTGGCTTATACCCTGTGCTTTTTCTCTCCCCCTTAGCTTTTCTATTATTACAACTTCCCAGGAGAAGCTAACAGCAAAATAATTTCTTCCTTTCTCTGCTGTTATTTTCTTGACTAACAAGCTCTACACCTTCATCTTTCCCTTGCCTTGCTGATCATCTTTAATTGTCCTGTAATAGTCTCATCTCTCTCTGGACAGGCCTTCATTGAGTTTTTAATGGAAAAACATACAGTGTGTGCTGTATATCCCCCACTACCTACGTTCTCTATTATGGTCACTTTCCTCTACATCTCTTCTTTCAGTGTTCCACCTCAGCCATCTAAAAATCATGAACTACACTCAAAATTCACAAATTTTACTCAGATCATTCCTTTTAGGCAAGGTTATCCAGATTCTGCATCCTCGAATTCTGTACTCAAACATTTTAAGTGTTATTCATTACACTGTAGAATCATCCCTGTAATTAATTCAAAGTGGAAAGCAAGACTTAAAGAAAGCTGAAAATCTAAACTCACCCATAGCAGCTGACAATATTGTGCCACTTTTCTTGCTTCAGACATTTCTCTTCTCACTTTTCATCAGACTTGTGGGGGTTTTTTTAAGTTTTAATTATCTGTCTTTTCTCCCTTGTCATGAAAATGACAAGAATTGCAGTAACTGTTCAGTCTCTCTCCCTTTTGTTTGTTTATGTCCTTCAGACTGTAAACACTCCAGGCCAGTGTAATCCTTCTTGCAGTGTTGTGGGATAGAAGACACAGGGCTCCTAATTCCCAGCTGAAAACTTGTATCAAAAGGAGAATTTTCTTTAACAGCATCCCAACGAATAAAAATATCCTCCATGTTCTTCCTCTCCTTTATACAATGAAATGTGGGGGATGCAATTTTTAGAGATGGAACTTCAATCTGGCAGCAGGGGTAGGAGAAATTCCCTCAACAGTAGTTCCTTGTGCTCTGATGCTTCCCAAACCCTCACATTCCTCATGTTTCTATTAGATGCTGTTTGGAGTTGCAGCAATTTTAGCTGGCAAAATGATTAACAAATGCGTCACATTGCCTGTCTCGAGGTCTGCAGGACTGACCAGGCTCACGTCTTTGTCTTTGACAGAGATGGGCACGCTGGGCTCCTTGCCAGGTCGCCCCATAGCACTGTCCCCAAGGACTTGTCCCCTCACCCAGGGTCACCATGGCGCACACCGAGACCGCTCTGAGGGGGACGGGACCAGCCACACCCGGGCACTGCCCGGGAGCTCCGCACCGCCGTCCTCTAACTGAGAAGGCCAAGGTCACACAGGGGACTGCACGGGGGGGACACTGGGGGGACACTGCAGGGACACAGTTTTGGGCACCACAACATAAAAAACACATTCAGCAATTCGAGAGTGTCCAAAGGAGGGCCACGAGGATGCTGAAGGAGGGGAAGCTGGATGAGTGGCTTAGGACACGTGGTCTGTCCTGCCTGGAGGAGACCACATAGCGATCTACAGCATCCTCATGCGGGGAAGCGGAGGGGCCGGTGCCGAGCTCTGCTCTGTGGTGAGCAGAGGCAGGACCCGAGGGAACGGCAGAGAGCTGGGCCAGGAGCGGCTGAGGTTGGGTATCGGGAAAAAGTTGTTCACAAAGAGGTTGGGCACTGAACAGGCTCCCCAGGGCAGGGGCCACAGCACCAAGCATGGCAGAACTCAAGAAGCGTTCGGAAAGCGCTCTCAGACACACGGTGCGACCCTCGGGCTGTCGTGTGTAGCGCCGGGAGCCGCGTCCGCTGACCCCCGTGGGTCCCTTCCAGGTCTGTGATTCCGCGGCTCCGAGCGCCCCCCTCCGCTCCTGAGGCAGCGCGCGGAGCTACAACTCCCAACCTGCCCCGCGCCGCGCCGCGCGGCCGGCCGCCGCCGACTACATATCCCGGCATCCCACGGGAGCGCCTCGTTCTCGCGAGACGCCGGGACGCCGCGGCGGCGCAGTCGCGAGAGCGGCGGGCCCGGAAGCTCCACGTCGGAGGTCGGATCCTGCCCGGGCGGCGGCACCGGAGCGGTACCGGAGCGGCACAGCGGGGCCATGGTGAGCGCGGGCAGCGACGGGCGGTGTCCCGGGGGGTGTCCTCGCCCCCGCGACGGGCGGGTGACCATCCCACCCCGGCCCCGGCGAGGCAGCGCAGCCCCGGGATCGGCGGAGCCGAGGGGCAGGAGGGGGCCGGGGCCGGAGCAGCAGCGCAGCGCTGTCCGCGGGGTGCTCCTCAGACCCTCCGAGCAGCTGTCCCGGTGTTCGGAGTGCGTGTGGCACTCACCCCTCGGATCGGCCATTCCCGGCCCTTGCGAGCCGCAGAGCCCAGCAGTTCCAAGGATAAGCACAGAATGAAGTGCAGTTGTGCTTGCCTTCTTAGTGTTTGTAGCAGGAGAAATGAACCCCAAATTCATCTCTGCCATCAGATGTCCTGTCTGTAGTACAGGCACTACCTGATAACTAGGTGGCTTTTTCTCCTTGCAGTGTCTAACATCTGTAACTTCAGGTTTTATTAATACAGGCACTGTTCTTTGATCAGGTATTATCCACTGAGCTCTCTGAGATAAAAGCAGCGTTAAGTGATCTCAAATGAGTGTCTAAACGAATCTGTAATGCCTCGAATATTCTAGAAAATCACTTTGGTAGACTTCATGCGTTTTAAATACTCTGGCTTTACATTGCCAGTGATGAAAGTGGAAGGACAGAGCCTTCTTTGTAAGGGAAAGACTTAAAACTTTTCCCTCCTCTCAGTTTCTACAACATAGTGTTCCATTCTAAAAGGTAATTTTGGAATTGTGAATGGAAATACATTTATAATGGACAATTATAATTATTGTTGTGCTCTATTGTGATAACTGACATTTCTTCCTGGTTTGTCAGGTGAAGTAGCAGCCAGATTAATTTTCTAACATTTGTATTAGGAGCAAGTTCTCTTTGCTTTGCATTCGTAGTTCAGGGACACCAGGAAGATGTGCAGTGCATCTTGTATTTTTTTTTACTCTGCTGGAGATACTTTTTACAGTATGAAGAAATTCTGAATTTCACAGAATTAAATTAAACAAACCCATTGCCACTGGTGGGGATGTGATGCTTCCTACAAAAATAAATACACAGATGGATAGGAAAGAGTAGTAGCCTTCTGTCTGCCTTAAAAGCAGGATTGGATCCTTTTATTCTAAGAATAAACTTCAGCTTTCCTTTTCCCTTTTCTGTGCCAGTTTCCTGTTAAGTAACCTGGTATTCCCAATTCTTTCTCCCCCAGCCTCTCCGACTCGATATCAAGCGGAAGCTGACAGCCCGGTCTGACCGGGTGAAGAGCGTGGACCTGCATCCCACAGAGCCATGGATGCTGGCCAGCCTTTACAATGGCAGTGTCTGTGTTTGGAACCATGAAACACAGGTGATGGTGTTAGTTGTCCCTTATTATGAGACATTCATAACTGACAGATGTGTATCTAGTGTTGAAAAATTGAATTTATGCAAGAATCTTCAGTCACTGCCACTAATTGACTGTGCTCTCCTCTGTCTGAGTACAAAAGTCACTGTATCAGTAGACAAGGAAGTGACATATTGGACACCGTTAAGAAAGTTTAAAGAGCTGATTTCAAAATTGGTATTTTCTCCAGTGCTATAAACTTAACTATTTTTATTTTTAGACTCTGGTGAAGAATTTTGAGGTGTGCGACCTGCCCGTGAGAGCTGCCAAATTCGTAGCAAGGAAGAACTGGGTTGTTACTGGAGCTGTAAGATGTTCTCCTCTCGTGATTTCTTGTGCAGCTGCACTTTTCTCTAATTTATTTTCATGCCATTACTTTGAGCATCGCGTAATAATCTGACCTGATACGAGTTTGTAGAGGAGAAGGGAATACTCCACTACAGTTTCCCAGAAATTTTCTCCTTTAAGGAAGCTTAGAAGCTTGAACTTTTCATTTCAAAAGAGAGCAGCCTGCTAAGGTGACTAACTGCAGGTAATGCCAGGTAAATGTAGTTCAGCTTTTACTGCCAACTGGAACATACTCAGCACACAGTTCTGACTCAGTATTATTGGTGCTACTTTAACTAAGATGAAACTATTGACAGTCCTAGGTAAGATGAATTAGAAATTGCTTTCTACTTTTGTTTGTTTTTATATGAAACGTAAATTTTTTAGTTTTGCTCACCTGTAGTAAAAAATCTCTACTTTTATTCAGTGAATCTACCTCGAGAGGAATAGTTGTATTCTAATCTTGGTAACACATTTTTCTTTATGGAGTGAATATTTTTTGGCTAAATTAAGGTAATGCCTAAATATTTTTGTGTCAACTTTCATTTCCTAGTCTTCTGCCCTGTACACAGAGTAGAAATTTAATTTCATTATCTTATGCTGCCATGACCCAGTTACTTGTAAAAATGAAAAGTTGAAGTTTTTTCCAGTTCATAAATGACTTGGAACAACAACGTGTAATTTATAGCCTTCTGAATCCCAAGTATAATTTCTATCATTAGCAAACAAAATTCCTTAAACATTTTGTTGTCTTCAATGGTGGAATGTTTTTTCCTACCTCCCCTGCATTGCATAGAAGGTGCACTGCACAAGAGGCTTGTTTTCATTTGGCTTTTCTTCCCTTTCCTAGGATGACATGCAGATCAGAGTTTTTAATTACAACACCCTGGAAAGAGTTCACATGTTTGAAGCCCATTCCGACTACATCCGGTGCATTGCTGTGCACCCCACACAGCCCTTCATCCTGACAAGCAGTGGTAAGTCCTTTGAGATATTTTCATATTCAATAACCACCTATTTTCAGGATCCTGTTTTCTGTGCAGTGAGGGATTGCACGTCTTCTTGGGAAGACTCAGGATTCCTTGAGCAAGTAGCCAATGTGACAGTTGTCATTTTGTTGTTTCTTTGCTAGATGCATTCATGTTTCTTTAATAAAATATCAACTGCACTGACAATTTAAAATATAATGGCTTATGTTCTTGTCAGAGAAGAGCAAAGAGCCTTCTCTCTTAATATCTGCCAGAGGAAACATTCATATATGCGCTAATTAGTGTGGTAAACTCTCAAATACAGCTCAAGTTTTGTTTTTTAAAACATTTTGTAGTGGTTTGGAGTAAGTTTTTAGCTGGGAATCTGACTTGAAAGCAAAATATGACTTTCACCTTTTTTTTCCAAAATACCACTGAGTTCTCTGTTCTTAGAGGTGATCTATGTTACTGAGGTGTGGAAGACCCCAGTATCCCATCAGACCTTGCCCAAGAACACTTAGATTGAGATGCTCAGTCCTTTTCCTTCCTGGAAACCTTTGCTAATGTAGTCTGTGCAGGACTGCAGAGAGCTCTGTGAGTCACAGGCGCTGTGTATTTCTGTGTTTTGCTGTTGAAGGTACTTAAGGACTCAGCTTGGCTGTCTCTGCTTCCTCATCCTTAGCACTCACTATGGCAGGTGCTGCAGAACAAAGCACAGAGCCAGTTGCTTAATGTCTGCCCACTGTTTTAAGACTAAAAATTCAATACCTTGATTCTTAACCTCTTTTTTAAAGACAAATGTATTTCACCACTTTACTGGACAACCTTTTAAAGAAACTTTTACTCCCTATGGTCCTTCTGCAAGGACTGGTAGTTCTACAGAGGAAAAAAATTATTAGCAGTGCCTCCTTTCCATCCTTTATCATGAGGTTATGGAGGGTTATGCAGTTTAAGAAGGTAGTTATCAATCACTGAAACTTGGATTTTTGTTGTTTGTGGTTTTTTTCAGATGACATGCTGATTAAACTCTGGGACTGGGATAAAAAATGGTCTTGTTCTCAGGTCTTTGAAGGACACACCCATTACGTCATGCAGATTGTCATAAACCCAAAAGACAATAATCAGTTTGCCAGTGCCTCTTTGGATAGGACAATTAAGGTAGAGAAACTATATTTGGATTTTTTAGTCATTAAGTGATTGTCAGTGTACACAAACCAATAATCCTGTATGGATGATGGGTCAGCATTCTTAAAAGCAGGTGCAGTGATAGAACTGTGACTGAACAAAGACCTGGACACTGGTCCAGGCACCAGCTAAGTAATTCAGTAAGTTTACCAGATTACCTGTTGTCTCTAATCATTGAAAAGTAGTTCTTTAAACTCTTTTAAGTGCTGTATCTCCTTTTGGACTATTCAGAAATATTGGAGACGAGTGATGGTTATACTGTCAGTGAGTGGTTTGGGAGTATTGAAACTATATAGTGAATAAAGATTTCAACTGTGCATTAAAAAGAAAAAACTAAACCCTGGTAAAGGTGTCTCTCCCATTACTTTCACGTCCTTGGCTGTCCATGCATGGAATTGTTTCTAAAGATGCCTTCAGCCCTCTCATGGTCTCATTTGCTGTGAAGCTGTCACTAAATATCTGTGACTACAGATTTGCAGCCACTGAGCAGTGACCCTTCCTCACATTTCCTGTACATTATTGGTATATTGGCTGTAAAAAGCCACCACTGATTTCATATGTTCACAGTTGTTGAGATGTTTATTTGATGTGATAAACATGAGAAAACAGTAGTATAGCTACACTTGACTTGCTTCCTTTTGTATCCTCATTTAACATGAGATTTGATATTCCTGTAATGTAACTGGAAAAATTAAATTCAGGACACAGTTGGAGGAACTCGTGTATGATAATAATTACTTACTAGTTAATTTTATAAACAGATACTTATTCTTAAAAGCAATGCTTTATATGGTTTCATGTCCATAAAAAAAGTTTAAAGAAACCAATTTCATTGTTTAGAGGTATGAGCAGAGCATGGGCAATTCCGCATGTTATTTGTGTTCACTGGGGGAAGGAGTGGTAGTTTGATGAGCAGTTGCTGAGGTTTTTCACCTAAGAAAACAACTGTGTTGAAATTCTGTATTTCTCTTTGGGCTTGTAAAGTACCTCTGGATACCTGCTGTGTTTGCCAAGGCTGACCTGGACACAAAAGGTCACTAAGTACACGTGGTTGTGTTTTGTTGGGTCTTTTCTGGCAAGGTGTGGCAGCTCGGATCGTCATCTCCCAACTTCACCTTGGAAGGCCACGAGAAAGGAGTAAACTGCATTGACTATTACAGTGGTGGGGACAAGCCATACCTCATTTCTGGGGCAGATGACCGGCTGGTGAAGATCTGGGACTACCAGGTCAGTGCTCAACTCTTCAGGAGCCTTTGCAGGCTGCCATATTTGGTATCAAGTTTCTTGTGACAAATTGATCCCTGCCTTTTAGGCTTCATGTTTGTGGATTAAGCTGTTCCTCTTCTATGTCAAGTGTAAATATTGCTCATGTATCAACTCTTTCCATCCTTCCACTTCTCTTTTTTTTTTCTTCATTCTTATTGCTTCCTCCCTCCTTTTTCATCCTGTGCTCATTGGCACAGTCCCATGTGTTGCATGCACACACGTGCATGTGTTTCTACTTGGCAGGAGTCATGAGGTGCCCTGTTTGAATGCTCTACAGTAAAGAGAGATCTAATCCAGGGATTCAATTCTGTTGCTGCAGCCTAGAACTCATAAGTTCTTCCTGTGTACAAGTATCTGAATGGCCAGAAGGGCAAGACAAAAGTTGTTAGGTGGTACTTTCTGATTGTTAAAACTTACTGCCCCAGAGTAAATCCAAGCCCAGAAGTTGAAGCTGGCACTGGTAATTTAAGCATTCACTGCAATAATGAATATTACACAACAGTGCTTGAAATTTTGCCACCATATACAGCTGGAGACTCCAGATACATACTCCAGTCTTAGTTATCTCAAGCAGAGTAGCCTCTCTTTCACAACTGTGTGAATGAACATTCTTTCCAAAGACCTGAATTAGATGTGTTTTCACCTGTAATGCAGTGTTCTGTTACGATTTTTTTGCAGGGAACTCAGCTTTCTATCTTGCTTTAAGCTGTTGTGCTATGCAGCTCTGAGAAAGCATATTTTCTAGGCATTAACGTATCTGAAAACAGAGGAAAAGGCCTCTGTCAAGGGAAATAAAGGTTTTCTTCTGGCAGGAGGTACAATTTAATACAATCACAGGTTTTAATAGCTTAGTGCTGTTGTTTGAGCATCTTGGAAATGTAAGAAATCTGTAGAAATATGTTTTCAGATCTATTTTGGATTTGGGGGACTTTTTTTTAAGAAATAAAGGTTAAAACGTAGCACTGTGTTCTCTTTTTTTTTCAGAATAAAACCTGTGTCCAGACACTGGAAGGACACGCTCAGAACGTGTCATGTGTCAGCTTCCATCCGGAGCTGCCCATCATCATCACCGGCTCTGAAGATGGTAATTTAGTGGTTTCTGATGTATAAAGGACAGGAAAAGAACTTAGGGGAGAACTCTTGTGGTGGTGTGGCTGCACACGTGCTGCCCCCCTCACACTGAGGAGAGATGAAAGGATCCATCCGTTTGTTTTTCCCTAGGAACGGTACGCATTTGGCACTCCAGCACTTACCGCCTGGAGAGCACCCTGAACTATGGCATGGAGAGGGTGTGGTGTGTGGCCAGCTTGAGAGGCTCCAATAATGTGGCTTTGGGATATGATGAAGGCAGCATTATTGTTAAGGTACAATTAATGGTTTGAAATGAGAAATTGTGATTCATCACTGTCCTGTGTGCAGAACAACTGATACCTGATTCTGGGATAATATGTAGAATACTGAAATACTGGCATTTTAACTGGCATTTTTTGGTAGAGATTGGCTATTTCACTTGATATTTTCAACTGAAAAGAAAATGAACAATGTATTTTTTCCATAGCCTAACTTCTTACTTCCTTACTTTCTAGCTTGGTCGTGAAGAACCTGCCATGTCCATGGATGCAAATGGAAAAATTATTTGGGCTAAACATTCCGAAGTCCAACAGGCTAACTTGAAAGCTATGGGAGATGCTGAAATCAAAGATGGAGAGAGGTTGCCACTGGCTGTGAAGGATATGGGCAGCTGTGAAATCTATCCTCAGACAATTCAGCACAACCCTAATGGACGGTAATACATTCTTTTATCACTTCTCTTGAATTGGTTGGGGGTTTTTTGTTAACAGGCTAAAATAAAAGGGATACAAGGTACAAGAGCTGCTCAGTGGAGAGCAGAAGGAACACGATGCAGGAAGGAAATGCAGTTCCATGACAATTTAGGAATATGTAAAGCTCATGCTCCGTCTGTGTTTGCAGTGATTACCTTGGGCATGGAGCCTATACCTTTACAAATAATTTGTCTTCTTGCTGCTGCCTGTTGAACTGAACACAGATATCTGACAAATGCCTCTGTCTTCTGCCCCAGGTTCGTGGTGGTGTGTGGTGATGGTGAATACATCATCTACACAGCCATGGCTCTGAGGAACAAGAGCTTTGGTTCTGCACAGGAGTTTGTGTGGGCACATGACTCTTCAGAGTAAGTCTTGCATGTATTTTCCTTTGTATTACATTTGCTGCTGCTACTTTAGTTTAATTTTCACACCATGAAGACCAAAACATGCATGTAAAATGAGCTTCCAGTAATTAATTGTCCTGCTTTAAAAGTTTGAATTTTTAGCACTCTGTTAGTTTTAGAAGATAATTCAAATGCAGTTGTTTTGTAGCAGCTTATGATTTAGTAATTTACTACTTTGGAAGCGGAATAATTGTTTTGGTTTTTCTTCAATTTAATCTTTATTTAGATATGCAATCAGGGAGAGCAACAGCGTTGTAAAGATATTTAAAAATTTCAAAGAGAAGAAGTCGTTCAAACCTGATTTTGGAGCAGAAGGTAAGTACTTTAGAAATAGATACGTTGGTGTGGTTTTTGCACAATGTGGATTTCTTCCACCTTTTTTTTCTTGTAGGCATCTATGGTGGCTTTCTGTTGGGAGTCAGATCTGTTAATGGCTTGGCATTCTATGATTGGGAGAACACAGAATTGATTCGCAGAATTGAAATCCAGCCCAAACACGTAAGTTTCTACGTGAGACTGAATTTATTTACTGAATTTATTTACCTGTCTGTGTTTACTGTTTTATATATTTTTTACTAAACTGATTTTCTTGCATGAAGCCAAGCTGTCAATAAAGTAATAAGTTTATCTCAGTCGTGTAGCAGAAAGAAAAAAAATTCCTGTATTTGTTGGCTTCTCAGTCCGAAAGCTTCTAGATTTAGTGGGTTTTACCCTTAATTTCCACATCATCCTTCTTAGCCTGGGGCATCTAACACTGCCACTGTTGATTCTGATGATACAGATTTTCTGGTCTGACTCGGGTGAGCTTGTGTGCATTGCTACAGAAGAGTCATTCTTCATTCTCAAATACCTGTCAGAAAAAGTTGCAGCAGCCCAAGAAACACATGAAGGTGTCACTGAAGATGGAATTGAAGATGCTTTTGAGGTACCTTCTATGTAAAAAGTGGAGTAAGATTAGAGATGGTAGAAGCAAGAGGGTGCAGCAAACTTAGTCCTTAACATAGTCCAATTGAATTTTTAGTTTCCAGCCCATTTAGTATCACACATTGTGCATCTGCCTGAGGAACACTTGAATCATTTTTTTGGGATTCCTGAGGAGTGTGTCCCTGTCTGAATCCCAGCATAACAGACCTTGATGCCTGCATTTCTCTTCATCTGCTCACTATAGTCAGAGAGTTATAGAGATTATTTTTAAAGCACACTTTTGGGTCATAGCTTAATTTATTTTTCTACAATTCTCAAGTTTTGAAATGCTATTCAAGTTTGAGAAGTTAAACAACCTCACGCTGTGATATGTCAGAAATCAAAATTTCAGAAGGAAAGTTATCTTTGATTGTCTTGCTTAATGCTTAGTTTGGTGCTTGTTTCCTAGATTTATAATTGGCTTAGTTAAGAATTAGGGTAGCATTTATGTAAAACTAAATGATCATTTATGTTCTTCTAATCTATATCTAAGCTTATATTTACAACTTGCCCAACTATTTACTTAAGTACAGAATATGGAATTAGGTTTTAAATTGCAATAGTCTTTCTGCTACCTAGAAGTACACTTTTATGTATCTAATTAACCAGAATTGGCTTTGCAGGTTCTTGGTGAGATTCAGGAGATTGTGAAAACAGGTCTGTGGGTTGGTGACTGCTTTATTTACACCAGTTCTGTGAACAGACTCAACTACTATGTTGGAGGAGAGATTGTCACCATTGCCCACTTAGACAGGTGAGTTGCTGCTTCCAGTTAAAGTGTTAAAGGTTCTCTCAGTGAAGGGAGTTCAAGGTTGCTGTGCCTTGCTTTAGCACGATGGTAGAACAGGTTGGATGTTCTGAGGCAGCAGTGCAGTTGTGGAGGGATGAACAGTGCTGTGTGAAAGTGTACATCCGGTAAAAGAATATTTTATGGGAGTACTATAAGGACCATAAGAACTACTGGAATCTTTTTTTATAGACTGTTGTGTAGTGGATCTACTGAAGCTGAGTGTTCTTTGTTTTGTTTCAGAACAATGTATCTCCTGGGGTATATCCCTAAGGACAACAGACTGTATTTGGGTGATAAAGAGCTAAACATTGTTAGTTACTCTTTGCTGGTCTCAGTGCTTGAATATCAAACTGCTGTGATGAGAAGAGATTTCGGCATGGCTGACAAAGTTCTTCCCACAATTCCAAAAGAACAGAGAACCAGAGTCGCGCATTTTCTTGAAAAACAGGCAAGAAAACTACTTCTTAGTTATCAAACTAAAAAAATCAGTTTATTCACATTCTTAATTGAGTTGGCTAAGCAAAACCCAGTCATATTATCTGTGAGCATTAACTCTTGTTAATTATCCCTATTTGTTTGAGAACACTGTAACTTTCTGTTCAGAGTGGTTTTGTTAAAGCATTTAGGATTATGTTTGACCTGACATGTCCCAGCTTCACTGTCAGATTTTTATTTTAGGGCTTCAAACAACAAGCTCTTGCAGTATCTACAGATCCAGAGCATCGTTTTGAACTTGCTCTTCAACTTGGAGAATTAAAAATAGCCTATCAGCTTGCAGTGGAAGCAGAGGTAATGATATAAATTTGGGTGATTCATCCTGGATCTTGAGTATTAGCATGAATCTGAGTGCGAGGCCCTAGAAGAAAAGGCAGTGGTATGTGGGGGTGCAATACAGCTCCCTAAACACAACTGAAATGCCTCCAACTCCTTTCTTCTGCCTGTAATTCAAAGGAATCTCAGCTGTGGGATGCTGTCTGCTCAGAATGCTCCAGGAACTCCTGGAGAATACAAAACTTGAGCCGAGAACCAAGCCTTAATCTCCAATACTTAACAGTGAGAGGAGGAAAGACAGGGCTGAAGCCTTCAGACCTTTGTTCCAGCCTTGGCAAACTAGACTGCTGCACTAGAAAAACTGACAGGCAGTGATTTGTCCCATCACTATTATGCAGAGAATCGATCTCATTGTTCCTGCTCTAAAATAATGCAGTTATTTATAAGGAATGTTAACTTAGTTACAGACCAATGCTTTTCAGCCTTCTGAAGGTTAACTTGGGAGCTTTATGAGATTTGTTATCGTTAAATTTCCAAAGTTATGCCTACCTCCCCCTTCCACGTTTACTAAGAAGCTGTTTGTTTTTATGTAACATTATAGCTGTGTAGGCATCTCTTTTAATACTCACTGTGTCATGCTGGGAAGCTACAGTAATGACGGTACCTCAAAGGGAAGACAGGTATAGTCATGGGATACAGCACCTTCACAAGTAAACTTACTATTTCCATTTGAGCACTGTGAAAACCTTTACATGCTGTTCAGAAACATGAGTGGTTTGTTTTTCTCTTTCCCTCCCTCTCCCCTAGGAGTACAGTCAGAACAGAAGTGGAAGCAACTTGCAGAGCTTGCCATTAGTAAATGCCAGTTTGGCTTAGCCCAGGAGTGCCTCCACCATGCACAAGACTACGGAGGACTGCTGCTCCTGGCCACAGCTTCAGGAAACGCCAACATGGTGAACAAGTTAGCCGAAGGTGCAGAAAAAGATGGCAAGAATAATGTGGCGTTTATGAGCTACTTCCTGCAGGGAAAGTAAGTAGCAAACAAGATTCTGATTGTTTTGTTCTGCTTTCCCAAGTGCCAAGACCCTCAGGTTCTTCAAGTGGTTAACTACAGCTACATTTAAACTTCACAGACAAGGATGGTCATTAGTCCTTCTCAGAAAAGCTCATTCTATTTTAAGATGACTGCTAGATTTAAAATCTGAAATGAAAGCACTTTAAGTTAATGTAATACAATAAACAGCTAAACTAATACAAGATTTTGTCTTTATTAGGTTTACTGGTTAAAATCACATTTTGAAATCTTTTAGGCTTGATTCATGTTTGGAACTCCTGATTAAAACTGGGCGTCTCCCTGAAGCCGCTTTTCTTGCACGGACATATTTGCCAAGCCAAGTTTCAAGGTAATTCCTAAGCATATGCAGAGCATGAACTGTGTTGTCAAAATGAGCTGTCTATAACAAATCTGGTTTGCATCTCCAGGGTTGTTAAACTCTGGCGGGAGAACCTCTCTAAAGTCAATCAAAAAGCTGCTGAGTCCCTTGCTGATCCTACAGAATATGAAAATCTTTTCCCTGGATTAAAGGAAGCTTTTGTTGCTGAAGAGTACGTTAAGCGAAGTCTTGCTGACTTGAGGCCAGCCAGGGAATACCCACTTGTCACTGTAAGTAGAAGGTTTTACTGTCTCTAGAAGAAGAACATTTGGTGCTATGTAAAATCAGCTCTAAGCAACTCAGTGCAACACTTAAATGTGTCTGGCATTTTTTGATGTTTAGCCAAATGAAGAAAGAAATTTACTTGAAGAAGCAAAAGGATTTGAGCCTTCTGGAATAATGACATCTCAGGTCAGTGTAACTACTGAGTGATGAATCTAAGGGAGAACTTTGCTATCTTACAGTAACATCTACCCTGGAGAATATTTCACCAGTAATGGACAAATTGTTACTTTTATTACCTTGACTGTAAGTGCTGCTGTAAGTTGGTTTCATGTTCTTTTGCCTCAGATTCTTCTTAATCTATGTCTGTACCTACTAACAGCTTCTTGACTGTGAAATTATTTGTGTGCTTCCTTACCTTGGGTCACCCTTTGTAGTGTAATTGTAGAGTCTTATCATTGATTTCATCCTACAGAAAAATAACTCCAATTGCATTTACAATCACTGCCTCAACTGCAACTGGTTTTCTAAAAGCTCAGTAGCTGGAAATGGAAACTCTTGCATATTACAGCAATGAAAAATGCTCTGTGTTCCTTGCTAGTGTGCTGCCTGGCTATAGAGTAACACTAACCCATAACTAACTGACCAGGAATCCTGCTCAGGTACCTCAACACAGGTTCTAATCAATATCTGAAGTAAAAAACTCAATTTTACCACCTCAGTTGTTCAATTACTATGCAGAAAATAGGACAAGTGTAAGGTATAAACAGACAGATTGAAACAAACACTTATAGCTTTTCAGAGCCTTAGCAGAAGATGACAACTTCTAATTTTGTTCAAATACACTTTACATTTGTGTATGAATTGTAATGTGAGGGTTTCTTAAAGGCAGTGATGTTGGCACAGATCTTTAAGGCTATAAACATCTAAAATCAAAACTGCACTGGAAACCAAAGGAGAAACAGAAAAGCTACAACTCTCCATTGGGTGTATTTTTTTCTTCATAGGCGATGCACTACAAAGCGTAGTGTAGAACATCCCTGACAGACCAGAGAAGTTAGGTTACTTTCAAGCCTCTGTCATGACTCTTTGCTTCTTTGTGTATCAAAGGAAATATCATTAAAGCAAAATCAGACTTGTCTGCACACTTGTTAAAGATGATAAACAACACTGTCAGGGCTACCTGAATCATATGAGAACGAGCTTGCCGTAGAAGCTGAAAACAAGATCTCAGTGTATCTTTGCATTCACCTCATGCTTGCATAGAAGCCCTAAACCCCAGTTGTCTCTTACAGCTGAATATGGGACATCGTAGGAGACAGATTAATTCTATAATTCAATGCAGTTAATTGAATAGTACCATTGCTTCAGTAATAGTACTAACTGATGAATTATCTTAATATAAAACTTGTGCAGTAGTGAAGTGAGAAGATGAAGTGTTAAACCATTATAGGATATAGCAGTTACTAAAATTTGTTGTCAGTCTCTAACTTAATTTCTCCTGCTGAGAACATTGAAAATCACTAACAGCACTTCAGTATTTGAAAATGAACTGGTACTTTCTGAAGGTTGGTCTCATTTTATCAGTCCCATCATCAACTGCTTCAAATAAACTGGGGAGGGAAATAGTCTCCAGTGGAGTGAGGACTAGAATCCTTTCTGACAGTGAAGATGTGGCTCAAGAATAACTGAGGGCAACTGAAAGAGAATCACTGGGAAAGGGGTATTATAGGTCTGCTGTTGTTTACCTGCTTTTGTTGAAAGAATATAAATTGAAAAAAACTAAAGGAATTTCTTTGCCATTAGAAGAAGGCTGAAGAACCAGTTCCCTCTCCTAAACAAGAAGTGATGAAGACAGTTGTGCAGAATTCTGATAACCTTCCAGCAAGAGATCAAAAGGTACCAAAATAGTTTTGTAAGGGGAAGTATAAGCACTCAATTAATTTTACATTAAAGACTTTATTTAGTGTGATTTAACAAAGCTACTGGAAAACATCACTCCAGCAGTCCCAGAACAGTGCTCAGAGGCCTGCACCGTGTATGCAGACACTGTACACAGTAACAGAGACCATTCAGCAGGCGTGGGGGGGATACAAGGGTGAAGTTCAAACATAGCTGCTCAGAACATGGTAAAAAGCTGCAGTGGTGGAAGATGCTTCCTTACCAAGCAAACAGCTGCTCTCTCCAGCTTCTTTTAGCACTCGTGCTCCCCAGGAGTGCCTTAGCTGGGGTTTGCACAGTGTGCAGATACATCCTACAGAGCCATTCATCCCATAAGCTGCCTAACATGTAACCATAGCGGTATCCCCTTCATCCAGTCTTTTCTCTCCCTAGACACTGCTGGACTTGGAAGATGACTTAGATAACTTGGATTTGGAGGATATTGATACCACAGATATCAATCTGGATGAAGAGATCTTAGATGAGTGAACATCCTTTTTTCCATGACCAAATCAGGATATAATTTGGTCAAAACCCAGAGGAATGAAGTTCTGTGGACTATGTGCTCCGAGTTATTTTGATTTTTATATCACAAGTGGACCATGTACATGTAGAAGGAAGTATAGACCCAGCAACTGTACAAAGAGAATCAGCTTCCACTATGTTGAAATTCAAGATTTAGGCCTGCTCCAGAACATAGTAAAAAATGTTTTCATTTATCAAGCAATTCAATAAATCCTTTTAAACATTCTACTCCTCAGTTCTCCACTTACTAGTAATATTTACTAAGAATAGTAGAATTATTAAGAATAACCCAGCTTTCAATAGTGTGTATTAGAAATCTGTGAAACGAGAGCATAGTAGCTGAACATTAGTATTTAAACCTGACTTTTCTCAGCATATACACTGAGGTATGTGGTTATGTTTTCACTGTGCTACTTAGCTTGTATCTGGTACCCATCAGTATCAGCTCAGTTACTCTTTCAGACTTCACTTCTAGCTAAAAGCTTCAGCTGAGCAGTGATACAGGTTAAGGGTTAGAAGTGTTGTTTGTTACACCCGTTCCTAAATGAAGCTGTCCACACCCTGCACTTACCTCAGTAAGTAAGATGAATTGTGTAAGATGAATTCAAGATAGAACAGTAAAAAAATTAAACTTGGGGTACAGTGTCAACAAAAACAAGTCATGATGGCTGCTCTATGTTCACTTACAGAACTTCTCAAAATAAACTGCTGTAGTGATTCACATGTATTTTAGTAAAGAAAAATACATGCTGTAGCAGTCAAATTCAAGTATTTATTGTGGAATCCTGTACAGAAAATATTTATAAACAGACTTAAAACTTATCATAAGCTACCGTTTACTTCATGAAGCTGAAGAAGTAGCCATTGCTTCTTCATAAGCCTGCAGGGCCAGCTGGATATAACCTTCTCTCTGGGATTCAGTTTTCACAAATACCTGCAACCGTGGCAGGAGAGAGATTAATGTACAGGTAACAGCAGAGTTCTTAATGAAATTCCATCATGGCAGTGGCAGATCAGCCACCTACAACTGAAATCCTGGTGCAGCTATACATACATACAGTTTAACAAAAACCCCAGCATGGCCTGTACAACAGTTCTGGTTAAATATCTGCTTCTAAAGGTAAGGAGAAATTTAGACTACTAAATGGGTTCTGCTGGTTAAAAGCTCTCTTCTGTAGGTTAAGTAGTTTAAAGCAGAAAAGCTTACCTTGATCAGGTCAACTCCTTGAAGCTTCCCTTCTTTAGCTTCTTTTGCTGACTGACATTCAGGATGAAGCATATGATAAAGTGTAATTAAACTTGTAGCATCCTCCAGCCTAAACAAATAAAGGCTCATTTTAGCAATTCCTTTCTCTTCAGAGTATTCAGAGAAAGTGTATTTTGTAATGTACTTTGCATAGCACAGGCTCTCAAACTGCTGCTTCCACTGAGGATCCAGTCCCTGGAATCCACAAGTGACCAGGCATCCCACCACCCCCTGTTGCAATGCCAGGCCCTTCACGAGGAGGAGGGCCAGAAGCCCCTGAAGAACACGGAGCACCAGGCACAGGACCTCATTCTATCCCTCCTGCAGCTGAAGCCCGCTGGCCTGCTCAGCAGTAATACAGCTGACATCTCTCTAAAAATGCAATTAATTACCCAATAATGAGTGTTCAGTGGAACAACTGTTCCACCAGACGGGACCATTTTAATACAGACTGCAATGACCAGTATGTTTTACAGAAGTAGCATTAGAAATCATGTGACACAGAGCTCTCAGCTGAATTTAAAACTACTGAAGTGTGTGGCAGGGGAAGACATTCCAAACTCTGCTCATTTAAATTGTCCAGATAGGTCAATTTTCCCTTTAACAATTTGATTCTAAAACACGAACCTTCCTGATTTCTCCATCTGCTCAGGTTTAAAAGCAAGATCTGACCACCTGTTCCAAGATGAAATAAATGCCACCATCACTGCAACCTGAAGTTCTGATTGTACAAATTTCTCCCAGCTCTAGTGACATTTTGAACAATTGAATACTGTTCACGTCTGGGAACTTTGGATAAATTTAGCACCATGTTTTATAGAAATCCATCAATTTAAAATGAAACCTTATCTACGTGTTCCTAAGCTACTTAGGAATTGCTCTAAAACCCAAAGTATCAACCTTAAAAGCCAAAATTGAGCTCAGTACAGAAATGTTAGGCTTTAAGATCAGCAGTGCTCAGAGCTGGAAGTGTTCTGACAATTACAAGGGAAACAAAAATAAAAACGCAACAACTAATTTGGCTAATTTTTGCAGAAACCTAGTTTAATACCCTGTAACTTCATGGACTGTTACTGGTGCTCCTGTATAGCTAACAGTACCTATACAGCTAACAGCTAGAGCTGGCCTAAAATGTCATGCAAATGAAAACTTTTCTACATCTGACGGAAATACTGTTTTTATTTTCAAACAGCTGTACTTGTTCTAAGGCTAAGCAGGATTACTAAGTGACAAACTGTACTTACAAGTCTCTGTTGATCATATCTATGAGTAAGCCATCTGTCTTCTTTCTGTTGACCAGATACCACACCATGCCCCCAAAGTGCCTCGTTGAGCGGAGCAGGTCATACTTGGCATGTTTCTCAATGTCCTCATAAGTGCGGTGATGAACCTGCACACACACGAGGTTCTGTTTCATCTGCAGAACTGGAGCCTGATGACAGTTTTCCCCCTGTACCTCTCAGAGAGTTTTTAATCTTTTTCATGTCCCCAAGGTGCAGGAGTAAGCCACAAGCTGAACCATGCTAAAGCGTTATGCATGTTATAATTCAGGGTAACACTGGGCTAGCCCAGTCCTTAGGCATAGACATCCTTATGGTAAAATACTTAGGCATAGACATCCTTATGGTAAAAGGAAACTAAATCTTATCTCTGTCCTGAACATTTGGGGAGGGAGGGACATAAGCTCTGAACTTTCACCACACTGCTGTCTAGTTGCATCTATTCTTTCAGGAGAAAAATGCTAGAGCAAAGAGGTGAAACTTTACTTTGAAAAAAAGTTACTTGAAAAATTGCCTAATAGAAGTTAGTTTCTCAAATCATTGAGAATATTACAGCTTAAAGAGAAGTAAACATTTTAAAAGCAAGTATAGACTAACATTTACTAACAGCAGCTATAGCTACTAATTTTATTCTGCTAGAACTACATTTTTGTAGCTGGTCTTTATCAAAAATAATACTTTGTGCACAGTGGTCTCTCTCAAAATGCACTGTCAATTCCCTGCCTGGTCCTGCCAGCTCCTAAGCCAGCAGTTAGTGTGACTTCAGCAGCACAACTCTGCTCGTAGCCCCCGACACGTGTTATCATCAGTTCTGGTTTGATACCAAAAGCACCTGTATAAAGACTATTTGCATGTGCAGTACCTTTCTAGGCTGGTGAAAATTACTTACGCAAAATCCTGTTTTACTTTTCTGCATAAAAATAAACCCCAAAACTCATCACAAGGATAATCTATATGGGAAAATTAGAGCACATATGACCAACACCTTTGATCCTCAGATAACATTTTTGTGTACAAAATAAACCCTACAATTCTCTAGTAGTATTTTTTTTTTGCTAGAAAAATGAAAAGTGAACTCACTCTGATATAGTCAGGTGAATCTGGCTCAAACTGAGCAATGCACATGTTAAGGACATCTTCATGACGGTCTTGCTGGAATACAGTCTGAAACAACAGTTCAAATTCAGGAGTAGATTATGTAATTGCACCATCCCAACTCTCCAAAATCAAAACAGCAGCCACAACACTCTGTTCTGGGCAACACTTACAGTGAGTGTTCATCAAAAGACAAAATGGACAGAAGTACAGTAACTGCCTTGATGACATTGAATATGTTTTCCTGATTTTTGATTCTGAAACACCAGTTCACATTTTCAGATTAAATGTACAATTGTTTCTAGTATGACACAGTATTTACACCTACCCAGGATTTACCTGGCCCTAACCTGGAACTTTGTTTCAAGTATTTTAACCAAGTTACAATGAAAGGCAATTGTTCAAAACAATTCAAGCAGCTGAACACACACATGCAGAATGGCCTCTTCAGAGTTACTCTGCCCAAAGAGCACAGTTTCACTATCAGGCTGCAATGAAATAAAAGTGATCAGTTTCAAAGCCAGGAGGCGCTTACCCCAAGGTTCTCATCCTTGAATAACGTGGGGGGAATCACTCTGCGCCCTTCCTTTGGGAAGAATATCTGTATCATCCTGTCTCGTTCCTCCCAGGTCGCTTTGCGTAACACCCCACTGGGTTCTCTAACTACAATGAAACGTTCCTGGAAATGTGGTAAAAACCAACCATTATCTCCCAAAGCCTTCTCTCGTCATAGCCAGAACCATTCTAAAAAAAGATCTCATTTGTCAAAGTCCTTCTATACCTAAACTCACCCTAATGACACCAGTTTTTAACTGACTGTTGCCATGTGCTAAGATTCATCATTTCTGCCTTGCTACCTGCTAATTAAGTGCCGCCTTTGCACCTCAGTTTTACTGTATGACAACCGTGCATGTACCACCACTAAAAGCTACAGTTCTAGGAAGTTTAGAGATAACGTAACTCATACCCAGACAGGGAGTTAGCCTGATTTTGTCATTTGATAATCCCTACAAAATGAGGAATCCAAGTGTCATGCACTTTTGTACCTTTTTTCCCAGAAGTAAGTGCTAGAATCAAGCAAGATCAAGTGCAAGGCAAAAAATACAACAAATTAACCAATATATACTCAGATCTGTTCACAAGCATCATTGATTTAGGGTGACAAATGGGAAAGTTTGTTTGACAGGGAAGTTTTCAGTATGATGCAGCAGGAGAATAAATAGCAGGTTCCTGGAGAAAGCTCTCAGAGTAACAGATGAAAGACTGGGCAGTTCGTTTCACAGGATCATCACTACATGCACATTTGAACCATGAAGGCTTCTTAGAACCGTAACTTTGTTAAGAATTTTTCCAGCCTCTTATTACTGGTACTTACAGACAATCAAGATGTTACATCACACAAAGGAAACTTCATCCCTATACTCCCCAATTCCATTAGACAACTATTTCTTTACAACTTTCCTGGGAATTCATTAATCATTTTCACAGGTTTCCACCAGATCTTTGTAACTGTGAAGTAGCTCCATCTTACAAAGTAATCCAATTCTACAGAAAGCTTCTAGGAGTATGGAAGAACTCAGCACTTCTAGCATATCACAAGCATCTGCTTATAGAAGAATTAACTACCTTCCACACAGCTTTCCCCCATGCCTGGGGGAATGCAATTTACAATTAATCAGTTAGAAGCAAGTACTAAGAAACACATTTTTCTCTATTGCCTTGTACCAGACTAAATTTTCAACTCCTCGGCCTTTTTGCAAACAGATCTATGTACATTTTCATCAAAGCTTATTTTGAAAACACATTAATACCATTAATCACATTACTTACACGATGTGGAATGGAATAACTTAAATCTGTAAACACGTATTTTACAGTTTCAGTTCCTTCAAGGACTTTGTCTTCTGCTAAGACATCATCAATTGGCTCTCGTTCATTCAAAACAGGGGGCATTATTAGTTTTGCTTTAGCTTCCTCAATGGCTTTTCTTGTGGCCTTGTAGAGAAAAAAAAGTAGCTTAATTTTACAATTAAAAGTATCATCCTACTGCAAAGATAACTTACCATTTGGGGATAAATATTTTCATTTAGAGAAGCGTGGGTTTTTTCTTCTGCAGTTGAGAAAAAATGAGACACTAATTCCACCTCTAGGTAGGTGAATTTCATATGAACAATTTACTACTACTGAAACCTGGACAAAATGCTGCAGGAAGTTCCAAAACTACAAGGGACAAACTACTGCGAACACCAGGTTTATTTCAGGTGTTTTTCCATGGTATATTTCCCCCAAAGCATAAACCACAACCAACAGTTTGTATATAGCTTTAATTGTGGCTACAACAGAACTGGTTTAAGTCAGGTCCCTTTGTCATCCTGAATGAAGTCAGACCAGAGCGAAGAGAAAAAAAAAGTAGTCAAAGGATTCCCAGGGCTATACCTTAAGTATCAGATGAAGACATTTAACAGTTAGGAAGCATAACATATAAAGAGAAACTGTCACTCAAGAAAAAAAGGTCAGATTTCCTTCCATATCCGATCAAAATTACACAAAACTGGACAAACCAAGCTATTTCAAGTGAAGAAACACTGATTTACACTAATTTAGCGAATAACCTGAAACAAAGTAAAGGAACCAGAATGTTTTCAAACGCAGCAGTAAAGAAAGCAGAAATATGGGCTATAACAGGCATTTTGCTAAAACCAACACTTACTTCCGAAGGAAGCAGAGCAGCCTACCTCTTCCAGCTGAGCTTCGGTCATCAACTTGTAGTTGGGCGGCTTGAGGTCCTTTTTCACAGGCCGGAACACCTTGTGCAGGTCGAGTCCCGTCATTCTGTACAGCAGCGTCTGGACCGCTTCGTCCGTGAAGGCGGGCTTGGGCTTGGCGGCCTTTCCCTCTGCGGGAGGGGGCACACGCTGTTACCCGGGGGCTGAGGGGACGGCCACGGTCACAGTCACCCCCTGCCCTCACGGCTCCTCCCGCCCCCGCCGGGACATCCGCGGCCCCACACCCGCCCCGACCCGCATCCCTCCCCACGGGGACGGCAGCCGCCCACCACCNATCTTTGCCACACCCCTTCCCGCCCCGCGGCGCGCCGGGAAATGCAGTCACAGAGTCACGGAATATCCCGAGCTGGCGGCTACCCACCGGGATCAGCGAGTCCAACTCCTGGCTCTACACAGCAGTCACACCGTGTGCCAAGAGTCACACCATGTGCCTGAAAGAGTTGTCCAAACGCTTCTTGAATTCAGACAGGCGTGGTGCTGTGACCACTGCCCTGCAGAGCTTGTTCCAGTGCCCAGTCATTCTGGGTGAAAAACCTTTTCATAATATCCAATCTAAATCTCCCCTGACGCAGCCTCTGGCCGTTCCCTCCGGTCCTGTAACTGATCACCACAGAGCGGACATCAGTGCCTGCCCCTACGCTTACCCTCAAAAGGAAGCTGTAGATTGCTATAAGGTCTCCCCTGAGTCTCCTCCCGGCGTGAGGGAGACACGCCGTCCCCCGGCACTTTCCCCGAGGGAAAGGGCAAGAACGTTGTTGCTCCCAAGTGCTCCCGGCGCGCTTGTGCCATTAAAGCGCTGCTGGGGCGGAGGCGAGGGCCCAGTATGGGCGGGGATCCCATTCCCCTGCTGTGGGACAACACCGGCAGGAGCAGGGGGCGGCCGGCTCCCTCAGCCGCCCAGGGCACGGAGCAGGGCTGCGGGCTGGCGGGTTCCCTTCCTTAGCGGGGAGTCTCAGCAGCAGGAAGAAGGTGGAACTGAGGCCCCCGTGCGCGATCAAGCCGCTGTTAACCTGCCGCGAGTCAGGGCAGGTGCGGGCGGCAGTGGGCGCGCTGCACCGGCACCTGCGCGGTGTGAGGGGCGGGCGGGCAGCTCCCGGCCCCGCGTCCCGGGCAGGCTGCCCGAGAGGGAGGAACGCGGTGCCAATTCGTACATTAAACCCCCCCGGCTCTCTCTGTGCTACTCCGGCACCTGCGTGGTGCCTGGAGGCACCTGTGCTGTGCGGGGCACTGGCCTCATCAGCCCGGCCACGGCTTCACTGCCGCGGGTGGTGAGGAATTGTTTTCCTCATGCTCAGGGAGCTTTAACGCTTTTATAAAGGAAGGTAAATGTATAACTGTATTGAAGCAAAAAACCAAAATTAACTTTATACTCAATAATTATGACGTATCGGCTCTAATGGCTGTGAAGAGCGAGTACTGACTTTTTATAACAGGGTCTGTTTCAGGGGGTTGAAAGTTTATTATGACATGAAGTTTATTTATTCTAGCTAGTCTGTATCGCCCACTGTGTGTTTCAGTCTTACAGACTGTGCTTAGGGCTGTGTGAAACAGAAGGAATTTGATCTTAAAGGACTCTTCCAATCTTGATTATTCCATGCTTCTCTTATCAGCAGGCAAGTCTCTGTCCAAGAGCCCGGAATGCTTCAAGTTCTAGAATGTTCAAAGCCACCCATCAATGCAAGCTGGCTCACGACTTCCCCTTGAAACAGGCAAGATTTCATGTCCCCATTTTCATTGTTTCAGGAGGGACGATACAAATAATGTGCTTATGTTCTATAGATCTCCAATTGTTTTAAATTTTGGTGGGTTGTTCATTGCTTTGCCAAATCAACGTTTAAATTATACTACTTTTGAAAATGGTGATTGAAGTCTGAGAGAAAATGAAGACGTTAAAGCATATATTTGTTTTAGTTAAAATAAAGTTAATCATCAGCTGAGAAAATATATTTGTTTCTTATCATTGCCCTTTTTTGTACTGGGGAGTATTCCTGTTTTTCTCTGCCTTATATCCAAACACATGCTCTGGGTTGAATTTAATATTCAGACTTTTCAATATCCTGGCCTTTGTCAGGAAGGCTGCAGGAGGATATGTTCTTCTCATATTTGCATTGCTGCGACTAACTTGAAATTATTGGGTATTGCAGAGGGCAAATGAACCCCCAATATTATTTTAGTGTAATTTGGTGCAGAATTTATTTAAATAATGCTAAGAAAATGAAAAATAATTTTGATGAAATTGAGAAGGTGTTGTTTTTCAATTCTTGCATGGAAGATCTCTGGAGTGAGAGCTATACCCTATAAGGGAATTGGGAAGTTATTTGGCGACGTGCCTAAAAGCCACTTCAGACCTGTTCATGAGTTTGGATGGCAAGCCAACGTCCATTTTAATTCACAGAAGTGCTTAGAAAAACAACAGACTTTATTGGGCTATATCCAGGAGAGGTTAAATTCACATTCAGTCTGTACTGGAGTAGTAACAGCTGCTGTGAGGATTAACCTTTTTGGCTGGTGGGATGAAAAGAAATATTAACTAACTATACTGTAGATGGAAGTACAGCAGGTTAACATAATTTAAAAAGTAGGATCATTTTTATTGGGTAGATTGGTTATATTTTATTGTGGTTTATATTTGTACTGAAGTAACAGCTTTAGGGAGGATATTTTATATTGATACAGTTAAAAACATAACACCAGCTTGAAGAATTGGTGGTGTTAAAATCGATAAAGAAATAAAGAATCTTTCTGAGCTTTTGTTATTTTGAAAGCATCCCAGGACAGTTGCTGTTGGAAAATTACAACCATCTGATGCAGGGTGTATGTCCCCAGTGAAACACATTGGTGGTCCAAGTCTGGATTCTATTGGAAAAGTGTCAATACAAAATCACCTGCACAGTTGGTGTTAATTTCCTTTTTGTTGGTAGTTTCAGGAGAGCAAAAGGATCAGATGGCTGCTGAGAGTGCACCAGTTGGTTGACATCTCAGGGAAAGAGGAGGCAAATGAGGAGCTTAGGAGCTTGTGTTGCTGCTTTGCCTATGTGATTGATAAAATAAGGGGCTGTAGTTTACTAATCTTTCTGAGTCATAAATATGTCCAATTAGTAGTGAGAAGTTGTTTGGAAGGAATAATTCTTTCTTGGAAAAAATACAGAGAAAAATACAAAATGTCAGGTATGGTAACTGTGCATACAATTGTTATGTGAAGAACACAGAGTGAACCCAGTCAGGCTGTGTACGTGTCCACAGTTGATGCTGTGACCTTTTTAAAATTAATGGTTGGTTCTCTTGCTCCTGGTAAGAAACAATCTGGCAATCCTGTGGAGCATTTTTCTGAAAGACACAATGGACCAGTTTGGAAGCTCTTTTTACTAAACCTGCATGGATTATTCTGAAGGTAAGTTATTTTTTCCAGAGAAGGCATAGAGTGCTGACATAAGAAAGATGACACAAACCTTATTATATGATCAAATTCGTTTTTAAAGGAATAAAATACTGCACATGGCTGGTTTTGTTTCACCATGTACATTGAGGGAGTGGGTATTTTTTGCTAAAATTGTTGGAGTTGTCACATGATTGCCTATTTTCAGGCATATTGCCTGCAAACAGCTTATTTGCCAGTTTCTTTTGTTTAGGAGAGGATGTATTATTTTATCCAGAATCGTTTTTTAAGGTCTGTAGCCTGGAATTTGCATTGCTATCCCAAGCCCTGGGTGGCTATTTTGGTGATGGTGGTGATGCTGATGATGCATGAACCTTTGCTATTACTATTTTCTGTCTTAAAGCCCATATAGATATCTGAAGCTGTTTTATTTTCAAATTTTGTTTTGGTCCTTGACAGCAGGGACAGGTCAGGTTGGCTGTAGGACTCTGTCCCAAGCTGCTGGGCCAAACCTTCCTCCGAGGGCAGAGCTGTGGGCAGTTCTGCTGGGCAAAGGGCAAAGCCCATTTTTACAAAACATCACTGAGCTGCCCACTGAAACTCAAGCACTGGAGCTCAGCTGCAGCATTATCACCCTGTGTACCAGATGCCTTCTGCTGCTCATGCAAACATCTTTAGTGAGAGGGACTGAGGAAACATCATGCCAAAGGCTTCCAAAGTTGTTCCTTTGGTGCTGTCACTTTTAGCAAGTGCTAATAGCATAGGTTGAAGACCAAATGCCCCTGGAGGTTTTATTTGTGCCTTGACTATTTGACATTTGTGTTTCCAGTGCGAAGGGAAAATGACAAAACAAGAAGGATTATACGTGCTCTTTATTTTCGGTTTTCCGCCCTGTTTCAGTCACGCTTGCCCTGAGCACGTGTGCTGTATTCCTGTGGGCCACGGCGGGGCAGGAGTGAGGGCTTAAACGTGAGCAATGGAAGTGCCTGAGGAGCTACAGCGGATAATGTAAATAAACCGTTTTCATTAACGACCCAGATTTGCCTCTGTCTCGCATAAAGCTGCCATAATCTCGCTTTAATAATGATAAATTAGATATATACAAAGACTGTCTCCAGTAGTTGAGATTACATACATTATTTATAGTAGGGATATAAATCCCACTTCAGTTTATATTGTTTTCTTTGCTACACTATAAGGACTTGAGCCAAAGCCCGTTAAAGTCCTTTCCTAACTTCAGCAGTCTCTGAATTAGGAGTCCCTATTTTTCAAATTAATTTTATTATTCCTTCCTCCTCTTGTAATACTTATCTTTTAAAATAGTTATCAAGGAAAAAAATAATAGTACATATTCAGTATTACTCAAAGTAAGGTATGGCTTGAGTAATTGTTGTTTTTCCCATTCTTAACAGTTTTTAAACCTCCCTTTACATTCCATCACTATTTCAAGTCCTATCCTTCTGAATCCAAGCACTTGCCAGGGCTCTGTGAACTTAATCTGGTGTCCAGCACAAACTGTTACATGTGGGCAGGTGGGATGTATCTGATCCCTTTGCTTCCATAACAGAAGGACAGAGCAATGATCCTGGCAGATTTGCTGGGTTTTTTGTTCTTTGGGGACAGGAAAATTAGGAGAAGATGGCACTCTCCAATTCAAAGGTTAATTATAATTATTTTCCTGCTCTCCTGTTGCTAGCACAAGTAGTCAATACCTTGTTCTCATAATTGTACTTTTATCTGTTTTTCACTGAAACCCAACACCTGAGAGAATCTTCTGATACCAAAACTGTCCAAATTAAACCTAGATGTGTGTTGTGTGTATTACCTGGCCTATTGTCAAAGGTTTCGTAAAAATCTAAGTCACAGGTATCTACTAGTTCCACTTTGTCATGTTTTGTCACCCTCACAAAGAAGCTTGGAGGTCTGGTTTTCCTGTTTTTTAAAATCCAAGTTTCATCCGGGCTATTGTATCATTTTATGGTTTTTAATTTAATTATTTTATCAATGAATTTACCTGACAAAGAAGCACATCCTCTGTGTTATAAAGTGTTCTAATACCACTCAGTGGTAACTGCCAAGTTCTGCTTCTTCCAGTCTGTTTTCCTAAGAGTTGATTTTATTAACAGGCAACCACTTCACTCTTCAGTTGCCTCAGAAGTAGGTGAATATATTTGTCTTCTCATGACTTGTTACAGTTAAATACATTAATTTTTCCCCCAAAACTGGTTCAGTTTCTATAATTTTGTTTGTTTATTTTTTCCAGTTTAAAGAGCAGTTACTTCACACCAGCCATCTTGTTGCTTAGTGATGCCAAGAAATCGCTCTTATCTGCATGCCATTCCCTTCTCAAGTTCTTTTTCCCTCTGAGACTCATCTGTCTGGGATTCTTTTACAATTTCACTTCTCCAGGTTTAAGCAATTATTTTTCTTTAAGTCTCCTAATTGTTCTTCATACTACCCCTAAGCCTTCTTGTCTTCATATTACTTTGAATTCATCTGGATTTGTTAGGATTTGTTTTGTCACTTTGATTCCTCTTTTGTCTTTCCCCAAATTAATTTTTTGTGGCAATAGCTCCTGTAGTTTGCTATTAACAATCTGCACTTTTTAATTTACTTTGTTGTTGTTGATAAGGGCAGTGTGTACCTTTGGCTTGCTATCATATATATAAATAGCCTGCATGATAGGGCCGACTTTTTTAACCTATTTCATACCAATAATGACACTGTTTAAAACAGAATCCCCTCTCTTTTAAAGGTGGCGCTGGAGATGCGTTTGTGTGCTTGGTTTTTTCCTTCTGTTTTTTTCTTATTCTTTGCTTTGGATCCAGACTGTAATACGAATTAAATTTGCTTAGGCAAACCCACTGTGCATTTAAAAAAGTCATTTTAAAGACAGGATCCTGAGGGTCTGACAGAAAAGCTAAACCAGCTGTGCTCTCCAGGACAAACAACACAAATCTACAGAATCTTCTCTTCAGGATCAAATAAGTGAAAGAAAAGCCTCAGAAAGTAAAAGATACTTTTATCTCACAGAAGCAGAGCTGAAAGAATTTAGTGTCACTTAAAATCTTAGCCATTCCTGTTAGACTTGTAAAATCCAACATTTTTTTCTTTTTCATTTTAAGCAGAAGCATTTTCATTTGCTAACCAAACAGCTCTATTTACCTGTTTGATATGAAGGTTGTCTTTAAGTTGAAGAAAAAATGGTTATTCAGCTCTTTAGTGAAGAGCCAATCTCACAAGAATAGTTCCCACTTGTGTTTGTTCTAGCTGATTTGGTTAAGTAGAAAGGAAGCAAGAAAATTATAGAAACCAAAATAGAAATATAATTAATTTGGTCAAATAGTTACCAGATTATATTCCCCATTTATTTCCAAGTAAGCCTCTTGACATTTATTAGGTTGCTCCCTGGAGCTAATAGGAAAGCTCCCATCCATTTTTGGATAAACTGTCTGACTGGAGAACAAGATGTCACCAGATGATTTCCAGAACTGTAAGAAGGGCAAAATACATATGTATGTTCTTCATAAATTGTTTTAAACCTGTGCACTGAGCAACCAATTGCATTTATGCTTCTGCTGGATTTCAGAGAGTGTTTATGGGTAGAACCCTGTACGCTGCATTTCCACAGTGCTTTCCCTTGCGTGCCCTGCGTGCTTCCCCATGGCATTCTGTGGTGCATGGTATGGGCGCTAACAGATGTCAGGGTTTGTACACTGGGCTAGAAGAAGTGCTTGGATTTTGTAAAAACACACATTTCATATCTAAATAAATAATGTAGCTGGGCAGCTGGAGGGATCTGGTAGTGGTTTTATTAAATGCTTTAAGGGAGAAAAGCCAGCAGACAGCCCAGCATGGCAGGGGACATATTAGTGACAGAAACATCTAAAACGCAGGCCTGACTGTGCCTGTGCACAGTGCAGTGTGTCCCCAGTTGTCAGAGCGAAGAGTGTGTGACACACAGAGCATGCAATTCTTTCATTGTTGGGGAAGTGGATAATAAACGACCCTACAGCAAGCAAGTAGACTGAAAATTAAAGAAAAAAGTGAAAAGTGCTAGAAGTCCAAGTATTTGTATTCTGGTTAGATTTTTTTTTTTTTTTTAAACAACTGCACAGGAAAAGGGGAATGTCTTGGTCTTCCCTTTTATTTACCCATTTCTGGGCAGGCTGTCCCTGATTCCTCCCCTTATACCCACTCCATATACACACATTATATTTTTTCATAAACAACCTCAGTATATTATCTAAGTGGAAACAATGAATCGATTTTCTTTTCGGTTATTGAGCTGAATCAAGTCACAGAGGGATCCACTGAGTTCCAGACCCTCTAAAGGAAAAAATGGAAGCAGAATCTTCCCACTTTGTTAGCAGCAAACCTCCAGACTGTCACAGAATTTCAGGTAACTGCAGCCTCAAGATGCAGTTTTATATAGGCCCCAAACTGATCTAAGTCTTTTCTGTTCCCTCTGTTCAAGCCCTCCCTAAAAACGTTTTGTTCTTCATAACAGTCACTAAACAGAGTCAATAATTTTCTTCTGAATTTTCATTAAAAAGCACATGAGTTTGTGACACACAAACTCAGGATCTGACTCTGAAAGGGGCTTAAATACTGCATGGAAAAGCAAACTGGATTCTGTCCCTTTTGAGTCTCTGCAATGGGCTGGAGCTCTCCGAAACCTTACAAGATATTACTGAGATGCAGCCAATCCAACGGTATTTTACAGGAGAGTTTGGCAGCACTGAGATAATTTCACTTTTCCTGGGTTCTCCACTGCTGCAGAATTGCTTCCAACCCAAGTAGCCTTTACTTTGTAAGGAGGCAGTGGAGTTTTTGATTAATACTCATAAATTTAGCAGGGTATTGCTTGGAGGGTTTTGTGTAACAGAGTCCAAAATTAACTGTGCAATTTTTATGCACATTTCTGCCTAAAGGACTGAATATTTGAATATTAAAGCAGAACATCATTTGAATTAGTTGTTCACTCTTTTCCCCACTCCTTTCCTCTCTCTTTTTTTTATTGAAGACCATATAAAACTTCTTCTAAATGCTGGTACAATATGTGCTAAATATGATTATATTTCCTACTAATGATAGTTCAACATTGTTTATTTTATAGTCAGATATTCTTTTGCTTTCTCCTAATAATTTCCTAAGTCCTACTCAAAAAAAACCAACAAAAAAATCTTCCTGGTCATCTGCTAGATGTGATTGTTTTATCATATAGTACTTTGTGAAAAACAAAACTAATCCGTGTTTGTTACTGTGAACTAATTTGGAATATCCTTCCGAAGTTCTCAGCGTCACTGTGGATGTGGCCTCGGACGCTAGATGGCAATGTGTGGCTGTGTGACATCCACGGGAATGGCAGTAGCAAAAGTCTTTCAGCACAGGAGAGAATCCTCATGTTTCAAAAATATTTGTAATATTGCCTTTTTATTATGAAAACAATTATAACGTGTAAATGCTCCGTTTTTGCAGTCTAAAAGCTTTACAAACTTTCTTTTTCCTGCATTATGACTACATGGGGAACATTTCTTAATGAGTTAGACTGGTGAGTACAACATTTACCCATTTTTTGGTCTACTATAAAGCTCTTCAATCGATTAATCTGTCAAAAGGGAGAATTTTCAGTTCCTGGCACCATCAGCATGTTCCTTACCATGAAAGAGAAAGGAGGAATGACAGGATGTTGCCCTCTTCTCTCTCCTCAAATAACCTTTTACTTGGTGTCACGGCAATGATGAGAGTGGACATTTTAAAACTGAGGTGAAAGCAAAAGGTGTTAGGTAGCAATAGCAACCTTATACCCCTATTTTGAGCTAAAGAGTCATCCTAGAGACAACCAGTGCACAGCTGTTACCTTGTCAGTGTTTGAATTCTTTTGGATGACTTCAAAAGGAGTGGCTTCAAAACCATTGACCTTACACAACAGACATATTATTGAAAAGGGCCCGATCCTGCACAGGCTCTTTAGAAAAGATTGTGTGTGTTTTGGTAATGAAGCTAAACCACTTGTGGTGTGTTGTCACTTTGCCATGTCGTATCCTACCTCTGTCCCACTGCTTTAGGTCTCTCTCTTAACCAGTCTGTGTGGGTCACTTTTAATCAAGATTAAATGGTTCCCTATGTTTGTCAGACTTAATGATCTCACTTTGCAGATAGGCAGGCAGAAATAATTTTTAGAGAAATTTTGCATGTAGTGTATTATTGCTGTTCAGACAAGAGGGAAATACAGAATGCTGAGGGCCCACTAAGAGTGTTAGAGGTGGGCATTATACCTGAGGCACCACAGAATGTTACGTTACTCCTGCCACTGGTGTGCTCTCAGTAGGGCAGGAAGGCTGTGTCTGCCTCTTGGGACAGGAGGATGAAAAGGCTGTTTCATGCTGTGATCTGATGAAATTGAAGGGCTATCCATGGCTTGTGATTCCTGTTGGATTGCAGGACGAAGGGACCACTGTCTCATTCTTTCTCTTCTCAGAGGCAATGCTGCTTTCTATGCCCTAAAGGAGAGGCAGAACCCAGAGCAGACATTTTATTTCCTGTTTCTGCTTGTTGGCCTCTCCATCCTAGTGCAGCATCCAGTGCTGTCTTGTGATAAACACCAGCAGTCATCCCATTGGGAAAGGAAGCTTGTATGGGAAAACTAAGATATTTAGGGCCTTTATTAATGACACTTCTCTGCCCCCAGTTTCTTTTTTGCTGTTGATCTCTCTGCTCCATGTTCCCCACTGGTGCTTTATTTTGACATTTTTGACCCCTCATGCACTTCCTTTTTTCCCACCCATTGTCTCTTTCTGTCCTCCTCTTCTTTTCCTGGTAATAGGGTGTATCCCTGTGGCATTTTGTTTTGTTTGGTTGGGTCTGATACCAGCTCCCACCGAAAACATTTTGGTTTGGGTACTCATAACTACTGTGTGTAAGTGTAAACCTCTCATGGCTACAATCCTTTATTTCTCAATGAGAAATACAAACAAGGAAAGCCCTTGTTTAGTGGAAATAAGATTTGGGACTTCCCGCAGACTGATCAACTGTAAAATTAATGCTGAACATTTTGGAGAGCAGTGCTAAAGTAAAACAAATACACCCAATCAATCATGAAAAAATTTTCTTCAGGTTTGAACTTTTGGGGTTTTCTTTCAATAATGCAAAATAAATCAGAATCCAAACTAGCCACAGAGCTGTCTCCATCCTCTTGCAAAGCAATTAGTGTCTTAAAGGAGGCAGATATATACTATGAGCACATACTAACCCCAAATTATGTCCCCAGTACTTTAAAAGCCAAGGTCTCTGTTCCTTCCCTCTGCCAGCGAGGCCACCTGTGCTGAGGGACCGGGGCACTCAGAAGCCAGACAGGGCAGAGCAGGAGCTCCAGCCCACCCCACTGCCAGGAGCCCACAAAGCCTGGCTGGGCCCTGCTATGGTTTGCCTTGAAAGACAAGCAGGGCACAGATATTGCTTGGGAACAACAGCTGTATTTTGAGATTATCTCAACGACCAGGTTACATCCCCTCCTTACAGAAAGAATTTTTCCTCCCATCCTTCCCACTCATGACACCAGTACGGAGGACACAAAACTAAGTGTGCTGTGTCTGAGGAGGTGTCCATGCCTCACGGTTCCCAGCTGGTGGGGAAAACTCTTCAAAACACCCTTTCCAAATCAGTTTGTTTTAATAGTAGATTAAATGCCCTCAAGTCTCCTCCTTATGTTTTCAATGAGAAAATGGCCAAGCAGTAGCTGAAGCCCCTCAGAGAAACAGGACATCCTGAGCTGTGGCAGATCGACTTCCTTTACAAAGTTCTAATGAAAATTTTCAACAATAGCTCTGTGCATGTTCAGAGTGGGGGTTAGCAAGTGCACGTGTTTATGTACCCACACACTCTGTGCAGCGCTACGCAAGCTTTTTAAAATAACATACAAAATACTAGGTATATTTTGCTGGAAGAAATTTGTTTTGTAAATACATATATGTATATTTACTGTGTTATGACATAAGGCAGGATTAGGTAGAGAGAAAATTTCAGGATGTGGGTGGCCTGTTGAAGGTCTTACAGGGAGTGTTCAGTAAAATACCCTTGGAACATAAAATTAAAATAAATGAAGAATAAACTTAACCAAAGTATCAGTGAACATAAACAAATCTTCATGCTAAACAAATAATCTAAGGAAGCCAAAGTGCAATAATTAGAAAGGGATAATTATGCTTCCTCTGCTTCCTAGAAGAGATATGTAAGATTTTCAGTAATTTCCTAAATGCTGAGTGTAAGATGCTGGTGAAAAACGACAAATCTCTGTTGAAGTTTATGATATACAAGAATTTACTCTGGCTGAGGGCCTGTTTCATGGCAATAAAGACATAGTAAATGAAAAAAAACCTGAAAAATACTTTAAAGGTTCTGTCTGCTATAACATATATCTGGAAATGTAACATATAAGAAAACAGTTACAATACCGTAATTTGGATGGGACTGGAGGTAAAACATATTATGCAATTATTGCTTGTGTTGTCTTTAGCTCACGCATTTTCCTCTTTTGGAGGAGAATTTTATTTTTAATGTTTGTGGTTGTAATTTTAGTTCATTTCTGAAGTACCGGTTTTCTAGGAAGAACAACAGATGGACACTGTTCTGATGTCAATTATCTGGAACAGTTCTGTGGAACTCAGTTTAGATTTTGAAGGAATGCTCTGAGGTAATAAACTATTCTTATGATATTTTAACAAAATTACATTGTTGTCAAAATGCAGTAACAGCATGAAAAAATATTTATTAAAATCTCTCTGGATTTTTCTCTTATATGGTAAACAGTCTGGTCTGCTAATCCCTTCTGGATAAGTTGAACTTCATACCCATGCTTAGAATGACCCAGTCATAATTGCAGCATCACCTTTGGCCTCTCTTTTGTGTTTTTGTTGTCCTGTATTCTCAGAAATGTGTCAGAGGCCCATTGTGCTGTATGCTACACAAACACAGTAAAAAAAGACATGCCCCAAATTTGATACAATCATAACTGGGAGGCTTTTCTATTGTTCCTATTAGCACAGTGTAGGGAAGCCTTCCCAGGATCCTTTAGACAGACCACGGCTATAAAAGAATGTTTGGTTTCAAGTTTTTGAGTCATTACTTGTGGATGCTGAAAAGCCTTCAGCAGAGAAGTTTTCGAGCTTTCTGCAGCATCCTGTGAGAGCTCTGCCTTTCTCACGCAAGCTATGAAAAACACTGAGATGGTTTTGTAAACGAATTCTCTGTCTAACACCTGCCAGCTTGTTTTCCAGGTTTTGTTATGGTATATTGGAAAAATATTTTGGAATGGATGTTGTAGAGTCTTAGCCAATCATTCTGAGGGGTGGTTGGTCAAGGGACCAATGGCCTCCTGCCATCTTTGCGAACCAAGTTATATAAGCCAGTCTTTAATTAATAAATTAATTGGCTTTTCTCCCCGGACTTGGACTTTGTGTCGTGAATGTCTCTCCGTCCCTGGTACAACAGCGACATCTGGTGGCCCTAAGCGTGTACAGCAACGCAACCGAACTGTCGCATCTCGGCCCGCGCGTTCCTCGGAAGGTGCGTGGCTCCTCCACCGCGCGGCTAAGGGGACAGGACCCTACTCCAGGCACCGAGGTTTTAGACAAAAACTGAAAAGATGGGACAAAAAAGCTCAAAAGGAAGCACAGTGCTTTCTGCCTGGAGAGCGGTACTAGCTTTGACGGGAGCTGACCTGTCTGATACCGCTCTGAGTGCGTTGTTGGACTGGGCGGCAAGCTATGGGTTTTCAGCAGAACCTGATACTGCGTTCAGCCTCAAGACCTGGCGGTTGCTAGGGGACAGGTTAATTCATGAGCTCACGTACAGAGCAGATGATGTTGCTCAGGAACTGGCTGAATTACTTCGGATTTGGCAATTTTTATATGATATGCTGCTTCAGGTCAAGTCGGGAGGAGAAAGCAGAGGCTTGCCCGGCCCGGAGGGTTCTGAGGGGGGTACAATTTCCAAGGGACTTGAGCCACCCGGGAGTACAGAGACTCAGGGCAGCATGGATGCTGAGTCTCCAGGACCGTCTCCGGTACCATCAGAGACTGGGATAGTTCCCACGTCTCGGATGCCGTCGGGGCTGGGGAGTGCTGCGGAGGCTGCGCGGGGGTTCTGCTCTTCGCCCCGTGACTACGTTCTGCCTGTACATCTATCTCCACACGACATCGTTATGCCAAAATATCCCTAGCCTGCGGAACAACTCACGAGAGTAACCGGGCGACAAGAAGAGTACACGGAGCATCCGCCTCCCTTTGCTTCGGGGGCCACCCCCCTCCCCGTCACAGGGCCCTGCACCGCTGCTTTTGCAAACGGATATAAGGCACATCCCTGAATGTGGCCAGTTTAAATACGTGCATGTGTCTATTGACACTTTCTCCTCAGCCGTGTGGGTGCCTGCTCATACTGGAGAGAAAGGCCGCGATGCCATTGCCCATTGGAAATTGGCTTTGGCGATCCTGGGCATGCCTTCCTCTGTGAAAACCAATAATGGCCCTGCCTACGTTTCACACAAGATGTGGCAGTTTTTGCACCTATGGGGTGTGAACCATACTCTGGGTATTCCACATTCTCCTACCGGCCAAGCCATTGCTGAACGTGCTCACAGAACCTTGAAGCGTGTTTTGGAGGGACAAGAAGGGGGAATGCATGGAGAAACACCACAGAGCCGGCTAGAAAATGCTATATATACAATTAATCATCTTACAGTGCCACCAAATTCAAAGAATCCTGTTATTTTGAATCATTTTCTTTGATTGCAGTCTTCAGGTGAGACGCACCTGCCTCGAGCCAAAGTCTGGGTACAGAACCTACTCACTAACAAGTGGGAAGGTCCGTGTGAGCTTATTGCTTGGGGCCGTGGGTATGCTTGCGTTTCCACAGATACTGGGGTACGGTGGCTGCCTGCGAGATGTGTCCGCCCTGACCTGCGGCACCAGAGGCAGAACATGTAACCTCTGTATGATGACCAGAATGCAGGCCATCAACCAAATGATGCTTCTAATGATGACCAGGACATTGACCATCAGTTGGATGGTGCTTCTACAAGCAGAGACTGAATTTTAAGTTTCTTTTGTTATGGGGTCAGAACACTATGGAGTCAGAACGTTAGAGCCCTTAAGGCTATTCAGAACTAGCAACTGGCGTAGAGCCCTTAAGGCTATTTAGAATTAATAACTGATGTAGAATTGAGTTCGCCAGATGTATCTCCCATGGCACCGCTGGAGAATCTCTCTGCCTGCTTTAAATCAATGTCTGATTTAAATTCCGTTTGGTAACTGGCCATTGCCAAACGGACCCCTCATGCTGTGTTTGTTCTCCTTGCTGCAAGGGATCCCACAGAGGATTACAAACGCTACCTTTTTGGTCTTAAACAGAAAGGGGGAATTGTGGATGCTGAAAAGCCTTCAGCAGAGAAGTTTTCGAGCTTTCTGCAGCATCCTGTGAGAGCTCTGCCTTTCTCACGCAAGCTATGAAAAACACTGAGATGGTTTTGTAAACGAATTCTCTGTCTAACACCTGCCAGCTTGTTTTCCAGGTTTTGTTATGGTATATTGGAAAAATATTTTGGAATGGATGTTGTAGAGTCTTAGCCAATCATTCTGAGGGGTGGTTGGTCAAGGGACCAATGGCCTCCTGCCATCTTCGTGAACCAAGTTATATAAGCCAGTCTTTAATTAATAAATTAATTGGCTTTTCTCCCCGGACTTGGACTTTGTGTCGTGATTGCCTCTCCATCCCTGGTACAACAGCGACAATTACTAGAACTACAATAAGGTAAAGACTTTTTGTTTTTCTAATCTCAAATGAAGATGTGAAAAGTCTCTCTCATTTTGTGTTTCCAAATTGGAACCTGGTTTTAATGTTCCTGGGAAACAGTGGAATGTGGGCAGGAAGTGTTTGCTCTGAAGGAGAAGCACTGTGGTGTCCCACATCAGCAGGAATAGCTAAGCCCCAAAGATGTGTAACTGTGTGAGCTCCACTTGTTGTAAGCCAATAAGAGCAGCCCCAGGTGATTTACAACTGCATTTAACACACACTCAAAAATAGGGACAAGTAGCAAAGCTCGTGCTAGAAAATGTGGATACAGGTGAGCAAGGTTTGTGTTGATAGATGGATGTGAATTCTGGAAAAGAGAAAATAAAAACTTGCACGAAATACATCTCATACAGAAGAAATACTTCATAATCTTTAATTTTTCTACAGATTTGACTGTCTTGCATCTTAAACTCCTCCATAGAAGAGATTTTTACCATAAACTTAAATTTTCAACTTTCTGAGAAGATCCTTAAAGATTCTGATACAGCATCAGAGGAAAAAATAATTGGAAAAATAAGTGTCAATCAGATGCATTTTACTAGGACAGATATTTGCATGATCTGTGCTATGTCCAAGAATGACCTAACTTAAACCTGTAGACTTTAGGAAGATGTTGGTTTTATACCTTGGGTCAGAAATCTTGTCACTGTCAACCTCTTTAGAGTCACTGTGGATTTAAACAGAAAAATTATGTCCAGGATATTTTTGTTCTAGTGTCCTTAGAACCCTTAGGAAGGGAAAAGCCCATTGTCAATTATTTTGGTGTGGTTTAATGCTGCACTTCTTTAGGATCTGTGGAATGCTTAATGTCTTCTGATGGATAATTAAACCTGTGTCTTACTGGGAATATTCCTACTGGTAAATGTAGCAGCTAGTTAAGAGGAAGAGGGCTGATAACTGGCCCTAAATTGGGAGAAGGTTCGTTTGTTTGGCATGATGTTGGAATCTGCTCAGTGACTCTGCTTCCTGCAAGCTGGTTGGAAGGTGAAGTTGCACATGGGGCTGAGGAGGAAGAGAGGATGAGTGTGAGCAGACAGACACAACCATTTCAGTGCAGTGCAAGAATTTGCAAATCACGTTTGAAGTGATTTGCCTCCATACCTGGAGAAGACTTAGAGTGGACAAAAGCAACCTCTGGCCCTGAACTTTTTGTTTTGTTATAAAGCTTTGATTTTTAAGGTTTGCATTTACATCTCTAATCAAATCTGATTTCAAAGCTAAGCCTGAAGCTCAGGACACAAGCTGTTATCCTGCTTTCTCTTTTATTTCTAGAGTTGTGCTGCTTATGGGACTGAATAGGATCACTAGCCACTTGTTTCCAGTTAGGATTTCAGCAGAGTGATTAGTTTGTCACAATTGCCCAGCAGATCCCATCGAGAGCAATGCTGGATATCTTTGAGAAACCAGGTGCCTCGTTTTCAGTGGTTAAGTGTGGTTTCAGGTCTCCTAGAAATTTAATCACACAACTGTCTATAAAGACAGTTTGTTAACAAAAGTTGTAATTTAGGGTTACATGGATGCAGCTCTGTGTTGCCACATCTTTCATTTTTGAGGATGATTTAAGGTATGGGGATGCAATATTTTATAACCCAAGTCATAAAATTCCAATTCCAGTCATATCTTTCCCTGCAAATAAAAGTTCAAACGAGTCATTTTCAGTTTAAGTTTTATGCACATACTAAAATAAATCACTACAGAAGTTTGATAAATTCTTCACACAGATTAAATTCAAAATAAGGCTTTTCTAGACTGCATTTTCCATAAATAACCAAAGGTTGCAAATGCATTACAAACTCTGTTAGCATCTAAGCATCTATTAACATCATGAAACAAGTAGAAACACCTGCTGTGATTTAATGACCCTATTGGCTAGAGGGTAGGAAATTCAATTGGTTAATGCCTTATTCCAGATCCTTGATAACTGTGCTTAAGCAGTTAAGCTTAAGCTTAACTTGATGGCTTGAGCCATCTTCTGGAGGTTTTGTTTCCTTTGCAGGTAGCAACACTGAGTAGAAACAAAATAGCTCAGAACACAGAGGATAAAAATGGATCATCTGAGAGCACCAGGCAAGTAACACAAAATGGTTTATTGTGGATTAATTATCTTAATTTTGGGGTAGTCCTCACAGAATGAGAGGAACCATCTCTCCAGCCAAAAGAACCCAAAAGGGTATGGGGTCCCAACAGAAACATGTGGGATTTATTTTGTTTTGCTCAAATTTGAGACATTAAGCCATGCAGGCCTGAGAAATAAAACTGACCTGTTGAAATGATCATACTACTTTCTGCAACTGAAAACTCTGGGCTAACTTAGTTGAGTATGTGAAGGTGTCTTTTAGAAGCATGAGCGTCTTGGTTTCCCACCACTGTAAGCTGGATTTCATGAGGAGAATGTACTGTGTGTGAAAACTGAAAAGGAGGTGCAGTTCAAGAAATTACAAGCCCTGTACGTCCCCCTTTAGTTTTTATGCTTGGAAGAAAGTAGAGAAATGAAGTCTTGGCTTCCAGTGGAGATAAATTTCTGTTTCCTGCTTCCACCAGTGTAACAACTGCACTCTCAGTGGCTGGAGTGCCCATCCTTTTTATTCGTTCCCTGCCAGCTCCTGGGGAGGGGGAGGTTGCCTGCCTTGGTGTTTGGACTATTATTGCCCAGGCTGCTTTTGATCATACTGTTTCACCTGCATTGGATCTGACTCTGCTGTTTCTTATATACAAAAGTTGCACCACTAATACCCTCCCTTTGTGTTAATTAGCTCCCACTGTAAAGGAGGGTTGAGATATGGGTGCAAGCTGCTCTCAAAGGAACGAAAGCCCCATGGCTGAAGTTAACCCCACAGGACTTTCTTAAAGCCATGCAGGAAATCTGTGACAGATCCCAGAATAAATCCCAGATTTCCTGTCTCCTCCACTTGTGCTGTAACTACAAGGCCCATAATTTCTTAGCTGAGGAAAGCATGGTCTAATATTATCTTTCCTTTTCTGGTTTGCTGTTGCTTCAGTTCACTGCTCGAGTTGCTGCCATATGTTGGGCTGTGACTGTTCATCCCTATGTCTCTTTTTTTGTTGTATTTTATAGAACATGCATGAGTGTTGTACAGTGAGCAGTGTTAATGCTGAGCACCAATACTGTCCAGCATTTAAGTAAGCAAAACTCAGTAAAAGTGAGTATTTGCAGGTAAAGATAACTTACTGTCTGAGACCCTCTTCAAACTAAACTGCTCATACTTCTAATCTAAGTAGCATTCATAGAAGAAGGTTTGGTATGTATCAAATAATAACTGCCTGTGCTAAGATAATACATTTTCATAGAGTTAAGTTATTTGAATGAGTAATTTTCCTTTTTGCTTATGCCACTTTGTACTTTGGAAAATTGGCACATTCTGTTGTTCTCAAGCATCAGTCCTCTTTAATGAATTATAAATTAATAGGTGCAGCATTATCAAGGGAAAGTAACTAATTGTGGATCTATAATTGAATGAGATGCTCTGAAGATATTATGACTTTTACTAGGGTTTGATAAAGAGAAGTTGGGGGAATTTGGTTTGCTCATTGGGTATCTTAGATATTCACATATTCACGTGGATTGCTGAATGTCTCATCTATTTTTTTTTTTTAGATACTTTGCCGCTAGGTTTAACTTTAATAGTTTTCATTCTGTGCTTCTCAATTTGCCCTCATATGGTTCTTCTTTAGATAACATTACTTGTACAAATTCCAACTGAAGCAGAATCAGTAATCTTCAGCCAGTCTTGACAGCATTTCTAATGCAGTGCAGCTATGGAATTTCATTCTATCTCCTTGTTGCAAAACTGTAGCTAAATAACTGACCAGAAACGTGGGAACAAATGAGCTTTGCTGAGTGCCCTCTTAATTTATAGGATGACATTTAGATCACTCATTAAATATGTAATTGTTTTGAATGCAAAACCTTTGTAGACTTCAGTGGGCAATTTCATAAGCAGGAAGCTGGAGGTTTGTGCTTTACAGATGTTTAAAAATAAAGCGTAACTTCCAGCCCAGCACAGAAACCAATGCACGAGTCTGCAGGGAGCTGCTCTGAGTGTAACCCAACCAGTGCTGAGCCTGAGGAACACCCCAGGAGAGCTGCCTGGCCATCTGTGCACTCTCCCCAGCATTCTGGGGCCCAAGAAGCTTTTTCCGTGGGGCAGACATGGGTCCACAAGAGGGCTGGTGCTTTGCCACATCCCCTGGTTCCTTCTAAAAACAAGAGCAGTGAGCACTGATGTGCAGAAAGTCTTTCCTCTGCAGGGATTAGTTGCCTCCAACTCACTGTTATCCTGGTGGGTCTTGCCCGGCTCCTCACAGCTCTCTGTGCACCAATGTAAAACTGGTTACTTTTTGCTGTGGGAAGAGTTACTCTTTGAGGTGGGTGACACCACTGGTGGCAACATCTGTACTGATTCTGAACATACTGCCCTACAAAATAAAACAGAAAACATCAAATTAAGGAATGATACTGCTTTCTTGAGACCACTACAAGGCAGAAGGATAATGAAGATTTGGAGGATGATGGTGAGGGGGTTGATGTCTCCCCCACAGACCTTTAATGAACATGAGAGCAACATGGCACAGATCCAGATATTAAACTCCAGCTTAAAGTGTAAAGCTTAAACTTCCAGTGTAAAGTGGAAGGGTCTTAACCCAGGTGGTTATCAAATTATTAGACTGTAACAAAGCATTAAGAAAGCTATCACTCAAAAGGTAAAACTTCAGTCTGAATATGCTTTTGAGAAAGAGTATGCTGTGGTTCCTAATTAAGTTTTCATTTTAAAAAAGAGAAATCTGTAGATATCCTACCTGTCATCTGCTAAACAGAGCTTTAGATTGATCTCAGTATTTGATACTCATGTAGTATAAAGGAGGCTAACAGCTCACAGTGGACTTAAAATAATGTTTGTGTGAACTGGCACCCAGTCTCTGAAACATTTTTCTGCATTTTCTGAGCTGGCGATGCCAGTCTACATGAGCTACCAGTCTAAATCTTAATGGGCATGGAAATAACCACCTTAGCCTTTCAGTTTCTCTTACCAAGGTATCTAAGAAGTCAGTCCTGAAAGGAGGCAGAGTTTACAACTCTGTGTGCATGGTTCTGCTGAGGAGCTTCCAGCCCCAGTCCTGGGTGTAGTTGGGTGAGGGATATGATAATGTGATATCTGCTAACTGACTCAGAAACTGTGTACTTAGAGGGAAAGATGCTTCCCTTGCCACTTCTGATTACTTTCCTTCATCTCTCACCTTGATTTATAACCATTTTTACTATATTATGTGTAAAATAGTCTATATATACTATATATAAAATAGTAGCCCCAGAAAAGTATCGAATAGTCCCCCAAACAAGCTCTGTGTACGTGGGAGGAGTTGATCTAGTTCAGACACTGAAGGATGCCCTCTGTACATGGCACAAATCCGTCCTTGGAGTGCAAGGCCAGTCTTGCCAGTAACAGCTCTTGGAATGACAGCAGATGTTTGTCTCCCAGAGAGCCTGGGCAGCCAAGCTAGCAGAGCTCTGTGCTCGCACTGAGCTCCTGAACTTTACCTACACCCAAATTATCATTCATTTTTCTAAATCAAGTAATTATATTCAAGGAACAGAACAGCTGCTAAATTTCATAGGATACCCTCATGAATTAACAAGCAAGATTAACAGGAGCAGAATAATAATTAATTATACATTAATGTACATGACAAACACTTTTGGTCTCATAGCACTTTGTGTTTAGCTTAGACATGGAATATGGAAACGTATTTACAAGCTGAGGACATGGCTTTTTCAAGGTTGGAGAGTTAGATGACACCCACAGATTTTTCCCACCCATAATATTGAATTCTGAGACTCATGGCTTCACTCCTTACACATAATCAGAAAAGCACTACTCTTCCTCATGCTGCACTGGTACATTGCTTCACATATTAGTGCCAGCTTCCTGGCATGTACTCAGGAATAACAGGGGGTAACACAGTGGTCACAGGTCACCTTAAAGGGATAAATACATTTCAGAGACACAGAGGACTTTCACTGACAGCACGGAGCTGAACTGCTCCATGTTCATTTGATAGTAGCCTTTAACCTCCTTTTCATCTTTGTAGTTTAGAAATACTTATATGTCTCTGTAGTTGCAGAGTTGTTCTTACTTCTGTGATGCTTTATGAATCCAAAGTGATATGATTAGCGATTTATGTCATTATTTTGATTGCAATTGAGACAAGTTAAAGAGAATATAAGCCAGCTTCAGTTAGAATATTCTATCTTTCCCATAAAGTACGCTTTATTTAATCTAGTTGCTTACAGTGGTTCCGCCTGGTTAATGAGGCTACATGCAATAGTTGTGTTACCAGAAACCATCAGGTCTCTTTATGCTGCTGTTTTTAGCAAGCCTGATTTCTTTGTGAAAAACAGCTGTTATGTACTTGGACTATCTGAGTTCAAAGACATAATCAACAAACCTCATAGTTCTGCAGTCAGAAAGCTGTTTAGTTCTATGAGACTAAGGACTGATTGCAGGATTAGAATATCCTTAATAACAGCTGGGTGCATCTGGAGACTTCTGCAGCCATAGTTCCTTTCTTCATCTCGTTACAGTAATTGGTTTCTACTGTTTCTTTCTACATTGATTTGAGATGCAAATAAATTTTAAAAATTCAATTAAATTTCCCAAATGAAACTTAACTGTGATGCTTTTCAGGATTAAAGATAAAAATATAACCATCATGTAGCTATATGCACTTTGCAAGTTTGAGAATAATTCAAATCTTATTTTCTTTGTATGGAGATATTGAGGCATATGCATAAATCATTAATAATGTATATCATAAAATATTATCAATTAAAACAATAAAAATTTAATCAGTGATGCTTAGCACAGGATTTCAGTTTTATATGAGTGCTGAAGAACATACACCTTCAATTCCTATTACAGTTGTCTGCAGAAGTACCACACCACCTGGTCACCACAAACAACAACAGCCATTCTCAATTAACTGCCTAAAATGGCTCTTTTTTCCCTTCTAATTCCTGTTTGTGTGCATTCAGTGCCTATTTCAGGGATAAGGACAATTGAGACCCTTATTTTAATACCCTCCTGATTTACAAATCCAATTCTGCCGGGTGAGAGGGAGCTGGTTTATAAGAAGTTTCCCCAGCAAACACAAACCCATTCATAAGCTGAATGCAGTGCTCACCCGAGGAGCTGTGTAACCAAACTTACAGAGCTTTACAAATGAAGCAGGGGGCTGCAGAGCCACCTGCAGTAAGTGCATTCCACTTTGACCGAGCACACTTTCCCTGTGTGCAGATCTCTTAGGGAAGAACACGAGCTCCCAAGGTGAGGCTCCTGTTGGCTGCAGGTGGATGCAATCTCCGAGCTGATGGACAAGGTGCAGTGGTGGCAGCAGGGGAGGCAGGAGTTGAAGCAGTGCAGCTGTAGTGCATTATCAGAAAGCTTGATAGTCTGCCTCCAGCTTGAGCTTACTAGTTTGTGGAGCTGCTCGTATGTCAGCACTTGCAGTTTAAGATTCCTCGTGTTCTTAATGGCATGGACTTGCAGGGATATTTTCCCCCCAGATAATCCATGCTGTTCTGCAGCCTCTGTAAAGCAATCATCCAAAGCTGGTGAGCAGGATTGTTTTTCCTCAAATGAGCATTTCACTCAATTAACTGCTAACATATACTAATGTCCTTTAGTTGCTGATCATTTTTATTTATTTTGTCCAATTATTTTTAAAGTTCAATTTTTAACCATAGCACTTAAATGATTTTATAAGGATTTATTGTTAAACCACCTGTATTCAGTGGTTTAATGCAGGCTGATAATCAATTGTGCAATATTCTCTGGAAAGGAAATCACTCTCCTTCTAGAATAATCTGTTATTGTGCCACTTTGTAAACATGGTTTAATTATTTTCTCAGAAAGTGAGCAAAGATAAATGTAGAACTTGACAGTAAAAAATGGAGTAGAACTGCTTAGGTTACCAGCTGTATCCCATAATATTTTAGACAGACAACAGAAGATTAATTTTCTTGCAGAACTTTTTAACTTAAGCTCTTTCTAATCTTCACAGACATAGAAGCAGAAGCCCTTACACATATTTGAAATAGGTAAGAAAAAAAGTTGTGGCTTTTTTTTTTTATTTCTAATAATAAATGTGGCTTATTTTTTTATTTCTAATTTTCAGCTTTAAAAGGTGCTTGCCTTGATGCTTTGGAATCACAAAAAGCATTTTTAGTTTCATTCCAATGGATGTTTTCTCTTGGCGAGGTTTGTTGTTTCTAGCAGACTGACCCCATCTTAAAAATCTTCCCAAAATCTTCTTGGTGTAGAACTGAGTTCAGAATTTGTGTAGGCTTAAAAACCAGTATTCACAAGGAATATCCATGGGAATGGTAGCTGTGAGTAACAGAAGGGGTCACCCCTTAATCCTCCTTCTGCCCCTCTGGGCTGTCATTGTTGTCTCCTCAGTGTGAAGGAGGAACTAGATCAGAAGCAATTCAAGTCAAAGCTACTAAAAAGTAACTTTTTAAGACATTCTTCCCCCTGAAACCATCACTCTCCTTTACTGAAAAAGCTGCTTTATATGGCATCCCTGTCCTCTAAGCTTCTTAAACTGATAATGAAAAGAGCAGAGCATATCTGCTGAGTCAGCTGCTGCTTTATTAGAAAACTAACTGGGGGGGCTGGAGAGGGGGAAGTAAAAATACCCTGGTGTAGAGAGTTCACTGCAGAGTCAGTTCAATAAAACTTGTGCTTCCCAGTTCTGGCAATGCATTTGGACATTTCAAAGGGCTTGATAAACAGCAATAGCCTTGTCTCCCACACATTAAAGCTTCATCAGTGACATTATATGAAAAGAAGAAAAACCTGGCAGAACAGTAAAGCAAAGGGTAAGGTGTTCCTTGGATGGGTCAAGGTGCTCTGAGTTCCTCTTGCTTTGCCGAAATAACAGCATTTCTTTTCTGGCAGCAGAACATCTGTAACCTCTGTCTGTCTCAAAGCAGCACATCTGTTCACAGTTATGGGCCAGTACCCATACAGGAAGCTTACTTGTACTGCACTCAGAGATGTGGGATCAGAGCTCCCAAAAAACATTCTTAAAACTTTAATTAGTGAAGGAACAGAGGATAAAATGAATGCAAATCAAATCCATGAGAGTTAAAACCCCAAACAACTGCTTTTAACCTGATGAACATCTAGACAGAGCTATAGGCAACAATCAGAGTGTTTTATTCAATGTTGTATTTCTAAATTGATTTTAGTTAAAATTCCTGATTCTAAAGAAGACCAAGGAGTAAAATTCATATCAGTAGTGTAGCAAAGCACATAAAGAACCTGGTGGGCTGTCTGATCATAATGAATTCATAGCACAGCATGTTTTCTGAAGTCATTCCTGTCCTGTCAGCTCAGAGCTGCTGCAGTGTTTCCCTTTATCGGGTAGCTTCTTGGAAATACTTCTAGCTTTAGGGGAAATGTTGAAACCTACAGCACGCACAGTTTGCAGTAACATTAAAATCAGTTTACTGTTGCTACAGTTGCCCTGCAAAGAGCACATTTATTTCTTTTGGTTCTCTTACCTCTGAAAATACATTTTGAGTGCACTGAGATGTGTATTTTCAGTCCTAAAATATTAGGCCTATGCATATGCAGCTTTCTAATTATAATATCTGCCTTGAACCCAGTTATTCCAAGTCTGCTTTAACTGGAATACAGAAATATTTCTGAGAATAGTAACACCAAAACCTTTTGCCCTGTGTCAGGGAAGACAGATCAGAAGGCAATTTAGAAAACTAAAATTTAAAATACCTTTGTATTTCATAACATCACCCAATTATTTTGTTCAAAAGAATTAATGGACTTGTTTGAAACACACAAATATTAGTAAAAAGTAGACTGAGCTGAGATTTTTCCCTTGGATTGGTTCTGCTTCTTGATAATCTTAACTATGAGGCTGACCTTGCTCTCCACCTTAAACCTATTTAATGTAGTCCAATTTGTGTCTTGGAATGAACTGATAATACTGAAATTTGCCTGTAGGATGCCCCACTTCTCAGCTGCTGGAAATATGGTGTTAATCATTCACTAAAAAAAGGAAATTACATTTCCATTTTCCTATTTCCTCGAAGCACAAGCACTTCAGCATTTCAGTGTTCCAGCAGAGTCTATTTTGTGAACTCTGAATTCCATCGTGAAGCCCCTGAAGGAGGTCACTGTTGTAGACAATGACTTCTAACACACTAAAAGTTGTAATTGCTAAAACAAATTAATCTGATGACTAATCTTTCGTTCTTAATTGACAGTCATGACTTGTAAGACGCATAATCACCACGGCATTTTATGCATTCATTTGTGTGGCAGGGAGTGCTTTGTACCTCCAAGAAATAATGTATAAAATATGACTGGGACATAAAAATGTCTAAGTTATTTACATAAAGACGCTTGGGAGGTTTATAACGTGCTCATCTCTGGCTTAACTCTCTTCTAATTGCAGTTAATAAAATGCCTCCCCTTCCCGAAGTTCGAAGGGCAATAATGTTCCTGCTGAGTAAGTTGTGGCTGAACCTGCAGCTCCTGAGACTTAGGGGATATAGTGAAAATTCTGTCTCTGTTGCAGGGATTTCATCTGTCCGCTTGCCAACCACATACTAGACACCAGAAAGTCACTACATCATGTTGGACAAATTCCTGCTCTGCTGCAAAAGCTTGAACTCTTGCCTAATATTTGTGCAGTTAGACATGGAGAAATTATTGGCATATTATTGAATGGCACAATTTAGTCATTTTAAGATGCTTGAATATCAGCATTTTTTCTTGTGCAAAGTCCTGGATACCTTCACAGTGTATAAATAGAAAACATTAGTAATCCCACTGAGTCATCAACTAAAACTAGACAAAAGCATTTGCAAATATGTAAATATTTGCTCTTTCACTATAAATCTAGCAGTTTAATACATATAGGTGTTTCAATAATACCAGTTTAAGGTTTAAATTGATAGTAAAGCTCTAAATGTGAGACTGTGGGATGTGAGGGAAGAGCTTTCAGCATGGATTCTGTGTTGCAAGTATTCTATCAGGTTGGTGAGCTTGGTAAACAGTTTCAGTACACTGGCTTCAGACATCACTTTCCAAAGATCCAGTGCACAGGTCAGCTGATCCTCTATATGCAAGTACCACAGAAAGAGGGCCTATAAATATATTACCTGCTGGGCATAGTCCAGAGAATAGCAGCCATTACAAGCATGGTTTTTAGAAAATGAGCAGAAACACAAGCATGACAGATGTTATTGCATTTGCTCTTATGGCACCAAGGTCAGAAAGTTATATAAGAGGCAATGAGTTGAGTGCCTAGTTTTCTTCAGAAAAGAGTTTTACTCATTTTTTCTGTGCACAGGTTGAGGGGGGAGAAGAGCCTGTCAGTGATCATAATTAAGCATCAACAAGTTTAATTCAGAATTAACAAACATAAACTAGGCAAAATTGATGAACATATATTTGAAGGCTGTGATTTGAACTGGAGGAGTTACCATAGCCTATGTAGTTAGATCCAAAGTTTCCTAGAGCAGCAAAAAACTTGAGTTTCCTCCGAAAAAATAACTTTGGCCTCAATGACCACGTGCTGTCTGGCAGGAGATACCAAAATCTCGAAGTACACCATGGGAGACAACAGCTAAAACAATTAGTGTAGTAAGTTGTTTTGTATAACTTTTTCTTCCAAAATATTCAGAGCAGGTAATTTTTTTATGCTTGATTTCTTTGGAATCTGAACTTTATTAGTAGTCACTGTAAGACATGTAGCAAGGTCCTTGTTAACTTCAGGTTTGCCAAATTTTCAAGGAGAACATCAGCATGGATAAAGGTCTATTGAGCAGGTCATTCAGAAATGGAATCAGAAAGTTTCATGAGGCCCTGTATGCCTTGCACGTGATTGATGCTGCATGTTAAAATATATTGGAGAAACCTGTAAAGATTTCTTCTGTAAACTCAGTAGCACACAGAAAAGAAAGCTGGCAAAAACGTTGAGAACAGAGCGCAGAAGGCAATGATTTATATTGATGTTTAAGGCTGGAGAGAAGCATATGATTGTTTTATCAAACATCAGGAGTTTTCCCAGAGAAACTTTGCTGGTTTTGTTGATAAGTGCACAGCTGACTAGTTGCTTTTCACTCTAGCAAATTATTCTGTTGATTGATAGCTCAGTTAATTTCAGAAGGAGCCTTCTTGCTGCAGATGCAGCTGTGAATTCTAATCAAGTGAAGCAATTAACTGCTATCTCTGTGGCTGCAGAGGAGCCAACCTGAGAACCAAATGTACTGAGAACAGTCCTTAGCAGATAACTGGGAAGAGTGAAATCCTGCCTAATATTTACTCCCTATAACGATCCCTTAAGTTCCTTAAGTACTTAAGTATTTAGTAACTGCATTTGTCAGTATTACTCGATCAAGATTTCTATTTTCATTATTTTTAATTTTACTTAGTTTAGTAATTGGTAAAGAGGGATTAAACAAGGAAGACCTTACACTGTGACTAAGTTAAATAACTGACTTCCACCTATTTAGTCTGGATACAGTATAAGTATCTTGCGTCCCAGGTGGACTTACAAAGATTGTCTGCTACGGATTTCAGTGAGAGCAAGCTTGATGCCAGGTCATATAAAGCCCAAGGTCAGCATATCAAACAATATTAGAGTGAAAACTTTTCAGGATTATGTCTTTATGGTGTTCAGATACAGAAGTTTTAGAATTCTACCCATTGTAACTGCTAATATTGATAGTCACATGAGTAAGAAGAAGAAGAAAGCAGGTGTAGTTTTTCAGACGTGATTAACTACAATATAAAAATAGTCTCGTGGAGTAGAGTCTCTAACCTGGTCTACAATATTCTTTCACACACAATTTTTCACTTTAATGTCAGTTGAATTCTATTGTCACTGAGTGGAAAAAAGCAGCAGTTAAATGAAAAAAAAGTCAATCAATTATTTAAGCAAATGAAGGTATAAAAAGTTTATCTTATATGAGGCTAATACAATAATATCCCTTCTTTTTATATTCTGTGTAAAGAAAAAGAATTTTCTATAAAAACAGTATATAAAAAGTCAGCTTTCATCAACAGGTATTGACTATATCTCTTACAACTGCCACCCTCAAGTGAAACAAACACCCAAAATAACCTTCACAACGCTAGATCTTACTCACCCTATATTTTGATTTTCATTATCTCATTTGCATGATGCATTTGCAAACTGATAAGAGAAAGGAATTGTGCCCATGTTTCAAGAAGTGGGGCCTGCCTGGCCTCCAGCTGTTCCTGATCTTGAAAATTGCAAGACTACAAGCTAGCAAATTAAGATTCCCCAGAACAGCTGAATTGTGCTGGCTTGGAATTGAGCTAAAAGGAGTTAAGGCTTGCTGAGTGTTTTAATCTGGCAGCAGAAGGAAGCGCTTATTGATTCTTCTTTTTCTTAGTCATCAGATAAAAATTTAGGAAGCGTTCAGATATGCTTGGAGCAATTTAACAATGCTTACAAATATACTGATTGGCATGCCTGTGGGTAGTGCTGCTTGGTGATTTGCTGAAATTGCTTATCAAACATTTTAAAATAATTTTTCCCTTTTTCCAGGACAGGGTAAAGGCAAGGTTAATAGGGACATTTCTACATTCTAGAAGAAAGTACCTTGATGTGTAAAGCTAACCTTGCTTTTGGAGCAGAGGTGAGGGAAATTACTGCAATTTAATCATTACTTTCTTTTGTATAAAATGAAGCCTATGCTTAGGCAACTAGAATATACCTCCTCATTGAAATCTAGTTTGGGATTGCTTTAAAGCCCATATGTAACTTCAAGAATGAACAGAGTATTTTTCTGGATCACATGTAGCTGTTCTCTTTCCAAATACCTTAATCCCAACCTGCCTCAGCGGTGAGCCTTTGGTCCTGCCAGGGCCCCGAGGGCACTTGGAGACTGAATGGCCCTGAGCAGCCTCCCTGGGGCCTCCAGCCCCAGCACCCAACTCCCCCGGGAGCCCGGGACACACATTCCCACTGAGCCCTGAGCCTTCCCTTTGTGCCCTATGCTATAGGACTGCCTGTGCATCCCTGCCTTGCCTGTGGGTGTCCAGCCATGGATCCCACTGACCCAGCCTCTGCCCACGGACCGATTTCCTGGCCTGACCTCAGCCCTGCCTCGTGGCTTTGGCCTGCCCGGCAGTCCCTGGGCTGTGGCTGACCCTGGGTACCAGCACCGGGCCTGATCCTCGTGGCTGATCTGTGTTCCTGCCTAAACCTCAGCCCTGCCTATCCCCAGCATCTTTCCTGGAGATCCGGAGATGCTGTTGAGGCTGCTGCTGGCACTGCTGGGTTGGCTGTGCCTGGGCACTGTGGGGCTATGGAGCTGCATTGTTGCCCTCAGCTCCCCAGAGGAGCTGCTCCTGCTGCTCCTTTTAGCAAGGCAGCTCCTTCTTTTGTACGCAGAACTCATACCTGGGTCACCTGGTAATTTAAAAGGAACTTTCTAATGATGTAGGAAGGAAGTTTGAGGTTTACAAGTCCATTCATCATGGGCAAGAAGTTTGAGCGCTAAAATGAGCTAGAGACTTCTTGAGTCACGAAATTCAGAATCCAGCAATTAAAAACAGCCATATTTCATTCAGAGGAGGCCAAAGAAGATCTGTTCTCTTCTCTGTCATAGATAGAAAACTGTAAAACTTCCTCTAATGTGCAATAATATCCATCCAGGCTTTTGTGTGAGACAAATTGTGTGGTGTCAGTTACATAGAGGAAAACAGGCAGGATGGGAAAAGGCAAGCTTTTAAAGTCTGGCATATTTAGTCCTCACTCATCCAAAGTTAAAATTAATTGCATTTGGATCAGTATTACGTTAATTGTAAAGGCTGTTTCTCTAGTTTCAGCTTTTAATAATCAAGACAGCTTTCCAAGTGTACACCGTGCATCCAGCTCTTTCATTTAGTTCTGTTTGGAAAACCGATCCTGGAAAAACTCAGAATTCTAAAGCCAAATTTGTACGGGGGCAAGCTCCGTTGATGGCAAGAAATTTCCACTACTTCAAATTTAACCTAACTTTTGAACTATCCCTTTGAAATGGCTTTGTGTCAGCCCACTAGTAGGTGGGTCAGAAATGGTCTATTTGTATGGTTACTTGTAAGTATAAAAGCACCAGTTATTTTAGACACATAGACACTGGTGATGTTTATGATAAATTTTCCTTCCTACTTGCTGAGACTAATGTTTACCTCATTGCTTTTTCAAAAAAAAAAAAAGTCTTCCCTTCTATGCCCTAAATCCATTATGTTTTATTTACTATCCTGGTGTAGAAGAACTTTTGAGATGGTAGAAATAATTTCAGGATAGCGAAATGCCACAGTGGGGTTTTTTATTCCATCCAACAAAGAGAGAAATATTTTAACTGCAAAATACTTGGTCAAGATGTACTGCTGTACCCAAATAAATTCCCTGTGTTTGCCAAGAAAAAAAAAACAACCCTGCAGAACAAAAGAAAGTTTGGAATGAATAAAAAGTTCCATAGGAGTAGATGCTATCAGAACTGCTCTTTTACTTGAAAGGAACATGAAAAACCTTTTGTAGTGTTCCTATTAAACTCTTAGAGGACACTAACTTCTCGCAAAAGTCCTCCTGTTTGTAATGTGATATGCATGGCCATTGACTCCCAAGCTGAAAGGGACTTAGCATCTCACTTTTAACCTACCATCCCTTTGGTTTTCAGCACAATCAGAGATTTTCAAGTCTATAGCAGTGGTCCAGTCAATCACAACATTGTCAGTGCCAGTGGTGAAAGGTCCTCCTCCTCTTTCAACTCCAGCAGTTTGCTCCATGACACCATCACTGCTCCCTCAGTTGTTACAAAGGGCACAGCCAGGCCTTGAGTGGTGCCAAAGAGCTGTGTTTAGGAATAAACACACATTACTCAAATTTTTTAAATTACTGTTGCATCCACAGCTAACTTTAACCTCTTCCTTCTAACCAGCTGGATCTGGAGCACTACCTTTATTTCTTGCAGCTGACAAACTGACAGACAAGAGATATGTAAAATCTGTAACTTCTGATGTTCTCAGTTGTTCCTGTTTAATAATGAAAAGCTCCTACATATTTTGAATGGAATATTGACATCTGTTTTGACAGTGTTGGTTAAGTGTTTTCATAGTAATTATTCTTGAAAAAGGAAAAGCAGTTTGAAATGCAGCTCTAGGCTGAGTTCCAACTGGGATAATTACATGCTACCTCCCTTTAATCCCCCTCCAACATTGTTTCTTCTGATGTTCCTTAGCTGCTGGCTTTAAACTATTGTTCACTGCTGCTCAGCAGAAGGCCCTGTTCCTTTCAGAGATGGATACACAGTTTTTGCATATCATTATGTTAATCAAGGAGCCCTGCAGTTCCAGAATTTCTCAGTTTTGGTCCCCATACCTTCAGGCAGAACACGGCTGATCCCGAGTAAATCCTACTCCAGCTCTTCACATACCGAATCTCAGCACACCCCAGGTGGGAAGGCACCCATAAGGATCAGCATATAGTTGGTGTACTTCCCATGGTTTTTAAGGTGAGAGGAAACAGAAGTAAACTCTTCAACATTTATTGAAGAAATCCAGATATTTGATTCATTAGCTGTGGTGACTTTGAGTCTGCTGTGGGCCTGAATGTGCGGACTAAGAAGCAAGACAAACTGCTGATCACTCACAGGGTCATTGACCCAGGACAGGCAGTACAGGGTGATCAGAGAACTGATTTATTTTGCCTTCTCAAAAATACCGGTATCCCTCTCATCCTTGCTTAGTCTGGCCAACACATGAATGAAAATTACTTTGAATTTCTTATCCACAAGGAGTACTTGAAAAATGAAGCATCTTTCTTTCACTGTGATTTAGCCTCTCTATCAGTAAATGGTCTTCCAGAAACTACAATATCCTTGGTTCTGTGGCACCTCCCCTCTGTTTCACTTTTGAGATGAGAGTCTTGTAGCTATCTCAGAGTGGGAAAGGCTGTTTTGTTTCCTTCAGCCAAATCAGTAGCCTTGTTTTCAGAACAAAAAGTCACTGATGGGAATAACAGTCCTTTTTGGTGAGAACTGAACTGGTTCTCAGTGTAACGGTTGTGATAAACGTCACCTCCATGGTTTGACTGAACCAAAACAACTTGGCACTGCCAGGCAATTAAAATGCAAACAATGAAGATTAGACTGTATTGAAAGAAAAGAAGAAAAAAAAACCTGAATAGAGATAACTAAATTGCAGTTGTGGCAGGTCAGATTCACAGCATAAAACCTGGACCAAAGTCCTATGTGAATCTAAAAGGGATGAGTTAGCAACTGATAATGTAGGAAAAAGGGACACAACTTTCCTGTTGGGAATGTTGATCCCACTGATGTGGCATGGACTCGCCTCCTTGTCTCTTCCAGAAAGCTTAACTCCTTTGTTATCTTGTTTCCCTTTCTGTTTATTAGAGGCAAGGGAGAACAAAACAGACTTGAGAACTGTACTGCAAATGCTGTGGCCAAATGTGGAGGATGTGCTGTTTGAGTTAGTAGTGTGTGCAGTATTCACTTCTTTTGGAAATAAGCAGTGGGTTCAAAAGGAAAAAACACCTTCTTCAATATTGGGCCTTTTTACTGTCTTTTAAGCCCTCCACTGAACTTGCTGACATCTTGCAAGTTTGTGAAATCACTTCCAAGCTGTGGCAGATTACTGATTATTGTGGCTGTGTCACAGTAATCAATATTATAAGGTTCTGCTTTATCTCTCTCTCTGTCTCTCTCTCTCTCTTTCCACTGTAGTTTTGCTGGGATAAAGTGCCATGTACATCAAACTGTAAATATGGGGACTTTGGCAAAATCACTCCTGTTCCAGTAACTTCCACGGAGTTACACTGATTTGTATGTTGGTTGATAGCCCAGTCCACTGAGGTGATGGACACTGAAGGGTGTGGAAGAATAATCCAAGATTTGCAGGGACTAAGGAGAGAGTAAAATGGGAAGGGACATGGAAGAGGTGGTGTTCTGTCTTTCAGGAGTAGCTGACTGAAGAATCACATCTGGTCCCCTTGAGAAGGGAATTTAATATGTACAAAAAATTGTTACTTGAAGACCAGGGAAAAAGTTTAAGCACATTAGTGGTCAGATTGGCAGGCTGTGTAAGAAAATGGGAATTTTCCAGAGAATGTGTTGTCAATAGAGAAGTGAAAGTAGCAGGGGCTAGAAGACAAATCCAGTTCCTAATATAAAGGCAAAATTATAGTATGCGTAGCATAGAAAACCATCTGAGTGATAATATTGTCAGTCAAATGAGTGTGTGATGGCTGATTCAACAGCTGTGGAGTTGCTGACATAATATAGGAGTAATAAAGCCTTCTGCAGTTATTGGTGAATTGAAGTTTGCTGCATTTTAATGTTATTCAAATGTGTAATTTACTTGGGCTTCACTTCTACTTAATTCGTTAACAGAAGGTATCTAGAAATGCAAAATGAAATTTTTTTCAGCTCCAATCATAGTGAGTCATTTGTAAACAAGCGTAAAATCTTAGAGACATAAATACATCATTTTAACATCAATGCTAAAGTTCTTTGAGACTGATTCTTTGACCACTCTTACTTTACGTGGCCTCAGAGATCTAACTTTTGATTTTCAGTCAAAAGTTTATGAGAGGCATTTTAACATAAAGCAAAGGCAGGGGAGTTTCACTTCAAGCACAATTTATCTTATATGAGAGTTATTATAATCTTCATTACAAACTGTGTACCTTCCCAGACACTGATAATGAAGACTGTGTATCCAGAAAATAAGTTAATACTGGTTTTAGTTCATGCAGAGGTTCATGTGTTTGAAATCGGGGTGAATTTCCATGTTCAGACCCAAACTGGCATGTACACACCAACAGTCACATGTCTGCCTACACACACATCTGTCTGAAATAATAAACTGTAAATTTGCAAGCTTCCAGAGGTTTTGTGAAAGTAATTTTAACATGCAGGGCTGGTCAAATTATTTCACTTTTTTTAATACTAAAAAAAATCATCGATATGGATCTTATTTTCCATTGCAAACAGGTTTGCTTTTCAATTTAAAAACCTTGCAAAGGCCTATTTTGATATTTTCTAAACCCAGTAGCATTCTTTTTAGTTTGAAAATGTTCTCATAGTTCATGATTCAATTAAAATTATTTAAAATCTGCATATAATAACTCAAATTTCTATCTCAATTTCACATGGGAGGTTTTCTAGAATCTCAAGCACGGTCATATAACAAAAGTTCCCCACTTGCTTTTGGTGTCCAATTTGAAATTATTAAATGTAGTGTAAAGTGTTGTCCCGATTTGCTACACTAGGAAGACTTTGACAAAAATTCCTTTAATTTCAATATTGTGGGAAATAAGTTACTTAAATGTAAGCCTTACTAAATCATAGAATATTCATGATATTCTGAGTATCCCTACATGGAGTTCAAAGTGCACCTCTCAGAAATGTACCTGAAAACAAAGTTAAGACACAGAAATAAGGTTTATTGGTCTCTCCTTTATATTATCTTTACCCACAGCCAATATAATTTTCCTTCTGCATAAAGAAATGCAAAGCCCTTTTCAGACTAGAGGAGTCCAGCAATCCAGAATCCAGCAAACACACTGTGATGGGTGATTAATTGGGGAAGGAAATAGATGAACTGATTGCATCTTTTGCCCCCACAAACAGACTGTGTGAGATTCATGAACTTTTATATCACGGATCCTGATGTTTGACCATTCTTGTTATGTATGGCAAGTGAGGAAAGAGGTTTTTGGTTTCTTTAGTATGATTTCAAGGAACCTCTACTATGTAAATCATATACAGTCTCATTTATCACAAGCTTTATAAAATATTGAGCTTTGGTAGCATTCAGGGCTACAGATTCCAGAAAATACTGCTGTGGTCCTGTAAATATTAATATAAAACTGGGTTCCTGGTCCTTCAAAACATTTTTTTGCAAAGTCACTGTGAAAGCTGGACATGTCTGGAATGCAGAAGTTGGCCAGTTTATTTCCATAGTTCTGTCCTCATTTTTCAAGCACAAAGAGGCCTTTTGGTTGCTTAGTGTGATATGCTAAACCCAGTTCTTAGCAAATGCCCAGAGGCAGCACTGTGCAATAGACACATCAACAGAAATTGTGTTAACCCTGGGACCCGTTGGGCAGAGCCACCGTATCTGAGAGGTGTGCAGCTCTCCAGACAGTCTGAGCCCCTGACTCAAGAATTGAAAATGTGACTCTAATGCCCCAAAAAAGGGCCCTCACATTACCAGTGGGAGTTTGGGAAGGTAAAACTCTTGGGGTTTTCTGGATTTTGGTTTTTAATCTTATGGTATTTCAATATGAGTATGAAATATGGACATGAACCCAAGTCTTGAGTGAGTTTTTGAGACCTCTGGGGTAGTTTATTTCTGATCAGATGGAACCTCATAAGAAGATGGGTTATACACAAATTCTAGTCTTTTTCTAGCAGTTTTTCCCTTTTTATTACCTCAGGTTTTTGTAGATTTCATAGCTACTGAAGAGTTGGAGGAGCACTGGCATTGGCCTTTTTTGGGGCCTGGGGTATCTCAGCTTTCCCACTCTGGGTAACTGTTATTGTTGTTTCTGAAAGTACCAGGAGAGCTTGGTATCCAGTGTGCCAACCCATTCTGAAAATGTGGAAGTAGCAATTTTCTGCCGAAATGCTGATGCTGGAGGATAGACATTGAGTAACAGAGACAGATGGATAAGTAGAATGTGTAAAAGCTACAAGAGCAACTATTTAGAAAAGTTGACAGCTATAAATATAACACATTGAAAATTAATTTACAATGTTCAGCCTGTCTGTCCCACTTTTCTGTCTGGGACCTATGTTAACATTATACACTTAAGACATTATATCTTTATTCTTATTTTAATGCATTTCATGCCGATAGATTTAATATAAACAGAGGTGCTGACAGGAGCTTCAGTTTAAACAGGTTTAAATGTGAATTTGACTTTATGATTCTCATCAGGGAAAAAGACTAAACAGTTTAAGTTGATTAAATTTTCTTAAAGCTGCAGCTAAATATAATGAAAGCCATTTGTGCATTTTTTTGCAGGAAAATTGAGTGTCTCAATGTTAGTGACTGACAGCTTCATGCAATGAATTCTTTTCTTGTGAAAGAGAGTCAAAACAGTTTCTATTTTTCATAAACTTCTGCAAGGTAGTTTCAATTTTCTGATTTTCAGAGGAAACATAGCTTGCCCATTTAAGAGTGGGTTTATTAGACCAAACTATATATGTCAAATTACTAAAAATACAGATCGTACCAGATATTCTTTAAATATTATGTTTTCTTGTACTATGGACATCACAGTGATCAATTTTTTTCTTCCTTTTTTTTAAATTAAATTTCTCCTTTTTTAATTTTATTTATGAAGTGTTCTGATTAGGTAAAGCCCAGAGATCTGACTCAGCCTGAATAGCTATTTAGGCATGGACCGGATTCCAAGCATGGTCTATCACATGGAGAAAGGTGGTGGTGTGAACTTTAGAAATAAATACACGGGTCAGGCTCTGGCTAAAGCTGATATATGTTTACTAGAGGTTACTTTGCACAGGAGAAATGCCAAGTCCCTGCTCTGAAACAAAGCCATTTAAACTATATTTAAGGAGAATACTGTATCCATATGCAGACTTTTTTGTAATCTTTCCCCTGGAACAGGATCTGAGTTGCACTGTGTGTGTATAGATGCATTTCGAAAGGCATTGTCTTCAGTCACTGAATGGAAATAATACCTTCAGGATTCCCAGCTGTACAGTGGTTTCTCAGTGTTAAGGATTGTGCTCACACATCACAGTGTGAGGACATCGTCCTCGGGTACAGGTAACTTTGGGACCAAAAAGCCAGAGGTACTGGCCCCGGGGTGACCACCTGGGAAGGATCAGTGCCACTTGACCAGTCCAAGGGATCCTAGACTGCACCCACACACAAGTCAGTTTTCTTACAAGTGGAAATCTAGGAAAGCTTCAGCTTTATTTTTGGTCAGAAAGTGATTCATCCTCTTCCTGTTCTTGCAAATTACAGAAATACGCCTTCACAAAAACTCAATCCTTTTTGACATGTTCATAGGAATTATTTAGTATTCTTGGCTCCAGTGTGGTATTTCATAGGACAGGAACTCCGAGACAAATGCTCTGTGTCTTTGTAAGGGTTTTTTTATGAAGTTGCCTGAAAAATCAGATTAGACATCACAGCCCGTGTCACTTTTCAGTGCACTCTATTAAACTTGGGACATCTTGGTGCAAGTTTGTTTGACATCTTTTGCCCCGTTGGTGTTAAAAGTCATACAAGTCCACAGATGTTAATTTTGGAAAATAACTTTCCATAATAAATCAGTTTAAATTATGTTCCTGGTTAAGTTATAACAGGGATAACTGGTCAGTTCAAATAGTTGGCAACTGGTTCCCTGTGACTTCATGAGAAATCACATCCCTTCTCTGTGCCTCAGTTTCCCTTCACCTCTCCATCTACTGATCCACCAAACCTTGCGTTTGGAGCAAATTTAGATAAGTTTCAAAACTGCTTTGCATCAGGTGTATACTTATCAATTAAAATTACTTTTTACTACAGTTAGACTTATGTAGAAAATAAGGGAAATTCTCATGCCTGGTGTGTCAAACTTAGAGCTGATGGTGGCCAAGAGTCTGCATTTAGGTGGACATTGAAAAAACCTTTCAGGTGTGTTTTCAGATTTTCTCGTGATTCACCAACCTGCATTCCAACTATCACACTGAGCAACAGAATATCAGCTGTTTTTTCACCAGCTTGAAAACTTATTATTAGCTCTGTCATCCTCTTAATTTTTAAGGCATATTTTTGGCACCAGTTCCTTCACTTCTTGGCCATTTTTTGAGCATAAAATAAGACCACAGCAGCTTCCACACTTGCCAGGCCTGCAATAGGAAGTATCCTTAGGGATAACTGTCTCAATATTTGGAAACATATCCCTCTGGTGTCACTAGATTGCAAGTTTCCAAGGATATCTTTGGATAGTCCCACTATTAGATTTATTCAGAAAGTCAGAGAGGTCAGTGAGTGCATGGGAAAGAGGATCAGTAGAAGCAGTAAAGGCAACCATATGTAATGATTCATTGCAGTAAGAGATTCCATCCTAACAAAAATGACCCTGGAACCGATGCTTGGACTGTTGCCTTGCAACTTTTTCAGGTATTACAAGTTATAAATCTTTTTGACCCCCACTATGTACCTAATTCAAAGCCCACCCTATTTTAGTGAAACTGAGAGAGTGGCTTGAAGGAACGATGCTCCTGGAAGCAGCACCTCCAGAGCTGTCCCGCACGCGTGGGAATGAGCAGCACTGCCCTCCTGCTGCTCTGCCTGACAGGGCACCTGGGGGGAGACACCGGCTCACATGCACCAGGGCAGGACAAGAATGATGTGCTTTCTGTTGGACAATGGAGACACCAAATACATGGATTTAATCAGGGCTTGTTTTTTAATAACGGAGTTCATTTATATGTTTGCTTATTACCAGAGACAGTGTGAAAAATCTGGCAAGGCAACTTCAGTGGTAAATGGATTTTGTCTTGCATAAAATGACCATCGCTCTGTCAGCTATCAAAGCTGTGAAAGCATGCTTGGAGCCACCCCAAATATAACATTGCTATTAACTTCCTCTTCACTTAGCCATAATTGCCTCATGAACTGGAATGTACAACTTCAACTGGCTTACTTGGAGGACAGAAATTGTCTGTTCTTGCCATGCAGAATAAAATAATAAGTAGTAAATAAAAGAAACCTTTTCAGTTATAAGGAAGTTCTTCTTTCTGTGAAGACTTTCTTGTGGAAAGTAACAGATGCAGTTTTAAAAAACAGAGAGCAAAAATGACCTGTGACAAGACATTAAAATATTTGCTTGAATCCAATCCACCCACTCATTTGTAAAGCACGCAGTTGACTAGATCTGAAACAAAGGGCAATAAAGATAAACAGCTGGACACTAAACAATTAGCAATAAAATTGGTCATGAATACTTCTTTCCCCTGTTTGCAAAGTTACTGTGAAAGAGAAAAAGAGAATCATTCTGAGTGGCTTTTTTTAATGTATATTTTTAAAATGCATTCACAGGAACATGTAATTCAGAAATGTGTTGGGCTACATGTTTGTGTCTGCAATACCTTCTCTGACAGCAAAGACCACACAGAATGCTTTGGGATGTGGAGCCATTCTCTCCAGATTTTTTTTCAATTTCCTTCTTTAGAATTATTTCTAGGTCTTAATTTGAAATCTGTGTAATACCTAGTGTAAAGAAGCATATGACTGGAAGGACTGCATAGGGCATGGATTTTTAAATCATTTAAAGCTCTTTCAGACACGGATTTTTGGTATGTACGTGTTAGTACATAAAAAGTGCAAAAGCAATATCTTGGATAGTTTTGCTGGTCCCCCTAAAATCCTATTGTGATTGATGCAAAGACTCCAAAAAAGTTTCAGCAGAACTGAATCTGATCTTAAATCCTTCTGGGTTGGGGACCAGTTGCATACACCTGTAGCACTTTAAAAAATATTAATATTATAATCTCAGACTTCACTGCAATGTAGATGTCCCAAAGCCTCTGCCTAAGCCAGGACAGGTGTTTAGAGTCAAACTTTGGGAATCTCAAGGCTTGTTTTGCAATAATGTGTAAATGTACACTTCAGATTGCTGCCTGCTCAGTCTCTGTGTCGTGAGCACTTGCTGAGCTCCACATCCATCTCACTGCAGAGTTCTCCGCCTCAAAGAGAGGTGGAATTAGTGATGTGGCAGGTGGGGCTCATCTGATCAGTGTGTGGATGTAGGAAGGGGGCATACGGATGTCTGATCCATTTGGCTGTGCTTCCTTTTTATATCTGTTTTCCTGCAATCAGTGCAGAGAAATAGCCAGAGAAGTTCCTCTGTTCCATGTACCTGCCTCAGGGTGAAAATGTCTGATTGTGATTGCTTTGTTCCCAAACCTGTTCTAAGAAGTACACTTGGGATATTCGTGGAGGAAGGATATTTTTCCACATTTTAAAAATCTATAAAACCCCCACATTTCTGATAAAGGAACTTGTCTCACTGTGTGGATACAGAGCACTCCTTAATCCAGCAGTGAATGCTGCACATGTATGCAGCTAAAATAATTTTGTTGGCAGCAAAGTGTTAAAAATAATGCAACAGAACTTTAAGACCTTTCATTACTACACAGTCATGAGTCCATAAAAGTATTCTGGCAAATGTGGGGGAGAAGCAATGAAAACAATTTAATAAAAATATTCATATTTGTGCCTAAAGTGGCATCAGAGGCAGAGTTTGCCACAAACTTCAGGCAAGAAACCTTATGAGAACGACAAGCTCGTATACAGACATGTGATGGTAGAAGCTACAGGGTTTATTTTATAAGCATTCACTTAAGCACTGCACAACAAAAATGTGACACTTCACTGTTGCTATTCTCACATTTCATAACAGTGCACAGAGAATTCCATTTTGATGTTCTCAGAATTTATGCGATGTCTGCATTGAAGAGAGTCTATAATGCACTGTTCTGCTGGCATGAAGGAAATCATCACTTTCATGTTTGTTGGACTCCAGCAACCTTTTTGAACAGGATCCCATACTGATGCTTGTGCTGTTTAGGGGCTGTACCAGGAAACATGCTGTTATTTCTTGGCTTGAGAAAACTGGGAAAGCATGTGCACTTCTGGATCTGTTTTTTCTCACCAGCAGCCTTTGGTGTGAGGTTTTCTTATATCCTTTTAAAGTGAAAAAACAAATATTTTGTAATCCTTTCCTACTGACTTAATGAAGCCCAGGTACACCTTAAATTCCCCATCTTCATGGGGTGTGGTGAAGATTAGAGGTCTTTCCTCACCCCACAGGTCTGATGTTAATGTAGGATTTCCAGAGAGGAGTTCAGACTTTTTTTCTTCTTCATAGGCCTCCCACGCCTTTTTATATTGCAAACAATCAAAAGTTTAAATGTTCAGATTGTGGCTATCTCTGATCAGATAGACTGAACATTGCTGTCTACCAAGCCCTCCAAAAGTTCTCCCTTTTCTAAAGATCATTTCCCAAACAAACTGGTTAGGTTTCAGTTGCAACCTTGGATTCAGCTGAACACAACTGGCTGCTCTGTGACAGTGAGATCTTACTGGACCACATTTCTCAGCACTGTTGGGAACCAGGGATTAAAGTCACTTTCCATCCACACAGGCAACCACAAGTGGCCTGAAGACTTAAAGTATCCTTACAAATGGGACTTCTGATACGCAAATTATTTTCTTCCTCCAACTCTCACAGATAAGGTGACTATTGAAATGATAGCCATGTATTTTCAATCAAATTCAATACTCACTGGGGTTACTTTCAATAATAACAAATACAACTTTTTATACCAGAATTTATTGTAATAATTATAAAAAATTTAAGCATGTCTGTCATGAGCTACGTTTGATACAAGCAAATTCTTGTTTACTAATTCAGCTGAGCAAACGGAGGACATAAGCAGCCTTTTCCTCCTCTGCTTCTCTGTCTTCTCAACTGTGCAGTCTAGAATTCCATCCCAAAATAAACACATATCAGAAATTTACTAAATGTGTAAACAGCTTCTAATGCTGTGTGTGCTTAATTTTAGTCACAGGAGCACTTCTGTAGAGGGCTCATTAGATATATAAGGCTTAATTCAGAGAAAGAGGGTCTTTTACGCTTATATTGAATTGCCAAAGTGAAATCCCATGATTATTGGAAGCGGACACGCAGGTTCTAGGCCATTTGAAACATCACTTTTTGGAAACATCCCCTTGTTCTTATATGTGACTGATATAAATACTACTTCAGCAATTATATAAATATTGGCTTCCTCACTAAAGAAATGTATAAGCTAAATACAGTAAATAATTACAAGTTTCATCATGTCTGTAAGAGCTGAAATAAAAATCTCTTAGATAGAGAAGAGAGGTGTATTTTTACATTGGTTTGCTAGTTTCTCCTAGGACATTTTATGATTATACACAAAGCTTACCTGAAAATAGTATGGAAAGGGATTATCAGAGTCTGGATATTGTCAACCACAATGAGTGAAAAACTTCCCAAGGTGAAAGTGGAAGTGCAATTCAGCCTGTTTGTGGCTTCTTTGTGGGTAAATCCTTTCCCAGAATCACAGCTTAAAGAACTAGAAATGTTCCTATCTGTTCTACTAAAGAATACATTCAAATGCTTTCTTCCCAGTGTGGAATGCAGCCTCGCTCATCCTTTGATGAACATCAGACACTTGTTCAACACCACCATTAAAGACCTTCTAGCATAACATCTTATGCCTATATAAGCAAACAATTTGTCAAGCAGGAAGGAGTAATTTTGGTTCTCTGCCATCTGCCTGTTTGAAAGCTTGTCCCACTTGCAGCACAAAGTGCTTAATTCTGCACTTAACAGGGCAGGAGAGATTGTTGCCAGAAGTGCTATCTCAATTGCCACGTTATTTGTTTTTATTACAATAGTTCTGCAATGAGGTTTTGCAGCTTTACACTCCCCAGAAAAAAATATAAATACATGCTGCCGCAAAAAAGGGAGGCCCGAGAAATCCGAGCAGACTGAGGCAAAGCTGTTCTCATTTGCATATTCTTAGTTTGAAAATCTGTGTTTCTTTCTTCTACTGTGAAACGCCAGTGGGGAGGGATGTGTGGAGCATCAGTCAATCAGGCATTCAGACAGAAGTGCAGAGGGAGACTGAGGAGAGGCAGAGATAGGCTTTGCTGAAATCGATAGAAGACCTCTCATTTGTTACCAGAAATGCTAATTATTTTTAGCAGCAGGGCATTCGTGATTCATTGCTCAGGTTCACTATGAGTAAAGCATTCCGCAAAGAGAGCTGAAGATGGTCCTGGTCCCAGAGGCCTTACAGCTAAAGTGTAAAAGAAACATCAACAGAGTAGTTAGAGACGTGAAAGAACATGTGTGAGGTGTTGTGGCTCAATGTGGTGTGCAATTTACCTATAAAATGTATTTCAACTTCTCATGAGCAGATGAGGCAGCACGGGGAGCTCAGCAGATCCAGTTCTGGCGTTTCACAGAAACGTTCCTGCTAAGGAATTAAGCAGGGACGTATCTCAAGTTACAAGAATTTCTTGGTGTCAAAATGAGATGAGCCCTTTAGTCACCTGGTGCTTCCGCAGGGCTTGACCTAAGATGTTAATGACCAGATAAATGTTCTTTAAAAAATTTCAAGACAGTGTTATTTGAGATAATACAGTTGATCAAATACTGTTGCATGGTCCCATAACAGCTATTCATTTTGGACTTTTCTACTGAATTAGGAATCTTTGGCTTTCTAACAGACAATCGGTTTTAAATACCCACTGTATTTCCTAACTGGTTATGGGGATAGATAGATAGATAGATAGATAGATAGATAGATAGATAGATAGATGTCTTTTTTCCATACTTTCTTTTTTTTTTCAGAGCTTTTTCAGACCTCTGAGTATGTTGAGCTGTTTTTAGGCAGAAACCTACAATATTAAGTTTATGATTAATCAATAATAAACATTGCCACCTTTTTATAGCATATGCAAATTGTCTTTGAGGGTCAGTGTGACTCTGTTTGGTGTGGTTACCATTTTAAAACGAAAAATACACTGTTAGCTGCCATAAAACAAAAACCAAAGTCTTAAATGAAAAAAAAATCAATAAATAAAATTAATATGGGCACATGGAAGGTATCTGCATGTTTCTTTGTGGCTAATAATAAGTAGATTTTCATAGCTGTTAAAAAGATACTGCTGTAATGTGTATTAGAACTGACAACGCCCGTTTACCAGGATTGGGCAGGATCATTTATCAGTCAGAACTGCCTCTCCCTGCCCTTGCTACTTTTATGCTGTACATCCAGCTTGGTTTTCAGAGCAGACTGGAAAAGGCTCCAACCTCTTACAAGGCAGAATGATCAAGTTGTCCTAATTAGGACTTTCTTACTGAGTGTTCCCAGGGTTTGGCCCCATGTCCATCCACTGGAGGTTTGCAGCCTCTGCACTGTGGAATTCAGTGCGTGTCTACAGCTTTTCTTCATCTTCTTTTCTCTCCTTGACTATAAAAACCATTTTAAAAAACGATCATATGACTTGTTTCAGAGAGTAATACACATCAGGTGTTCCCTCTCCTGAAATACTTCCCTGATAGAACTTCTCAATGATTGTTCTCCTGTTCTCTGCTTCCTTTTCCAATCTGTTCTTATTCCACTGCCCTTCCTTCTCCTAAATCCTTTTCACAAAGCAAAAAGCAGGGAGTGATGACTGAACCAAACATTTTAGCAAATGGCTGACCCCTTCCTTGGCACTCTGCTCATGGAAGAGATTGAAAGGACCTCCCTGACTGTGAAATGAGAGACAGAAGAGAGACCCTGGACTTCATTGTGTAAGAGCTTGTCTAGAGTCGGAATTAAAGGAAACACAGTAATGATTCCTGGAGGCTGGTACTGTGTGGATCAAGCTTTTATTAGCTTGAACAGTTACTGCACTGCACAGGCAGCAGTGTTCTCTCTTTGGAATGCTTTGTAGCTGGGATCCTGCTAAGCAGCTACTGCAGAAATAATAATATAACCTCCATCTCTTAGGGTGGGTGCACCTTATGTAGGTGCACTTCAAATTAGAGTGTGTAGCATCCCTTACTACGCAGCATCTCAGCAACCCTTGTGTCTTGGACATGTCCCTACATCACACTTTCATTGCAACTGGGAAGTTACAATGCTGAAATTAAAAGCTCATTTCAGCATTGGCACAGATGTAATCATTACTAAAAAAAAGTTACTGTGTATTTGCAATATCTCTAGGCATTTGTGACAGTATTACTGCTTGTTGCACATTGGCTTTCTGGAGCAAAGAGCTAAACTTCCAACTATCTGTCTGCCAGAACTCAGTGAATTTGGATTGGAAGTGAAGCTGCAGCACATACATTAATAATTTTCTCCAGTAACTTGTTTATTCATTTTCATTCTGCCACTGCTGGGTCAGAGTTTTTGGCAGGAAAGTCCTATATTTGGCAAAACTCCCACATTCTGTGTGCAATGTATTCATGCTGCAATGTATTCATATAACATACATGCAGCAGTCTGCATAAATGCTTGAAATTGGATCAATCAGAAGTGATTTAGTGCTTTGGGTAACAGAAGTCTGCACAGTGAGTCACATTTTCAAGAACTCAGTGTGCAGCAGTTCCCAGTGAAAGAATTACAGTCATTTCCCTGCCTACCTGTGAGGCTTAGCCCTTACACTGTGCACAACAAAGAGCTTGAGCTACCCCTGTGCCTGCCTCAACTCCAGGCAATGAGCTTCAGCAAATTTAGGTTTAGTTTTCAGAGGCAGATTTTCAGAGGCAGATACTTAATTGTCTCCTTCTGCCTTTCTCCAAGAGATGATTCCTGCCAATCACTGGGAGACGGTGTTAAGTTTCATAAGTGCTCCTTGCTTCACGGCAAATTTTCCAGTGGAAACCCCTCTTTTTTGCATTACGCCGATACCGTGGTGGTGGCGTTTTGTGAAGGGAACATGCAATTACTCATTAGCCATGGTGCCCTGCGTCGGGGGGGAGCGTGGGGATATTTCTGCTGCTTGGAGGTGACTTCATCATTTCCAATGAAACAACTTTTCTCTCCTCCGGCCCACTGTCTTTGCAAGGAGGAAGGGGCAGCAGGCCAGGTGAGCTGCCTAAGGCTGTGCCTTTTATCAGGAGCAGAGCCGGGATCAGAGCTCAAGAGCAGCTCTCCAGATGCATCTGCTGCACTGTCTGGGCCTAAGTGTGGCACTGACAGGAAAGGCCTGATGAAAACAATGCTATTTAAACATTTTATCAGAAATACACATTCCATCATCCAGCTCTAAAATGCCTTTGAAACATTTTAATTTCAGCATAGGTTTTCTGATAATTATATTATGAATCAGAGTTTTCAGTTTGCTCTGAATGTTCATATGCTGCAGGACTGCAACAAAGGCTGAAATTTGCAGATTATACTTTATTGAAAGTCCTATTGAGAAGGAACATGAATATTATTTTTCCAGACCCACATTTTTCAGTATTTCTACTATTTTTTCTTTTTAACACAGAGCCCATTAGAAGTGCCCTGTGGCCATATTTATGACATGAGGCAGAACAAGTAGATTTGGCTGTGTATTTTGTAACTGAAGCTAGACTGCTTTCTACCTTCTTGCTTATGGAGTAACATAATGTCTAATTTGACTAATTTAATTTCAACCATTAAAAAAGCAAATGTGGGGAAAATGCAGTAATTGACAAAACATAAATTATTATTTCCCTGAAGCCGAAGTGTCACTATGCAAAAAAAAAAAAAGTTATTCTTTGATTAGAGATTCCGGGATTAGGTTTCTCTCTTTTTTCTTCTGTATTTGTGCTTTGGTAATTTTTTATTTTATAAATTTTGAGGAAAAATGTCTAAGCAAATATATTTAAATTCTTACTCCACAAACACCAGCAAAAATTGTCTGTTTCCTTAGACATAAAATAGGAGGCTTCTTAAAGTAGAGGGTTTTTAAAATTTTATACAAAATTTATTAACCAGGCAGCTATTTCTGATCATGACACAGCCAGACAAATAAAGAAAAATCTATTATAAATCCTCTCATTTGCAGTGGACAAAACAAGTAGAAAATAAAGGAAAGCTTGTTTAGAGAAGAACATTTTCTTTGTTTCAATTCTCTACTGGCTCTACACTATATCTGTTTTTAAACAATTAGCAGAGAGTACCAAAACCTCCCTCTTCACAATCAAAATATTCCTGTCTCAACCAAACAAGTGAGACTTCTGGTATGAAGCCTTCAGTTCTTTAAACATAACCAACAAACAAGAAATATTTGCCTTTTGGCCTGGAGTAGGAGATTCAGAACTGTGCCACAGAGTTCTTCACAGCTTTCCCAAGAAATCTTACCATTTTGCATTTTGCTCCTTAGCATTTGCATTTTAAGCATGTTTTTTAGCCTGGTGTACCCGTGGGTGTGAGTGAGGATAGTTTGAAATGCGCGCTGTGGATGTTTGCCGGGAGATGTGTCGCTGCGTGTCGGTGTCACAGCGCTGGAGCGGAGGCGTGTTCGTGGGAACGGGGAGCCCTTGGCCCGTTCCACTCCTGGCACTGGCTGCCGGCCGGCCTTGGGCGAGCCATGGGCTCTGGGCTTCCGCTTGGCTTCTCCGGGCACTGCTGACTCCGAGCACCTTTCCTTTGGGGGTACTCGGACAAGGCCGTGTCATTCTTTGAGGGACTTCTGGGAGTTACTTTTCTATCCCCCATCTCCCTGGCGTTGATGCACTCTCGATTCTACACCCCCGTGAAGGGGCAGACTTGCAGTGTCTCTAACACCTACAGAGCACGGCTGGGCAACACACAGCCAGGATCTCCACAGGCACAGGCAGAAATGTATTTGGAAAGCAGTGTGTGTATTCGATGGGCACGAGAGGAGAGCAAGGAATTTTGAAAGACGCAAGTGCTCATGAAGTGCCACCTTTTTTTCAAGCCTCTGCTCTCTTTCAAAGAGAAATGTGTTCCCACGACACACAAGGCCATGGTCTGGCCTTCCTGCTCTTTCTGTCCTGTGTCTTCTGCCAGTAGTTGGTTTTTCTGATGTAGGTGTGGATGTCTGTGTATGGAAAGCTCCAATAATGAACAAACACACACAGCAACACCACAAGAAAAGTCAGAGGCTGTTATTTTTATTTTACTTTAGGCTGCAGTAAAAAATTCTGAATTAAATTTTCAGGCAGCCCAGCAGTTGGGTTGAGTTTCTTTTAACCAGATGACCCTTCTGAATAAATATTTGTTCTTCTGCCTGCAAGGATGAGTTACAGGTACATTAAATACTTAGGGGTCTTGAGATTTTATTTTTTTTTAAAGGCTGAGGTGGCAGAGGGGGAAAGGCTTAGAAAATAGTCTGCCTGTCTTTGTAATGTTTTTCTGCTAAGATTTGAGGTGATGGATGTCCTTCCTGCCTGGAGCAGTGCCTGGGGAGTGGTGCACACCTTCCCAGGGTTAGCAAACTGCTGAGGGGGAATGTGGGCTCAGTGGAACCCACCCAGGATAGAAAAGGGGGCTTCTACATTTAATAGAGAGACAAACAGCAGCAGAACAGTGTGATCTGTCTCACATGAAGACTTTCGAGCTGGGAAGGCTGAGCTTTGGCTTTTGCCTTTCAGTTTCTCTCACTAACAACTTCCTGTCTGACTTCAGCAGCCACTTTAATGCGCGTAACTCGGTGGCGTGGCCCCAATGTGAGGCTGATACACAGAAACGCTGAAGATCAATCTGTTCATGCAGAAGTGATGATTACAACAAAACTAATGGAGGAATACAGAGAAAAGTACCTCTAATGAGAAAAATGGTTGTGATGTTTAGACAGACACGTGAACCTTGTCTTTTCTCTCACTGTTGATATCAGCTTAGTGGGGCATAGCCACAGTGAGCTTTCCTGAAGATCATTGAAATTATACATTTTATATAACTATATATTGCACTAATACATCTTTGTTATTTCAAAGTAATTTAAAAGGCTTCATATATAAAATAAAATTCATTATTCTCATATGAAACTCATCTATATAAACATAAAAATGTAAGCCAAACATACATATATACACACAACATTTCTAGTATTAATTTGATACTCTCTAGGTGTGTATCAATTACGTCCAAGCCGTGTTCCTGGTCCTCAGTTCAGTCGCTGCAGTACTGTAGCCATATATAACATGTCACATAAACCATAAACCCCTAGTGAGAGGTTTTGTTCTGCATCTTTTGGGTCTGTTCTCTAGCTGAGTTATAACTGAGTTCTTGCTAATGTTCATCATTTTGGCTGGTTTTTAAAGTCTGTTGTGTTGGCAACCGATTAAATACTGTGGAGCTTCATTAGGCTAGTAGTGTCTTCTCTACTGCACAGTCATATTCCAAAATTTGCACTAAGTCTGAGGACTTACCTTTTTGATATTTTACAACAGTTTATGACCAGGAACACCCATAAGAGTTGCATTTTCTTCTGTCAAATGTCTGTGATGTTTCCCTCTGCTGTATTTTCATTCAATTACAGGCACACTTGGTGACTTGCAATGTTTACCTGGGGTCCTTCTCCACCCTGTGCGGAAACTTGAATCACTTCAGAAATTCTAACACAGCTCACATTAAAGAACTGCTCCTTCTGCGAGCACTCAAAGTATCTGCCACTTGGGTAAGGTCTACTTATATCTGTAACTCATGGTGCACTAAAATCAGAAAATGTTTTGTGTTGGAATCAGAAAATGTTTTGTGTCGGAAAAAAATCAGGAAAGCAATTCATTAAAGTAATATATTAAATTGAGCTGTAGGTTAAAAATGAAACAACCAAAAAAGGAACTTGAAAACTTTGCTCATTGCGATGAAATGTAATGATCTCTTAGATTTTGCAGTAAACTGATATTGCTGTAACATTTTTTAATCTGACACACTTTCACAAGAACCTATTCTCTCGGCATAGCCCTCTGACATAGAGCTAATTTAGAGAAGATTTGGGAGTATGATGCAATATCAGCTGCGTTTGCATAACTCATCACTGTTTTCATTTGAAATCTCTCGTTAAGACTCATGTTACTGTTTGGAAAGTTACTCAGTTCTTTCCTTTTCAATGACTGGGCTGATTTGGTAAACTTTGAAGTATATTAATATGCTGGGAATAAAAAAGAAGCTGAAGATCATAGTGGATATTAAATTAGTTTTATTCATATCAAATGGAAGATTTCAGGCTAGGATACTAATTGAAAATTCCAAATTGACAAGTAAACAAATCATTTTTCTATAAATAGAAATAAGAACTTACAGTGTCCACAGTATTTCCTTGCTATTTAATTTGTTCTAATAAATCAGTTCTTCTGAATCTTTTTTAAAATTTTTGTCACTGAAGTCTCAGCAGTTCATTTCAACATCTTCAAACACCACCTAGAAAATTATTACAATTTCAGTGTTTAAAAATATGCATATCAGAGAAAGAATTCTGCAATATCAGAGAAAGAACCTGAAAAAAACCTCCTTTGGAAAAAGAAAATTCATTTTCAGCATAATGAGTGCTTTATTTTTAAAAAGCACTAGTTTTGTTGTTGAATTTGTTCCCACACACTATTATATTAAATTTTGTTCTAGTTAAGGAATAAGCCATCCATTTCTTTTCCATTAGAGATATTGTACAGAAAAATATGAAGTAAATGAAATCACCTCTTTCTGCTCTTTCTCTTTAACTCTATTCAGTAAGTCATTTTAAAAATCAATAAAATCCCGAGACTCAACTGACATTTTTCAAAATGGTATTTATATGCTTAAAATACATTTTCTTACCATATACAGTAGTTGAAATTATTCAGTTACACTTAAAATAAGGGTCCCACAGAATTCCACGTGAAGCATTATTCAGATCTGTCAGGATTATATATTGACTTCATAAAATACCACTAACTAAAACTGAAAGCACCAGGATTACATCGCACTTGTTCTCGTTACATATTAAAAATTTGTTAAATGACCATGTGCCAGAGGAAAAAAATTAACTCCCACATGTGCAATTAACAGTTTCATTTAGATACCAACGGTGCTGACTGCGAAAGCTGAGGCAATGGAGCTGATATTCATGGAAATTCAGCAATGTCTAGGGCAAATGTTAAGTTGAAATGGACAGCATTTTAAATCTGTTTTGCCATTCAGATGTATGTAATCCACAGAGTTCTGACAAAGCCGGGCCTTGCAGACCTTACAGATTCAGCCCAGAGTTCGACCAGTCAGGTTAAATTTCCTGACCCACTTCTGCTACTCTGATTGTGACCATTGCTCAGAAAAAAAAAGAGAAAGGAAAAAAATATACCCACACACAAGCTTCCAAAAGGATCACCATAGAAGTTAGATTTCTTTAGTGCAAATTCTTATTCAACCTGTTAAAAAAGAATTGACAAGAGGAAAAATCTTGAACCAAGTCTTCGAGGTTTGCTTTTATTATTAAAAATTAAAAAGGTGGTCTTGAGAATGAAAACCACTTCCAGTAACAGGACTGGATCTTGTTCGCAGTGAAATCAATTTGAGAGTTTTGTTCTTTTGCTTTAGGTTGGGTGGTTTTTTTTTCTCATATGAAAGAAAAGCAGTACTTAAACATCTAGTGAGTGTTCAGAGCAGAAAGGTGTAGAAATCCATGCAGGAAAGGGAAGCAAGCGTGAGGGTGAGCAGGGGTGTTGTGAGTGACCACCGGAACGGATCCGCATTGCCTTCGCAGCTTTCCCAAATAATCGTTTCAGCAGCGAAATTATCCTGTGTAACCTTATTTTGTGAGGTTCTGCAGGACACTTATCCAGCCCAAACAGAAACAAAAACCTACTTGGTATTTTTCTGGCAAACCCCAAGCTAATCTTACATGAAACTTCCTTATTTCTTCACCTGATGGTTTTTAAATACATGTAATGCACGTATGCAGTACCTTTGTTTTGAACATCTGTTGTGAGATTAAAATAAGATTTTAATTTCTGGTATGCTCTTGATGTTCAAAAACTGTAGGATAGAAAGCGTTATTAGCTATCTGCTGGTTGACAAGGGGGCAGGATTAGGTTTCTTTAAGGGAATTACACTTTTGATGACCCCGCTACATATAAAACATGTTAGCTAATGGGGGTGCAGAGGGGGCAGATTTAAGTGTTTGATCAGGAAATCCTGCATGAGCATATTGGATGGAAATTTGATTAGTAACCTTAGTGACAAGGGGATCAGATCCACTCTCTACATACAATCAGATCTGGCAGTACATGCTTTTTTGTCTCTTTGAAGGAAGGGAACATTTGTACAGAATCAAGGCAGCGTATTGGATAATTTAAAAAGCTGTTACATATTGAAACCTGGAAAATCACCTTTTTTGTTTTATTTTGGAAATATGCTTGCAGTTACCCTGGTGTGGTTTTTTTAACCAAAAAAAAAGAAAAAGAAAAAAAAAAAGAAAAACCACCAAAACCAGAAGAAAAGAGTAAGGTTTTCAAGATTTACCAGAAATATTTATAGAAAATAGGCTTTTTAAAAAGTATTTGTATTTTACCTCAGTGCTGTAAAGAATGCTGGAAAAGAACAGAATGAAAAAAACCCATTATATTTACCTAGTATTTGTGTAACAGTATCATTATGGTCTTACATTGGTTGTAAGCATTATATCTGTTGAGAAAGCTGATTTAGTTTTGAAAGCCGGTTTATTTTTTTAGAAGACTAAATCATGCTCTCAAGTTTTTAACTAACGTGTTAAAAAGAAATATTTCTGTGTTTTGACAGCAAAGCCCGTTTCTTTGTGTTTGACTTTTGAAAGGAGCTCAGAGTGACTGTAGGAATCAGGCAACCTCCCTTTCCCTCGGTGAGGAGTGTAAATTGAGGATGATAATGTGCTGAGTCGCACCAGCCAAGCATCTGGACACGGGGTTTGTTCTATAAAGGACCCAGGCAAACCCAAGACCTGCTGCTCTGCAACACCTTGTGTGTGAAAGGGCCACTGCTGCCTGTGCACAGGGAGGAGAAAGCAGCTCATAGGGTGCCTGTAGGCCCCTTCGCTGTGCCTGTGACCAGCTGAGTGTCCCCTGCTCCGTGTGAGGAGGCAGCAAGGTCTGGTACAGCTTTGGCACATGTAAGGCAGGAAATTTCCCAGTAATGCACCACCGTAAAGAGGAGAAAACAGGGTTCGAATGCTCGCTCTGCTACTGACCTTAAACAAGTAATTTCCTATCTCTTTACTCCCTCTTCCGCTGCCCTACTCTGTTTTGAGTTCCAGTTATGGAGGGTGGGACGAGGGCTTGGAGCACCATCCACATATCAGTACAGCCTTTGGCATCAGTGGCTGTTGGACTGTGCTGTAGTGTCAGGATGCTACTGCTTTGTAAATAAGGTGTCACAGGAAATCCTGGCACCTGGCAAGGCAGGCTGTTCCTGTGCTTTAAACTGGTTGGGGACTTGAGCTCTCACTTACTTGGGATTTTCATATTTTTAGGGACAATAGTATGGAAATTCAGGACATGAAATCAGCCTTTGAGTTTGGAAAGGAAAAGCACGTCACATTTTCCAGCGTGTTGTGGAAAAAAATACTCAGAGTATCCTTTTTATATAAAGTCCACTGCTAGAAGTAATTAAGTAATAACATCTGATGACACAAGGACTGTCATCTGTTTAAACTCAAAAAACTGGAAAGCTACAGGAGCCTGGATATCAGATAACAGGAATGCTGCGTGGTGGAGCTCCGCAGCAACTCCATTCTTGAGGTGGATGTGAATTAACAATGGAAAATGCTAATTGCTAAAAATCTATGCATTCAGGAGAAAATAGACAACTGGCATGGGAATGGTTCTCAGCAGCCACAGGCCTCAGACTGGCACTGTTCCTCTGATAGAGGTGGGATATCTTTGCCTTTCTAGGCACACAAACTACAGGAGAGTCAGGCCCTGTGTGCATTATCTGAACCCAGGCATGTATGCAGTCTTGGGACACGCTGAAGAATTTGCAACTTATTTTCTGAAAGTACTTAAATGAGTATTAGCCTTCCCAGTGAGCTTAATGACATTATTTATTTTATACAATAGCCTCATGAGAACAGCCAATACTTTCGTTGTAATTAATTCATCTAATAGTTCAAAAATAATACACCCAGCAGCTTCAGGCTCCTGCCATTAAGACACAGTAAATGTTTAAGCTTGGCTTTTTTCATTTTACTACTTGATGTCAAAATACTTAAAATTGTTTTCTTCTTATAGCTAATATTAATTTTTTTTTTCTTTTTAATACCGTGGTCCTAATTGCAGAGAGTCATAAAGGAATGACAAAATATAGTGGAAAAAAAGGTTCTGATCGGATTATAAAGGCTAACAACTAACCAGCAAAGTGGAACTTTTTTTTAACACCATCCAATGATGTCACCAGTTTGAGGTTTCTCTGGGACTTTATTAAAATGTTTGTGACAGAGCCAATGTAAACCATCCTAAATCTAACACAGAGCTGAAAGGACTGATTTTAGGGAATGCAAAGATATGGATCATTGGGTCTGTCGAAGCGGCATCTTGAGCCAATTATTGGTGTCATCTTGAGCCAATTTAATCAATCCAAGGGGGACTCAAAGGGGGTGGGGGTGCAGGGTTGCAAGTGTTGGTCAAACATTCTGGCAAAAAGGGATTTGTTGTAACAGCAACCAATCTCTGGTGTGTTGACTTACTTCCTCCAGCTCTGGGTTTGTGCATACTGTAAATAACTGATCAATCAGTTGAACTGCTTTCAGGGTTTTAATTGCTGGCTAAATTCGTAGAAGATGTGGTTCTATGTACACATATGTGAGCTCGAATTTATTTAAGACACTTCTAAAGTGGAGGTAATTTAGCGTAAAAGAACCTGAAATCTCATACAGTGTTACTTTCAAAATAGTAAAAGTGTACAAATATATTTCTAAAGAGTAACATCTACTGACATTATCTAAGCCTGATCATGTACACAAGTAAGCTTGAGAGCTGTAATTCCTATAATATAAACTACTCACACAGTGTAAAGGCTACTCAGTGGAGGAGAGCTAACTGACAACACAACTGTTAGCAACAGAGAACTGAAGTGAGAAGTGTAGCTCTTAAAGCTTAATAATGTGCTTTCGGTTTGTGATGTCAGACCCACAGCAACAGTTTTGAGTCAGAAAATCTGTGCAAAAAATATTTAATTTAAATTCTACTCAAAGCATCTTTTAAAGATCTTTTGTTTCCTTTTTTTTTTTGCTTTAATGTAATGGTATGATTAAGAGAGTTTTTATGAGTTAAAATGCCACAAACTCTCCCTCTTCCAGTAAAACTAAATGAATCTTCCTCATTACTGGGATTTTTCACCTCAATGAGCATTTACAAGTCAGGGTACCACACATATGCAGTTGTAATTTATAATGTATCTGTGCTTGAATATAATTGAAATATTAAGTCAAAGATGCTTCCTCGTAGTTCTGCAATTTGCATCTCTCATTATTTTTCAGGTAGAGAGACGGTTAATGTCTATACAATAATAACTGAGAGAATGAAATATAAATAGATATAGGTAACAGTAAGGACAAACAGTAGAAACAGCAGACAAATCCTTGCGTACTGGGATAAAAATACATTTCTTACATGTGATAAAAGTAGTATGTGTATTTTAAGCATGTCTCATAAAGATTATCTATCTATCAAACTAAATTAGTGAGAAGGGGATATGTGTTTTGGACAAGATGTCTTGGAAAAGCAATTTACGTGTTTTGGAACTGTTAACACAGCAGCAAGTTATGTCACACTGCAGCACAGACACGACTGAATGCAGTGAGATGGAATGCGAGATGAGCTGATAAAATAAAAGCTAACATTTAAAGAAGTACGTGCTCAACTTTACCATGGCATCTGTGCTGTTAAAACAAATGGCCATTTGCTTTAACATACCCCAGCAAATGAGGAAAAGAACACTTAGGTAAGGGTCCAAACCCAGCCCCTTCTTTCTTGCTGCTAAACGCACGTGTGAAAATAGCAGTGAACACACTGAAGGGTGTTTGTAGTGTGTTCACTCAGCTCTCCACCTCTGCTGCTGTGGTCAGCGCATATTCCTCTCCACAAAGAGGAATATTCCATTCCATAAAGAATGGAAATGTTCAGATGGGCAGGCAGGGAAAAGGCCACTCACTGCTCCGAGGGTGCTGAGGGTGTTTCAGCACCTCTCTGCAGCAGGAGCTGCCTCTGGCAGGAGTGCAAGGAAAAGGTGTGACAAGAGAGCAGTAACGTTAGGCAAAAGTAAGGGGAATCCTAAGTTAAATACTTCAGTCATTTGAGATTGGGTCTTTCAAACATCTTGGTTTGTTTGACAGTGAATTAGTTCTATATTACTCCAGCAGAAAAATGTTGATTATAAATTTAAGATGCAAAGTATGTCAGCTTACAGAAATCACATAGGAACTGCTACTCTTCAATGCATTCACAGCTCGAAAATATTATTAGTGTTTAATTTGTCAGTAAAAGAACATTTTTCTTATATTTATAAATAGTATTATATTTTTTATCACTCTTATCCAGTGTACCTTTTCATCTTCGACAGAGTGACATATTTGTGATGGTTCAACTTCAGCTATAATCTGCAGGCTCTAGGTCTGTAATTTATTATTTGCTGTAAAAGATCAGGTCCAGAGTTTAAACGTCCCTAGCTGAAAGTTTATACCAGTCAGGACAGAAAATTATTCTCTATGCCTAGGTTGAAGTACATTACTTCTTTATTGAATTAATTATGATAAGGATCATAACTTTAAACTAGGGGTGAGGTGCTGGCTTTCTACTAGGATTGCTTGAAGCAATTTTCATCTGAACATTTTTGTAGAGTTATTGAGTCTGGCAGGTCTGAACTTTATGAGAGAGTAACTTTCTCCCCAACTTAAAAGAGGTTGGACATTGATCCAGGCAAAGGTTTACCATATCCCATGTCTGTAGCCAGAAAAATTTGCACTGCATACTGAACAAATAACTACAGAACCAAATTAAACACATCTTATGAGCTTTTAAAATAAAAGCAATGCTGGCCCTTTCCCTGAGGGATCCATCAGGGTACTGAATTAACATGACAGATTTCCTTCTTTTTTGTTTGTTTGAAGTAGAAGTCTAAAATGATTTTTGATCGAGGAGGAATTAGTCTACTAAATATGTATACATGAGCCTACTGAACCATGCATATTCAGTGACAAATTTTATATCTCTATCAGATTGGAAAAAGTTGGGCTTCAAAAGCAGGTAAAGATGTTAATCCTACAATGACTGTTACCCTCTGATTGGATTAAAAGGCCTAGGAACAACGGAAGGAAGTCACAGATCTTTGAAAACTTAAAAAGCAGCTAAGAAAGAAGAAAAACATTCGGTTTGAGAAAAGCAGGTTCCAATAACTGTTCTGTTGTCTTGAGCCAAACACACAGAGTTTGTGCAAGACTATAAACAAGAGATCCTCTGGGAAATCTATGGTTTAAGTGATTTACCTAGAATTACTTAAGAATTCTATGGCTCAGATTGGATTAGGAATTATTTATTTGGGTGAGAGGTGGTTGTTTTTTCATCCATTTTGTGTTTTATTACCTATGTTACATCTACTTTTTCAGAGTAAGAGGGGCAAGAGGCTCTCATCTAACACCCTCAGTTATATAACTGCTTAAAACCAGTAAAAAGTTACTTAGTCTAACATTTTAAAATTGCAGAGCTGTCTCTATTATACAAAGGTTGAAACTCAACTTTTCTTTGATGTTATTTTGTAATAGAAAAGATTCATCTTTAAAATCTTCAGATTTTTCAATTTTTTTCTTGTCCCTCTTTTATGCCTTTGAGTCCAACAACAAGAATAATGTCCAAGATACTTTCTTCTTTCATTTTTATTTTGCTGCTTTCCCTAATTTCTAACCTGGAAAGTTAGAGTAGCAGAGACAGTAATCTGTAGCAAAGCCCCTCTACGTTTTCTAAACATTCTGGCTATGGAAAGAGGAGGGGTTTTCAGCCTTAATAGCATTACTTTCATACACATTTTTGTTTCAGTTCTGTAATTTGGTAGTTCTACACCCACTTTGACATTATAAATTATAAATTGCTTTAGAATAATCTTGAGAGCTGGGGCACTGAAGTAGCAAATACAATTTCCATTTTAACTTAGAAACATCATTAAAAGCTTTGTCTTGCCATGGGACTAGAAAGAAAGAAGGAGGATATGCTGATTTACGCTTGAAAGAGATAACTGGTGGACAGACGTTAGATATGACAGAGGTTCACATAAAATTTGTAGTAATATTAAATAAATACTACGAATGAGGAGAGTTGGAAATGTTTATTCATTGTTTCTCCCAAAATCAGACTTATATCCTGCTAAGTGAATTTGACAATAGATTTAAGACCAAAAACACCCCCTTTTTTCCATGAAGTTAATAACTGTAGAATAAAATTTGTAACCATCAGATGTTTGGGAGTAAAACAGGGTCCCAAAATGGAACAATAAAGGTTTGAGGAGGGTAGTCACGAGTGGCATCTGATCAAAGTGCTGACTTAATCTCTGGAAGCTCTTTATCCATTGATTTCTAGATGATGGGAAGTTACACTGGATGACACTGGGTAAGAGTCTCAGCTTTCCTCAAGACCTTGCTGTTGGCACCTCTGCACGACTGTACCCTAGGCGGTCTTGCCATGGATGTCCATCCCTACTACCACTATCGGAGTGGCCATTGCCACCATCCCTCCTCTTATCCCAACTATACGAGTTCTGTTGTGTTTGGTCTTGAATGTGTTTTTAAGAGATCTAATTTATCCTGCACCTTGTTCCTTTTGGCTGTGCACCCCACCCCGCCTGGATTCGGTGCATGGAAAAACCAACCTTTAATGTCCCTGGCTCCAGTACCACATTCACTGCAAAATGTAAGTGCTAATAATAACAAAAGATAGAGTTCAGAATGCTCACTGTTCACTAGGAGTGTCCATTTAGTGTTTGAGGTGTGCTGAGTAGTTATTCAGACCAGAGCTCGTTTGAACACGAGCACTACCAGACTGTGGGCCCTGTTGGTGTGGTTGTTTCATGTCCTCACCCCCTGTTAGCTCAGCCTTTGGAGATTGATTCTTGCCTAAGGCACTAAGCAAAGCACCACATCCTTTTTAATCTTCTCTTTTCTGGCATCTGTGTAAGCTTTTCCTCCATTGTATCTGGTCTTCAGGACTCATAGACCCACGTGAGCAAATTCTTAGGTTACATCTCCATTCCTAGCCTGTTTGTAGCCATGGGGAAGTAGAGCAACATTTACAAAAGATGGTGGAGTATCTCAGAATCTCAAATAAGGCAAACTATTTCTGTTTTCCTATTAACTGTGGGTTGCCAGTCCTTAGTGATTTTGTATCTTTCTCATACGTACTGCTATTTTGGTTCTCACTTTTCTTCCTGAACAAAGCATGAGCTGCTGCCAGGCAATATCAGCCTGCTCTTTACTTACAATTTGATAGAACAATGTGCAGGTCATCACCTGATCTTCACAGTGCTCTATTTAAGCGACTAGTTATTTTGGCAACATTTTCTTCCAGCTGTACCTACATGAGGCTATGACTGGTCTCACACTTCTATCGTCCTCTGCCCTGTGGTTTAAAGTATAACTGTATTTTAGGCCTTTCACATTTATAGTATATTTTCAAGTGTCTCATTTCTGGTACTGAACATAACTGACATGACATGAAGAGGGCATTGTCTCCCAAAGAGAAGACTGAATGTGTACAAAGGTACCCACTGGATGCTACTTCTTTGTCCCCATTTATATTATATCTAAAACTATGTATCACCTTATTTATTTGTAGAGCCTTTTATTTCTATTTATTTATACTTGCATTGTTTCTTTTCTGATGAAACATATCTCTAATATCCTGTTAGATGGAAACAGTGCTTTATGTGCTTCTGGGGTGATGTCTCACTCATTGACGGTGTTGCCCTTTACTCCAAAGAAGCTGGTTTGCTTTTGTCCTTTCTACCTGGGTAGCACACCCTCTCCTGCTGCTGAGGAGCATTTCTGAAATGATCTAATCTGCAGAATTTCTTCAGTCTTCTTTTCCTACTGCCAGTCATTGCCTTACTATGAGACAGCTGCTGCAATGCTGTTGACATGTTTGGGTTAGGTTTTCTGAGTTCCCTCTGTATTCTGTCTCTTTTTTTAAAATACTTTGAATTTTGTTTAGGAGATACTGTACCAGAGCTGGCTGCTTCCATAAACTCCATTCTTGAACAGCGTGAATTTCGTTATTTGGCAAATGTTCATTTCTGGATTTTCTTATATCTCTTTCCAAAAGTTTTGCCCTGAATTTCAATAATTATCAGATCTTTTGTCAAGGACTCATCCCTTCCCCATAATTGGCTTCTTAATTTACGATTAGCAAACTCTTTTATCCCCATCTTTTTCTGTTTTTCTTTGTTTTTCTTTATATCCTTCAGCTCAGGTCCTCTCATGCTTCTTTAATGCAATTAACTAATAGCCAGCTTGCTCCTCTTGATTAGCACGAGCGCCGTGAAGCGCCTGCTATCAGGAGCAGAGATCAGTTCTGCCTGTTCTCCCTCAGGCTGCCGGATTGGGAGCGCATCTGTGGGAGCCCTGGCAGGCTGAGGGCTCTGCCCGTCCCCACCGCTCCGGAGCTGTGTCCCTGTGGCCGTGGGAAGCTGCACCCGAGGCAGCAAGTCCTGCTGAATCTGAGCCACGCTGTCAGTCCCTGCTCCTGGGCCTTCCCAAACCTTTCTGCTTCGTGAGAGCGATTTGAAAAACAGTTGTGCCCTTTGATCCTTCATCAGGATTTTGTTTTCTGTAAACTATTCTGATATGTAAGGTGATTTTTCTGAGAGCCTGAGGAAGCAACTCAGTTGATAAAAGCATTGTATTCAGTAATAACTGGGATATGGATAGGTCCTGTGAGATGTCGTTGTGGTAGCAAATATTCCCTATAAAAGGGGAGTCCAGATCTCTTCTTTTCCATGCTCCAGTGGTGCATCTGACCAGATGGACGAAGCTCAGCACTTCACACACTGCTGAGCACTCCTGAACACCTGGCCTCTGTGGGCATCTTGGACAACACTTTCAGTCACATGGTGTGGAGGGACATGGTTTGTGGGTGATTTTTTCCCCCTCTATAATAATGAATTGATTCATCATAAAGGAGAACTTTAATTTCTATTGTTTTAGCAAAAATCCTTTCCATTGCACCAAAATATAAATTTTTTTTCTAAGGCAGCTGCAATGCTTTTCTGACAGACAAATGTGGAGTTCAGTCCTGATGTGCAAGACCCTTCAAACTCCCTGAGTTTTGCAAGTATTTTTACTTCATTATCTTGTCCCAACAAATAGACAAAAGGCTGTTTGAGAAGTCTTTCAGCATTTTACATGAGGAATTTTGACAAAAATGCTGCATATTTATTTGGATCTTATAATCATTCTGGTTTTTGCAGGCATTTAGCCTTTATTTTTTAATTCTGATGCTCCATAGTTAACTTTGCCAATAGGGGTTTTCTCCTAGCACCAGCTTATACTTTGTACAGAATGCAGAAAGCCAAGTTCTTCTCTTAACACATTTGTTTGGCTTTATAGTATACTAATACTGCATTATTGATGTTTATAAGATTGTTTTTCATGTTTGGAAGCTATCACTGCATTTGATTTTAATTTTGCTCTGCTTTTTGCACTCTACTATACATTAATGCAGTGTTTAGAAGTGACAGAAACTCGCTTTAATGACATTCTTAAGTCTCAGACAGGATTAATTATAGCATAGTAACATTTTTGCCTTAGTAACAGCTGAACTGAGTTGTGTCAACAAGATGGAATGTGACTCACTTGGGCTGTAGGTCCCCTGTTTAGGACTGTATGTAAATGATTAGGGCTAGAGAGAACATGTGGACAGCGAGTGGGTATTGCTGTGAGCTCGGTGGTGGATGAGAAACACCTGCCTTATTAAGCATCCTTCCAGAGACACCCATGCAAGAGAGGCCTTTGGAAACCGGCATTCCCGGTTTGTTTTGTAGCAGCCCAGGTAAGCCTAACCTGAACCTTCCCAGTAAACCATTCCTAGGTGTGATGCCGACAGGGATTGTGAACCTTAAAGGCTGGGTTTTACATGATCTGTTTATGCATCCGGTCAGCAATCCTAATTCATCATCTTCTGTGAAAACATCCGAGTGCTCTGCCCAGCTGGGATTGTGCTGAACTGCTGGAAGTGTGTGTTCTGGAACAAAGCAGACCTTGAGAGGGCACTCGGACTGCGTGTGATGCTGTGCACTGGGCATGCCATGAGGGATGTGTAGAATATGCCCTCCTACATTTTTATTTAGAAAAATCACCAGTGATTATTCTTTCTTTGCAAGTTAATTGGAAAAACCAAAAGACTGCTAAAAATCTCTTTGGGTGTATGTCTGTACTTAGAAACCTGAAACTTAAAAGGAACTCCAAGCATGAAAGCACTAATACCTGTTATCTTCACCGATTTTCCAAAACACTGATCTGAAAGACAGTCTCTCCTTCGTGGTTCTCTGCACCAGTTTTGGTATTAATGACTGTAGCTCTAAACTTAATGCATTCTGGTCAGTTCACAGGCCAACAGATTGGAGCCTTTGAACACTATTATTTTTTTTTTTAGGTATTCTGTTATGGGTAAAAATGAGATTAAATACCAGTGACACTAAAGTACAAATTAATCAACTTTCCTAATCTATTGTAAGTTTCCCTGAAAATGGCAAAGCCTGGTGGGAAAGCACTTGTGATTTCCCAACAATTTTAGTCCCAGGCACCCTATCACTGTTAACAGAAGATCCTGCTCGAGGACACTGCAAAGTGATCCTACTTGTTTACATTTCTTATTAAAAACAACCGATAGAATGAATTTGAAATTTATCTTGCATGTTAAGGGCAAGCCTCAACAATGTCAGCATGTTCTCACATTGTGAAAAAAAAAGAGAGAGAAAAACAGTATGAAGTTTTAACACAGAAGGTATTTGAGCTTGCATATTCACATCAAAGTCTCCTTAATACCAAGTGTGGTGACTTGGTGGCAGTTATTAATGCACAATTTACTTGGTGCCAGCAAGATTTTGGCAGATGGAAAAAGGCAGAAGTCCTTCAAATATACTCTTTAAGAGCAGGTGTATTTTGGCACTGAACTGGCTGCTCCAGCCTAAACACACGCTTAGGTGCTCTGCTGCAGCCAAGTGTTGAGCAGAAACCGGCTCTGCTGGAGAAAGGAGTAAATACTGACCTCTAATGCCACATTAACGTACAGACTTTGCACTGGGGGTCAAAGTCTATCCAGTGCCAGCCCAGCTCTCACCCCGGGCTTTGCACACAGGTACTTTTACTGTGACGTTTCTGATGGCAAAGCAAAACAGTGCTGGGAATGCTCAAATGTCTTTGGCTGCTTTGGAGCAGAGATCTGTAATATTTTAATGGTGGATATCAGCAAGAAACAGAAGCTGGAAGGTCCAGGCTGAGGCTGTCCTATGAGAACAGCTGATCTTACGAAATATTTTTACTAACACAGTTCTGAGTCTCTTGAGATCTGCACATAGTTAGGTTTTAAGCTAAAATGGAAGTGATTATTCTTAAGATACAAGTAAAATCTATTCAGGGCCAGATATTTCTAGGGACCTGAGGAGAAGCCGTGTTTGTTGTTTGTGGTACCAGCTGCAGGGAGTATGCCTGAACCAGCTCTCCTTAAACCGAGGGTTTCACTGGAAGTTAGCAGTGAGCAAAGGTGCCTGAATGGGCTCTGTGCCCCATGCTGAAGGCCAAAATCTCTGATGATACAAACTAACAAAGCTGCGCTCATGCCTCTCTAATTTAAAATTTGCTTCAGCAAGTGTGTTAGAACTGGCCTTGTTTTCATCAGAGCTGAGCCCGAGGAGAGTGCTCATGAATCAGAGAAAAATAACATTTCTGTTTAAGGTTTCTGTTTCATTTAAATAGAAAAAGCCCTTTGGGGAGATAGAGAAATAAAGACAGGATAAAAGACCCTCAGGTTCAAAGTGCGAAATCCTACTCTCAGTCGCAGAGAAGGAAAGCCGCCCTCGTGTTTGTGTTTTCTGTGTCAGTGCGTGAAATGTTTCCGTGGCTATTTCAGGACAGCCAGTATTAACTTCGCTGGATACCTGAGAATGAAACAGGCCCGGAGTTTGCTGCAGAAGTGCTACAAGTGAGTGACAGGAACACGTGGCTGTAACCCTAAACAGCATTGTGAAGGCCTTTATCCAGAAGCCAAGTTTACAGATTTTGCAAAGACGTTAAACAAACACTGTAACTTTTAACATAAACACAATTAACTAACATAAATATTTATGCCCTTTTCTTTTCATTTCACTCAATGCATATACCACACATGAATCAGAGTTTACCTTAAACAGTTGACTTTAGGACACCATTATCATTCTTATCAATAATTAAACTTTTCTGGAGCAAATAACTTCCTTGCTTAGCACAAATGCATCTCCTGAACTTAGTACCTGCTCCAAAGGGTTTCAGGATCTGTTCAGCTTCTTAGACTGAAGAGCTGGTAGGTACAGGCAGCTGCCTCCAAGGTTCAGACAGACAGGAATGATTTTTTTCTCACCATGCTCAGTCTCCAATTATTCCAACAGGACAACAGAAATCTTTCACTGTGAAAGTAAGTAAGGACTGAGTAATGGGTATGGAAATTCCTCTCTTAAACCAGCACACAGCAATACTGTAATCCCTACTGGATTGGTAAGAGTTCTGGCTGGGAGGAACAGTGTGGTTGTACAGCCAGCTGGAGGCCCTGAGCAGATGCAGAGCCTTGGAGAAGGTACACAAAGCACAATCACTGACCTGTTGTGTTCTATGGTGACCACAAAAGTAACTCCTACCAACCATCCCAACAATCAGGGTCATTGTCAGCCCCACTGAATTCATTGAGGACTTTCAAGTTGCATTTCACTCCTACGTGTGACTTACCAAGGCTGCAGAGCTGGAACAGAACCTCATAAACAGCGAAGTTTTATCTGGGGAAGATGGGCATCTCCCCAAGAAGATATTTCTTACTTGATAAACCTTTTTGAATTTAGTCCAAAAAATTAGCGAAATTTTTGTGATGTAGAAACTAAAGCAAAGACTTTATACAAGTCGATCAATCCCATAAACAAATCACCAGTTAATAACCACAGTGGTTTGTTTATATACAACCATGATGGAAAATTCAAGTATATCACAAATTCCCCTATTTATCCTATCTTTAATTACATACCAGGGATGTAATTTCTTTCCTTTTCCTGTTTTCTTTAGCCTGCCATGCAAAGTGGATATTTCATTTAATTGTTATTAAAATAATTCTCTTTTTCTTCTTACATACTGCATGGTTATTGAGCATCTCTGGGTGCTCTAGTGTTTTGCCTTCATCAGAAAATGCCTCACTGCTGAGAAATGACAGAGAAAGAATGGAAGTCACTGGCAAAGCATAAAAAGGCAAACAAACATCCTACCCGATGTGCCCTTACATGGATCCAATAGCCCGTTGTCCTTAAATGGCACTACACAGGATACCACTACACGTGGAGAGTTTCAAAGTTTTCCAGTCAATAGCTAAAAGCAGCCCTGAAACTCACTCCCTAGAGAATCTCTCCACAGCAGGTAATACAGTGATTGTCATTTCACAGGAGAGGTAAAAGAGAAAACTTCAGGCTGCCTGGACTCAGATAATTCCAGAACTGAGGCACAAATTTGACAAGGGTCTGACATTCAGCTTTTGCAGCTGCTCACAAGCTCTCTATCTATCTGCCTTCACTATCACCTGCTCTCAGGGAATTGAACATCCTAATTAAACACAAAACAGTAGAGTTAGATGAATGATTTTTTTGAAATCTTAGCATTGAGGAGTAAGGGAATGTCAGGATCAAGCCTGCTGCTATGACTTTCCCAGAATCATGGAATGGTTGGGCTTGGAAAGGACTTCTGGAGATCATGTAGTCCCAACCCCCTGCTAAAGCAGGTTCACACAGAACCTGCTTTAATATCTCCAGAGCTGGAGACTATACTGTACTATACTGTTTCTCCCATAGGACCCTTCCACTGCTCAGGAGGAAGCCTGGACCTGTGTGAGATGGCACAGCTGATGAATCAAAACCAATGCTGTCTCTAGGGTCTCTTTGTTACCTCAGCTGAAAGACACACAGTGAATGATGCAGAGATACAAGAAATCAGAGGATAGAAAAATGGAGAAGTGTTACTATATTTCATCATATTAACACCCAAAGGGGTCATCAGCAGACTACAAATAAATACAACAGAGAGAAAAATTGCCTTTAATGGCAAAGAAAAATTTTACCCCAGGTCTTTTTGTGATTGCATAAACCACTGTAAAGCTGTTTACTAACTAAGGAAAACTAAAAAGTATTCTAAGCCCTGGAAACTTAAAACTGCTTGTGTGACTGAACCTTATTCACACTTGCAAACAAAAGAGTCTTTTTGGCCCCAAAAGAAGCATATGTCTTTTCAGTCTTATCCTGGATTATCTATCAGGCCAATCCATTAGTGGCTTTGGGGATGTTTCTTGGAAGATTGTGTGCTCAACATTCATAGGCTCTGGCTAAGAAACTCTCCTCTTAGATATGTCTGTGGGCTGCACTGCATAGATAGCTGAGGCTTTGTGGCACACATCCCTGCAATCCCACAGAAATGAACACCACCCCCATTTAACAAAAGCATCAAAAGTCTACGTGACTCTTCTGAGTTCACCCTGCAAGTCCATGTGGGACTTCCGATAAACATTCTCTTTTAGGAGGTGGGGAACCCAAGTCTTCCCATTCATCGGCTGATACCCCAGACATGGATGTACTCACCTTCTTTAGTTACTAATGAATTTGCAAAATTCCTAGGACATACTGTGGCCTCCTTACACAGGTTATATTCCAAATGATTTCGTAATATCTAGTCCCCTATATTAATTATTAATGAATTATTAAAGGACTCAATAAAGCTGGCAGATCATTAACCTGTACTGCCACTGTAACATTCCTGCTCACATAACGGAGGTGACAGCATTCAGGCAACTTGACACATCAGTGTGCTGGACCTGCTGGTCCCTATCTGGAGTGTCAGTAGGAGTAGCCTTCTAAAGGGAAAAGATTTCTGTAGGTTCAACTGCAGAGAACGTGGAGAAATAGAGCCCTCTTGTTGTCTCAGAGCTCAGACAAAAGCTGGAATCTGGAAACTCTTGAGCTGTTCCCCTGACTCTGTAATAACAGGGCGATGCTTTGTACAAAATGTGCTTTCTGAGCTGTACTTTCTCACCACTCTAAGGTGGGTGACTTCCTCATCAGCATAATACAGCAAGTGGTCACTTTCCCAGTGTGCTGCAGAGAAGAGAGAGAACCCTCACGGGCTGTTTGCTCAGAATGTCAGGGGAACCAAAGTGCACAAAGTTTTCTGTATTCATTCTTGTCTAAACATTGGAGGTGTTGGTTAACTCCAAGAAGTGGGAAAGTGGCAATGCCATCTTTTCTGGGACTCATTATAGAAAACCAGTGACCCCCTTTTTTTCACTTGTGCCGCCTGCATGTGCCACCTCCCATGTGAAATACAGATCAGTCCACTTTTCTGTCTTAAATACTGCAGGAATCCCGGGCAAAAGGATGAGAACACAGCAAGTCCATATTTATCTTTTGTATCTTTGTTTATCTTTTGTATCTTCTGCAAGATACTTCTTGAGCCAAAGGCATAGGATATCAGTGGGATTGCAGCTGGTTCAGCCTCTTCTCCCTGATCTGAGCAGGGTGATTCAGCTGGCATATGTATCCCAGGTTCACTGATGGAATTAATCACTTGTGCATAAGATAGTGAGAGTCTATATAAATAATAAAAAAGTCCAATCTCATCCCTCAACTTCATTCCGTTGGCAGTTGTACAGCATTTAAAATTTGTGTACATTACTGACAGTGATAATCTCCAAGAGTTACGTTATAGATTCATGAATCTACTTATGTGCTATCTTCTGTCTTGTCAAAATTATCACAATAAATTAAATACAGGAGCCTTGTGATACACTCAAATGAAGTCAATAGTCTTATCTAGTCCCAGAATTCTGAATACAGATGCAAGGACTGAGTAGGAAAACGGCTATCAATGTGGAAGCTGTTTTGGAAAAAATGGAGAAAATAAATGGAAGCAACTTCTGTGGTTGTACTGATTCTCTTGTTTTCTTAGACACTGCCAAATCACATTTGAAGATACCCAGAGCTTGAAAACAGTCTTTGGGAGCTTGTTGAAGTCTAGAATTTCTTTAGGTGACTAAGTATGGACATGAATTCTTAAACAGAGGATAAACATTCTCTTTTAGGATGTACTTCTACATATTCCTTCCAATTAAGAGTTTGGTGAACGACATGAAGAAAATGTGTGCTTCTGTATTATTATTAATATCAAGCAGTGACGTAGAAAAAATCAGCATACAAAGCCCATCTCATAGTGGAAGCTTTTCTGTTCATTTCAAATAATACTGGCTCAGCTTATATCGAAGCAATAAGGAACTATAATAGAAATAGAAATAAATCAGAATATATATATTCTTCAAGACCTTGTTTACTCTCCATCATAGTATTTAAAAGAGTTCTAACACAGACACAATTGAACTATCTTTGAATCTATTATGTTTAAACAGGTTTGTTTTGTTGCACGAGAATATTAGAGTCCTTTGGGCAGCGTGACTGGAAAAAATTACTTAAGAAATGTATTTGAAGTGCTGGAAACAGGCAAGATCCCTTAGCTGTGGTTGGTTTCGAGTCTCTTACTAGAACTTCCAGGCCAGGCTCTGACTGGATGCAAATCAGGAAATAAAACTTTGTGGCATCACTTAATGCTTGTGAGGCAAAACACAGACATGAATTTGATTTAGAAAAATTACTGCAAACTGCTGTCTTCACACATCCTACAGTTTATTAATCCATGGATAATACTTACCTGGACTATGCACCTGCTCCAAGAGCTGTATATACAGTAATAATCATTTGAAGCTGTCTTCAACTCCCCGAGTAAATGCTACCAAGCAATTCCAGGTTATTAAACTGATTTATAGTTTATATAGACATAAAAACTACCTAGATTTGCTTTCTGAACATCTTCAGACGTTGTGAAACACATCTGTTTTAATTTACTTCTATTTTCATGTTCTTTCCATACAGGCCAGATTCAGCATATCCTATCTGTGATGGCTCAATTTCTTATTCCTGCAGAAATATGCAGACGAGAGCACAAGGTTTATAGCCACCAGGCAGCATGTTTAGAATCAGAGAAATAACTGAGAAACAATATAGAGAATGATGAGAAATATGAGGAATATCTATTTTTAGAAGCTGAAATATATTTGTATTTAATTACACTATGTTTCTATCTTGTGCAATACATATTCCCTCCAAACATGAAAAGAAACAAGCTGGAGTACATTTAAATGTGGTCATCTGGTGTGAATCTTTTAGGCAACTAACTTCTGCCATTATGATTACTTTCCACTCTCACATGCCATTTAATATTGGAGGAAGCAAAATAGTTCTGTGTGGTTGTAGCCTATCCAATATCAGTGTGTCACTGGGAAGTTAAAATCTCATCTAAGCCAGAAATGTAAATCTGCCAGACCTCCCAAGAGTACTGAAAGCTTCTTTTTCTCCCCCTGAGCTTTAAAGTGTGGAAGAGATAGCATCACATCTTTTGCATCTGGGAAATCATTCTCTCTGCTCATTCCTAAAAACTTGTCTGTCTTTCAGGTTCTTCTTCAAAGGGTGATTGCTTTTCTGAACCCTCTTGGTTCCTTTTGAGCTTTCCTTTCACAGCTAAATAAAAATTAAGGTGTGCAGATACAGAAAATGTGTAGGATCCTGTCATTGTACTTGATAAGGTCCTGTCATTTTATCTGTCATTTTTTGAAAAATTGTTTTCAGCTAGTGACCTTTTAAATTCCATTTATTAGTGAGGAAACGAAAATGTCCGCAGGTTTGGGGCTTTACTTTCTTTTTTAGTAAATATTATATGCACCTCATTTTACTTAGGTGATGTTATCCTGGTCAGCTTTATAGAGCTGAAGTAGAAAAGGTTGGGAAGGAGCAAACAAAGTGTGGCAATGAATTGATCACCTCATGAATTATGCTTATATGCCTGGGGAACTGGGTGTAACCGGGCTAGCAGGGGCTTCTGATGCTTAAACTGGAGTCCATGAGCAGAGAAAAGGCAGAACCATTAATGATCCCGGCCCGGGAAAGAAGAGAAATGAAGAACATCTGAAAGGAACAGCAGGAGCATGCTACAGTAAAATAATTTGGATCTTCACAGAAACATAGGCATTGCAGATTAGCAAAGAAAGCAAAGAAAGGTTGGGTTTAGCACAGTCTGCATGCAAACTTTTTTTTTTTTGGTCTTTTGCTGTGTATCTTTGGTTGAATAGAGGTGAATAAATAGGGAAGAAGTTATTTTGCTGTCATTTTTCCAATCACAGTGTCCCTGCACAGCTTAACAGCTCTGTGTGTCAGGTACATGGAGCTCTGCTGCAGAATAAATGAACTGTGTGGCAAAAGCCACAGAAGCTTCCTCTGAGGATGCCCTGGACAGAGACTGGAGGAGATCTGAGTCTGACATGGTGCCTGTGCTAATCTTACCATTGTAAGGTCCAGAAAGGAGGTTTCGTTCTAAGACAAAATTATAAAACTTCCCAGTAATATTTATTATTTCTTCATAATTATGTAGAGAAAATCGAAACTTGAGTCAGGACAGGCACAGCATTCAGGTGCTGAGTGAATTCTGTGGAGAGAGTCTTTAAGGTATCAGGAATAAAAAGACCAACTCACTCCCAAGGACCTATAGTTGATTTTCTTAAGTACATGTGGCATAACCTGGCTCTGAGCATGCAGCGAATCATCACTGCTGCCATTTGGAAGAGCAGATCACACAAGCTGGGGGCTTGCCAGTGAAATTGCTGTGTTTAATGCTGTGAGCCAGTGGGGCAAATTAATGTCTTCTGTGATAATTCCATTAAAGACTTATTATTTTGATAAATCACAGGAGGCAAAGGTCATGATCTCCCGGGAACTTTGATTTCAAGCTGTTTTGCTCAGGATTTCTATATTTAACTTTACTGCTGAGTTGCTACAAACATTTGCTTTACCTGTCTTTCAATTTTGTTTCTTCTCTTACCAATGATTCTTGAAAACATTTTGGTGACTTATTTCAAAATATTTAATCCAGAGAATAATCTTCCCTAATATGCTTTCACCTGATCAGTATATACTAGGGAGAAAATATGAACTGGAGTAAAAATTCTTTGAGCTCTTTGGGTGTGTTTTACATACTGGGAATATTTAATGCAAGGATACCACTGAGGACTGAAGGCTTAGATGAGTAACTGCCATTGATGAAAATTTGGGGAACATACCTAGTTCAGTAATCTGAGAAATCTGTGTTGGAGGAATATTACCTAAAATTTGTCATTTGAGTAACTTATTCATTACGCACAGAATATAAGCAGCTAAGTTTCTATCACAGTGATGGTTGTTGATCTTCCGAACACAAGCCCCAGTTACTTGCTGAAGCTGGGGTAATCCAGAGGCAAATCTTGGGAGTTACCCCTGGTTCACAGCGTTGATCCTTCCCTCTGCTCCTTAGCAAAGCAGTGCTGACAAGAAGGCTAAAACCAGTTTGTTGGTAGGGGTTCTTTAATTCACAGCACTGGAAAAGTCGTATCAGCAAAGAAGCTTTATAGCTGTGTGAGTTGCATCTCCCTTAGGGGTGCAAATGCACTTTGGGTGTGAGCTCCAGCTGTTCCGTGTGGCCCAGCATCACAGAAGGCAAGGAAAGGAGCTGCTGGAGCCTCTTCTTTTTCTTCTGACCCTGAGGCCAAGGACCTGTAAGCCTAAATGAGAGAAGGATGAGCCTGACCCCCTCTCAGGCTGCACAGCTCTTGTCATGAGGAGATGGAAGCACAGCAGGGACACATTTGGCAATCTGGGATCTGCTTGTAGGAACAAAATGCCATTTTAACCATTTAAAATACATGAGACTGCATCCAGCACAGCCCTGTCCCTGGGGACTGACCAGGACAGTTTTAGCTCTTTTAAGAACAAAGAAAGAAGAGACCTTGCTCCAAGAGCTCAGTGCCCTTTCACAGGGATCCTAGCAAAGGAATGACTTTTTATTTATTTATTTTATGTCTTCAGCTAAGCTTTGATGAGAGTTCCTTGACTTTTCTGTAGAGGCTGTGTTTCCTGTCTGAGGTAATATTTAAGATGAAGACTGACTCCTTCTTGTGTTTCCTTCCTACAGACCAAAAGGAGACCCTTTCAAAGTGTGCAGCCTTTAATCTGGAGGCAAATGCAGGCCCCATTTGTAGCCCTCATCTCTTCTACAATGACAAGTGTTGCTGCTTGCAGGTAACAGTTTTCTATCTCATTTAATCCTTTCTACCTCCTTACTTCACTTCTATTGTGCCACAGAGGAATTAGACTCCTTTTATGCTGAGCTGCTGCTTGCGTATCATCATGGCACTGGGGATAAGTAAACACACATTTAAGCCAAGAAATCAGCATTCCTTCGGCAATGCCTTGTTTTATTCAGCATGGCAATCTCACAGCACATTCAATTTTAAATGATAGGGTGTTTCATTACCAGTTTTTAGATATACAGAATCAAATTTTGCACAAATATGCATTTGTTTATTTATTACTTTATTATTATATTATTTCTAATACTACTAGTATTGATAATAATAGTAATGGTATTATTCATTCCACTTGGATTTCAAACTGTAAGTCACTTGAGAATTTTTCCACTAGGAAGCCAATGTGATGGTTGTTGCAAATAGTGGTAAAGTATACTTAAGGCTTCAGAGGATGCTGGGATTAGCCTTTTTTGGTCATATTTTTGTACTGACAAGCTGTAAAATAGGACACATTCTCTAACAGTATGAAATCCACATGAGAGGCCTTATAGTCTGATGAATAATCATTATCATCATGTTTATTGGCCAAATATTAAGTTGGTAGCCTCTAATTAAATAAGGACAGAGAAAAGCCGCATTAATTTAATGGAGGTGGATAACCCTTCCCCTCCTGCATCCTGACTAACATGGTGCTCATTGGGCCATCAGTTTGAAGACACTTTTTTCCCTTTCCTGTGGCTTGTAATGTTTCTGTAATGTTTCTTTTCTGGTGACTTCTTTCTTTGTTGAAGTTGTGAAAGCTGGAAATTTACTTATACGATTTAGTAACATTGCCATACATGGCAAGTTATAACTTTGAAGTTACTTGGTGTATTATTTATACTTTTAAAAATTTGTGCTCCTGCACCTGTGATCTTAGCAAAATTCACAGATGTTTTGGATAAGCGTATTCTACTGTCTCTTCTGCCCTCTTATGGAACTGCTCACACACATTAAAAACTCCAACTCCATGCAGTGGGACATTTGCCACTGATTCAGTAGCACTTGGATCAGGCTCTTCATTTGGAGGGAAAGGATGATAAATGCATTATAAAGAATGTTTTGAACAGGTGAATAGCACAGAAGAGATGAGTAGAAGATGAGGAGTGGCCAGTTCTTAACACCTCAGCAAGGACAAACAAGTACAATTTATATGTGCATCATGACAGGTGTGTGCATTAGACAGGCCCAGGGCTGGGATTAGTTCTGCATATTCCCAAGGTTTGTTTTTTGGCAAGTCACTGTAGGTTATTCTGTCTTCATGTATGGAAAGAGCTGTTTCTTTGTGTCCCTGTTTATCAGACTTTGGTCATGGAGTTCAGGTCCCTGTAGCTGCCACTTTCCTAAGAGCTAAAAGAAGCAATATATTTTCTCTTTGCTTGTTGCTCTGTGAAATTCTCATCACTTCCTCCTCAGTCCCAATTTACAGAGGAAATTGAGTAAATATGTTGTTGTTGTTTGAGCAGCAGCTTCTGTTCAGGTTCACCTGCCCATTAGAAGATGAAATTCCAAGGGTTCTACTGCTTTCTGAAAATCTGCATCTCCTGCTGTTGTATGTGTCACAGTTACCTTCTTCCCAGCTATTTTCTTCTACCTTCTAGAGTTTATCCGTGACAAACCTGAGGGGGAACAGCTTTAATCAGGCAGAGCAAAATGACCTGAGAAACCCCAGTGGGAAAATAATGCAGCACAGCTATGAAGCAACTTCTGTCACTAACTCCTCGTGCTCATGGTAACAGCACCATGAGGCCTCAGGTACTGGCTATCCCCACAAACTTGAGGGATACTGGTGGAAACTGGAGCATAAAAAGTGAATTGTTTCTCTACTGCAATATACTGTTGATCCTTCTAGGACATTTTCAGTTGTTTTCTCTGTGCACGTGATATAGAAAATGGAAGCATGAAATGAAAATACTCTGTTTGGAAAAGCTGAAGATTCTGTTTGATAAACAGGACGAAAGTATTCACAAGACTTGAACATTCCCTTTTTGGGTCAATGCCTTGTCATTTTCTTCCCTTGGGCTAAAATCTCAACAAGTTTTCAGGCATCCAAGTCATGGCCTGAGCTCACAGATGAAGAATGAGAGGATGAATCTGATAGTCAGGCATTCTGTCTACCTGTCTTGTCACACACGTGTGTCCACTGCTTTTGTGTGCTGGTTCTCCCTGAAAAAGACCAACACGCATCAGGTATTCTGTTCCCTTGCAGTCCTCTACAGAAGACTGAGGTTAGTCCCTCAAAAACTGCTGAGGTTCAGATGCCAACCTAATTTCCATATTTGATAATGTCATAGGAGCAAAAACAGTCGAACAGAAACAGTGGAACACACTTTGCCTGCATCCCTCCCTCCATCTGTTCAGAACTTCTGGCGATGGTCCTATCCAGATTTGGACATCCAGAGAAGAGAGATGCAAAACTATGTCATTTACTAAGGGCATTTTATTCTCTGCAGAGCTCTGGCTGCAGAACTGTGAAAGGAGCCAGGTTTCAAACCAAAGCGCAGGTCAGAGCAAGGCAGTGTTCTGTTCCCTGTTCTCCATGCTGGCACAGTAAGGTGGGCTCTTGCTCCCTTCTCTGATAAGGCTGATGCCCCAACTCCTATGGGAGCAGGAATTGAAAAAAGCCCATACCTGTAGAATCTCAGAGCAGGATTTAATGTAGTAGCTGAAACTCATTCCTATTATTTTATTCTTTCCACGGGATCCTAATTTACAATCACTTTTTCACAGAGCCCACTGCTTTAAGGATACTTGGATGTACACATCATTTTCACTGGGCTGGGACCTACCAAAGTCAGTGGGAATGATACTTAGAGCTCTTACTTTGGTTTCTACCACTTCCATCTGCGCCAGTTACACTCCTGGTCTTACACTGACAACAGCCCTATTGTCTTCTGGGGGCAGTTAGTAAAATAACATCTTGGTCAGCATGACTGGAAAAGAACCTCAGTATTTGACCTTTAGATAATGGGAAGGAAGTGGGGTGGAGAGAGAAAGAGGAAAGGAGAACTACAAGGGACAGTCAAAGTAAAGATCTCCTTCTCTGAAGTCATTCTGTAGTCTAAAATTAGCAGTGAGAGCCTAAACTGGTGAGCACCGGCAATGGGTCTTTAGAAGCGATGGAAGCCGTGCACAGCTGGGCTGAGTCCCACGAGCTGAGTGTGGAGCTGTAGGGGACTCCAAGCTTTGCAGGGAGCAGGCTGCAGTGGGGTGGCCTTATTATGAACATTTTACCTAGATAAAATTAAATTGGTACTTACAGAATGTAAAAAAGTGCGTAACATGAAGCATTTTATATCATTAAAGATTGGTACAGAACACTACTTAGAAACTTAGATTATTTTCAGTGATGCTCTTATGAAATTGAACTGATCAGTTTCCCAAAATTTACAGACACGCACATACCCACAAATTTGTTGTCATTTATGGCTAATAAATTATGAACATTATATTATAAATAAATCATCTTACCCCTATGGGCTTTATTTTCTTAGCTTGCCTTAGTCAGAAACCTTTTTCCAGTCCTGCTCTGGAGCAGATAAAGCATTCGTCCTTGATGTGTGCTGTGGAAGCAGTCTGTCAGTTGTGATCAGACATGCTGCTCGCTACACAGCACAAAACTCGACCTGATGCCTCCTAACCGGGAGAGCAGTCGGCAGGAAGTTCCAGCTGAGGTTCACAGTTCCAAAGTCCACAACCTTCTAATATTTTCAAGGTTTCATGTGTTTTACACAGGTCAACACATGGTCTGCTTCTTCTAAAAGTTCACCAACAGTTTAGTAATATCGTGAGCTCCAGGGTTGGGAGAGAAAGAAAAGTACATTTATGTAAAATAACTATTGTGTTTGTAATTTTTATGGCTTAAACATTTTAGTAAAATCTCACCAGGAGTCAGACTCTCAGCTGTGAGAAATACACAGGATTCCCTTCGAGTCAGTGAAACAGTTAATTTACATCAGGTGAGGATCTGACCTAAATTTGTTTCAACTCTGATGTACCAGTTCATAAGCTGCGCTACTCTCACATATGGAATCCTATCACTGCTGTATCAAAGATGTAATTAAAAACCTGCCATAACAAATGTGCACTGTGCCCTACCAAGCTCTTGTGCTGACAAACTGCCAGAGGGGAAGAGTTTGATCTTTTACTCAATGTGGCTTGCCTCTGGTCCTAAAGGTTTTTTATCAAAGAGCTTGAGAGGAGCAAGCCATGATGGGGCAGTAGGAGAGGCAGCTTCAAGTAATCGGTTGCCAGACGATCCGGCCTTCCCCAGGACAACTTGCACACTGCTGTAGCACCAAGCAAAAGATAGGCAGAGCAAAACACTGAGCACAGTTTGTTTTATGGTGATAGCAGCTCCTTTCTACTAAGAATGTGAGCAGCAGAGTTCTGCACCAGCTGGTACTTCTGGGTGGTCTTCAAGGCTGACTTCAAATACTGGCCAGTGCAGTAAAACAGCATGGAAGTGTCAAAGACATAAGTAACTCTGGTAAGGTCCTTATCAGCAGACAGGCCTCCATTTTTTGACCAGCTACACACTGAGAAGGAGCATTACAAGCCACCATTCCTGCCTACAAATCCTAAGGCACAGATGCATATAAAGAAAAAGAGTATGCAGGGCATTTCTTTGAATAAATGAGTTCTCAAACATAATAAGGATGAGCAAATGCTAATAAGTATCTTAACCTACTTCCCAAATGTATTAATCTCCTACAAAAACATAGCTGATAAAAGCATGCTAGCCTTGAGTGGTGGCAGGCCAGAGGATGATCATAGGAATTGTTTATGTACATGAAACATCCAAGTCATTTATTCAGTTCCTTTTTGTTTGTATTCCTATAGCAGTTTTCTATATATCTCTTAATTTCACCACTCAAAATAAATTCCTACATGACCATTATTCATATTATTTAATAAACAAGTCTGAAACCAACCTAATCAGAATACACATAAAAGAACCCTTGATGTTAACATGCAGAACCTCATGATTCCCAAAAGACTACTTTAACAAAACTCTAAGAAATTATTTTGCCTAAGGACTATATCCAAAGTCCCCAGAAACTGATGGAATATTTTTTTTTTTATGATTCACTAGGGTTTACATCAGGCCATAAGTGAGAAACATATTTTATAAAATATACCAGTTATTGACAGCAGGCACAAACCCTGCTTTCATTGTGTGGAACAAATGTATTGTTTCAAAAGCACATGGAAGAAGATGGCTGCCTCTTTCTTTAGAAAATTTGCTAAGCTTTAAAACAGTTGTGAAGTCTTCTACTCATTTTACTTGCGAGGAACTGGGCGTACATGAGTAAAATCATTCGAAAACTCCAGCACTGCTTTAAATAATCCCAACACCAAATATTGTATTGGGAATAGATATTTGAAGAGATACCAAAGACAAAATGCTTTCATTCAAAAAAGTATATAAAATCTGAAATTTTTTAGCATTTCTTTTGCTGACATTGCTTCATAATAATTCAATTTGCAACTGGATTTTATTTTCAATAATACTGAAATAATTTTAATAACAATATTTTTTTTTCACAATGGGAGAACTCAAAATGTATCCGTAGTTCTTTCTGCACTAAAGGCTAAGACAGAAGGAAAAAAAAAATCACCTGGGAATGTTAAAATTCAAAGACCTAAATGTATCTATGACATATTCCAGCTGCATACAAAATGCACTTAATCCTGCACAGAGAACTTGGCATTCAAACTAACAGCCCTAATAAACAGAGCTACATGTTTTCATTCGCTATTAGTGCCCTTCACTTTTGTCTGCTGAGGGAAAGGTTCGTTTCAAGACAAAGCTTTTGTTGGGTAGAATAGCAGAGCACACTCTGTCAGTGTTATCAGTGTCTTTCAATGTGGAACATATTTAACTTGACACAGGAGTAAAAAGAAAAGTAGAAATAGGACTTGTGAACTGAAGTAAAAATGTATTGAGCTCTATGATATCTCTCGGGGACAGAGAGGCAGAGGAGAGGCAGTGGCACCTTCAGTACCCCAGATCATGGAGGAAAAAGTACTTTTGTTAAATACACTGAGGCAAAGCCTGGATTTTCGGAGGCACCAGAGTTCACACGCAGATCCTGCACACAGCAGACCCAATAACAGAATTTACCAGAATCCTTGGCTGGCAGGAGAGGGCAAGTTCCTTACTCGATAGCTAAAATCCTGTTTTCTCCTGAGACCCACAGTGTACTCAGGTCCTCAGGGGCAGTTCTACACTGGCACCACAGCAGCCTCCCAGATTTCAGCCTGAGTTTACAGCGAGTCTCTGCAGGAGTGGGAGGGGTACGAGGTACAAGTGAAGGCAATTAAGGCCAATTATTGTAATCACAGCCCTGACCAAAGCTAATGTAAATGTGTCTTGCCTGGGGAATGGCTTCAGTTCCTAGTCTGGCTAGCTGGGAACTCTGCTTAGTCCTGTTTACATATCAGAATGTTTATCCCTCATCAAACTGAAAAAATTCTAAAATAGAAAAATAGTTGGGGAGTTTTCCCACCTTATAATGTGGAAGCAACGTTATTAAGCATTCAAGATACCTTTCCAGGTATGTAGAGTTATTTTATTATTGTGGTTATACCTTTAGTTTGCTAGCAAAATTCTATGTGTTCCTAACACTTGTTTTTCAGGTTATGGGGAGATTGGCTTCTTTCACTATAACAGAGTTGAAGTGCTGTATTTTGAAATAATTGAAACAAAAGAGGCTGTCACATCATTATAGCTATCTAAAGAAGGCCATTGTTACCTATGATGATCTCAAAAAACAAATTTCAGATAGGCTGAGTGCTAAAGAAATGTGGAAATTATTTTATAACAACTTAAAATAATCATAGTGTTTATAGTGAAAATGGCTGTACTTCAGTTTTGTGCTAATGTTCCTGCTGCTACATAAAGTTAAAATGGAAGTTTAATACGACTTTTCAAACCAGTGATGAGAGTGAAATAGATTTAAATTCTAGTGGTGCCATGTGAAAAACTCCTCTTCCTTCCAGCTCTTTCTCTGCTATGCCATAGGACCAGGAAGGGAATTTCTGATCACAGGCCCAGTCAAAGGAGGAAAGGCCCAAGAACCTAAGAATTGGGTTTGATTGTTGCAGAGAATTACTTCTAATCTAGCACACCATAAAATGCATTAATTCAGTTTACAAGGTGTTAAGAGCAGTAGCTTAACAAAATAAGGAGCTGCCCTTACACATGCTTTTTACCTGTTTTTAAGGCAAGAAGGTACTTCAGTGAATCCCCGAGACTGTCGTACTACTGACACAGGGCTTTATCCTCTGTGTCTAGGAACCCTCCATGCCCACGAGACTAAATCTGCTCCTAAACAGTCCCTCCACGCAGGGCAAAGCTGTTGCTGCTTTCATAATGCCGAATTCCTGACTCTGAAGGCGCTGTATAAAGGGAAGGACAGACACAGATAAAAACGTGCTCTGAGACTTGGTGAGCACTTTGTGATCTCCCGTGGTCGCAGATACAGCTTCACCAAGCAGTCTCAAGGTTCTGGGTGTGTGCCTTTGTTTTCTGAAGGAGTAGCAACTGGAATGAAGCAGAAAAGCTGTTTAGTCTGGGTTCCCTGCCAGCAAGGTTCAGGATTGGTTTGGCCCCTCTCTGTAACAGCTTAACAAGGGGTTCTCACACGGTACCGCCAGCTACTGAATTCATGCTAAGCCTGTGATTTGTTGTAATTTTTTTCTCCTCTTTAAAGTGATGTTTGCTGGTCCTACACTACTTTAAGATTAGTAAGAGACTCTTAGGACTAATAACTTCACGTCTTTCGTGGTGAAAAACAAAAGCTTCCAGCAATGGAAAACTGCGTGGTCAGAAACAAGCAAAGCCAGTTTCACACAAAGTTGGTTTGGGTTCTTTTTTGGGTATCGTGACATTTTTGAGAGTGAAAGTTATCAAGGCTAGATTGGTGTCTTCAGTGCTGGGGATTAACAGTGCATGAGTACTTTTCAGAAACCTGTGTTTCTGGAACCACATGATCCGCTTTTATCTCTTTATGGAGGTATGGTCTGGCCTTATGAAATTCCTGTTGAAACCACATGAATAGTGTCTAGATTGGTCCTTTGTTATTGAGAAATATTTTTGGGGTCTGAAATTATGTGCAGCATGAAGATTACCTGTCTGATTAGTGAGCATCAACACTTTTTAAGAATGCATTCTAATTTTGTTTTGATTTCTAAAGCACAAATATTGTAACAGTTAATTTGTTATACATTCTGCAAATATTTATCTGTAAGATTCATATGATTGCTGTTTCATACTTGTTCCTATACTAATGTTTTGGGGGAAAAAGTTAAACAGTTACACATTAGGTTAATTTTAAGTGCAAAATATTCTTCTTGAGGCCATGCTTTTTTTAATTAAAAAAAAAAATTAGGGACAGGAATGTGTGCTGGCTTGGAACCTGAATTTCCTGGGCTTGATTAAAATAAAACATCTCCCACTGATATTTTAAAGCTTTTGAAGTAAAGAACAGCATTTCCTATTTCTGTGGAATGAGCCCATCCCTGTCACAGATGATGGAACCTGCAAATCTTTAACATTTGTGTAGTTTTGTTGTATTTAATGAACAAGCACTAATATGAAGTGCTCTCCCTGGAGTTCTGTCCTTGCTGCCATCTCCTGCCATCCTTCTCCCGGGTTCCCTGCAAGGCACTGGAGCTATGTTCCTCTTAGGGGCTTTGAAAATTGATTTGCAAGTCCCCTTTCAACAAAACAAAGTATTTGTTAACATGTTGCGTTTGCTCGCAGCATTTAAAAGTTTTTATCGTATAATCAAAAAGCTGCAAGTAGCATTTGCTAAAAAATTTAATCTTTGCAACTCTAGAGACTGGTGAACAAAAAGTGACAAATTCACTGGAAATGTTTTAGTGTTTCTGAATCTGCTTCCTATCAGAGTTAGCAACTGGCATGGCTGAGATGTAAAAACAAGCAGAAAAGCTCCCAAACTTTGTTTTTACTTAAACATGAAGTAAATACAGTTTTCATTTGAATGTTTTCAGGCTTGCTTGTGAGCAGCACGTTTTGTGCACGGCTAAAATGCTGAGTGAGCAAACTGTGTTTGACTTCAGGTGCTGGTTTGCTGCATGAAGGTGAAGTAATTTACTGGCTGTGTTTTCCTGTGGTGATGTCTGTAAGTGACATAAATACAGAGTAACAATTAGCAGTGCTCGGAGAAGTGTTGACACCCATTCCTAGAGGAGATGATTTACTCTTAGTGCTGTCAATAAACAGTGCTAAACTTCACCAAGAAACAGCAAGGTTTTACTGTGTAAGTGCTTTTGTTTGCGAATGTTGCTGAGTATTTCTTTCTGTCTGGCCCAGGTCCTGGGGGCTTTATGGTTATGCCTATTGATAAAGGCCAGGTGGTCAAGTTTTGGGAGCTGTCTGTCACTTCTTCAGAAATGGGATGTGGTTGTAGTTGAGAGAAAAGTAGAGAAACAAAAGGGGTGGGCAGGAGAGCAGAATTCCTCTCATTCCCGGCCCCTTCTCCTGTTCAAGCTCAGCAACACCTGGATGTTCCCCCAGTAATGGCTGCTCTGGGGATTCCCTGGAAGCTGCTGTGAGAAGCAGTAGCCTCTTTCATCAAGTATTATCTCGAGAGTGCTTGGTGAATGCGCTGCAGCTTTTCCACGACTCTGGGACATGCTTGTGGTAACTGAGCTGCGGTGCCTAGAAAGGGCTGTTTGCTGGGCTTTGTCTCGGAGCCTTCCTCTGAAATGATGCATTCTCCTTTTCAGGAAAGGATGTTCATATATCGTGTGTAGTTACTGGCTATGTGGTGGTGTTAGTCTGGTGTTTGTAATAATAACTTTAGGTCACTTTTCTCACAGCTTGCTAAAATGCATTAGCTCATCTTTGTACCGTGTGAGTCCCTGTCTTGCTGTTTCCACTTAATTGAGATGAATAGTGTAGGACAGAGGGCACCTTGTGCTCTTTGTCACAAAATATGCATCTAAAACTTAAACCTAGAATGTTTCCTTACAGAGCACAGATCTCTAGGCTTGTAGTAACTTTTGGCTGCTCTTCTTGTCAGGATTGGCATTAGTGACATCTCTGTCCTCTTGGACCACAACACCCAAAAACCAGATATTCTTAAATACAGGAGTGAGATGTAGAAAGGCATTTAACAAAATGCAACTTCAATAGTGATTAGATGTAAATTTTATTTAGGTCTAGCACTTAATGAATCCATGTTTTAGCAAAGGAGGCTTTGCTGAAGCAGATTAGTTCAAGCCTGTTTTGCTGGTTTGAAGACGGTGTAACCATCTCTGAAGGAGGTTAGCTGGTACTTGGCTTTTTCAGTGTCACTGCAGTGAACAGGTGGCTATTTACAGCAGTGTTTACTAAAGAGGCTTACTTAGGATAATATTTACTAAGAGAGCAGTGGAGAGAGAAAGCAACCAAATGTTTTGGTTACTCTGGAGTTTGTCAGCATGGGAGGGCAGTGGTCTCAGAGAGACCAGCGAGGCTGCAGCTCATTTTCTTTCCCTTACCCACTTTCCTTCTTCAGCTCCTCTCAGAGAACAAGGGGTATCTTTTACTCTGACTATGATGAGTAGATCCTTTGCTAATCAGCTGTAGTGGAAAGCAGATGATCCTGTCTACTCAATAAATTCTCACTGAGATTTCACTAAGGGCTAAATTGAGCTTTGTTACATACTCTTTACATATTACAGCAATTCCTTGGCAGGTTATTGCTAGTAATCATCCTTTCTGTAAAAATTTGCAGGTGTTTCAAAAGTATTGGGAGTAAAATGTGTGTGTGTATCAATGTTCTATGGCAAGCGTCTGAAGGATCTGAATTTTCCTAAGCTTTAGGTATTGATCTGTGAATTTTAAAGGTTATTAAGTGATTCAGCTGAATTTGTATCTCTCTGCTTGTGAAAATAATTTTGAAACAATGTCTCACTTGTGTTCAGTGGGAATTTCCCTCCCAGTGGAGGGAATTTTCAGTGGGAAGGGAATTGATGTATTTCATCTTGCATAATATCTGATACTGCCCATTGTTCTTTAACTGCCTAGTTTAGAAAGCACATCTAAGTGTTCCTGTAGTTTAAGGTTTCCATTCTTTTTCTTCCTTGATAAATAGAAACAATAGATTTCAGACATATTTTCTAATTTCACTTTTGCATGGCATAAAAAATCATGTTATTTTTGTTTTGCTGACTCTTGATTATTTCACTCATTTCTAGAGATTTAAATGTTTCTGTACTGTGCTTGACAAAAGTTCAGGAGCTCATTAGTCACTGTTAGGTTCAGGAGAGCCTTTCCATCGCTTTCTTTAGGAACTGAATCAAGCCCATAGCCTGTGTTTTCACTTCCTCTGAACCTAAAGGACTTTCAAATCTCGATCACGTATGAGACTGAACTGAGAAAATCCTGGCTGGGTGTCTCATCAAAATCACTGGAAATGCTTAGTCCTTGCCAAGGTAGAAAGGCTGTGAAAAGCTTGCTCTCAGTCCTGGCCTCTTTGAACATCTGAGTATTCATTTCTTTCTTACATGGAAATGGTGAATTTTTAAACAAGCTTTGTTTAGCAGTAGCTGTGAAAATAATCAAAGTATGAAGTTGTGGAAGTGGTAAGTGAGTAATGGGGGTTTTTAAAGGAGTATATTGAGCAAGAGGGGGAGCACATCAGTAGCTGCTTTTTCAAAACAGGAAGAATAATTAAAAATTAAGAACACTGCCTACCATTATTGTCCTTCTTTTTTTCAGTAAAAAACCTGTTCTAGCTATAGTGTCCTATACATTGGATGAACAGTACTTAGGACAAAAGTGTCACAGTTACTTCCATTATTTGAAAGTTTACAACTTATTTTAGGTTGTTGTATTGCTTACAGTTAACTTTATTCCCTTGATAAGAAAAGTGAAACATTTAATAAATACATGCTGAATATACAAGTTAAAATTTTACTTATAATTAGGTGCTCAACATATAACTGTGGCCAATTAGGAGGAAGATAATTTGCTAAAAGCCCGTGGGCTCAGGGTAGCATACAGGCATGTATTCAGAATAGACCTCTGGAAAGTATTGAAGAGCTGGCTTACACAAAGCACTGGAGGAATGTTTTGCTCTCAATTAGTCCATGTAATTGGCTGGTGTCAGAGCAATACTGTAAAACAGACTTGCAATGTGACACCCATGAATGAGGAGATCTACCCTCAGTTTGGGACACTAATTGAGGTTAAATCATGTAACTGGAAAGCTTCTGAGGTAAAAGCAGTGTCAAATAGATTTCCTAATGCAGATGCTACTGCATGTTATTGTCAAAATCATATAAACTTACCTGTTACTGGCCAGATCTTAGTTTCTCTGAAAAAAATAAATGAGGAGTAATAGCCTCTTTTTTAAAGGAAACAATTTGGTGAATATAAAATGAAAAAAAGTCTGGTTTACAAAACCTGGGGGCAAACTGCTGGTTACCCAGTTATTCTCAGCATGAGCTGGATTTCAGTTTTGTATTTATAGAAAGGAAAGGCACAAAAAGCTCTGTGAAGATGAAGATGTGCAGCTTGTGTGGCTACGTGTTGCTCAATACACTTAGGGAGCAGCATGATTGTGTTTTTAAGATAATGCCTGTGTAATGAAGCATAGCACGTAACATTGTGATCAGCATTCTGCAGCTAATTCAGCACTCTGCAGTCCTCAGTAGAAAATGAGCAGGTTTATGCCCATAGGTAGTTATAAAATAAACACTGGAAAGGGCCAGTGTACATAACTTCAGTTTGAATAGAAACAAAGTAAAATCAACTGTAAACTGAGAGAGTTTATTTTCTTACATTGTTGCCATATCCTCAGTTTCATATTTGTGCTCGAATGGTGATGTCTGCAGTGCTTATTGTAGGAACAGGATCCTTCCAAAGGTTTTAAGATCAGCATTTCATTCTGTGAAAGTCTGGATTAACAAACCATTGACATTAGAGAGGCAAAACTGACTTGGAAGCAGACTCCTTAGAAAACCAGCATAAAAATGAGACTACTAGCAAATGTGAAACATGCTGTTAGATTTTGGACCTTTCAAAGACATGTATTTTGAGATAAATGTGCAATAAAGCCTGTGTTTAATCTAGGAAGAGGAGCAGCATTCTACTGGTAAAAAGCAGAAGGAAAATAAATTGCATCATCTATAACCTTTGCAGTCATAGGCTCAGTGAACAGAACATCAAAACCAAATGTAAGGAAAACAAGCCTCTGTGTTCAATTTACCTAGTGATATCCGGCCTTACAAGGAGCTTTAAGTATATTCATTCTTTAGCTACAGTGTGAAAAAATCAGTACTGAGCTCAGTCTTCAATGGATGAATACATCTAGGGGAAAAAATTGCTTAAAGCCAGATCCAGGGTCTGTCAAAGTGACTGGAAATAGTCCCAGAGACTCCAGGGACTGTAGATCAGGCTCTTAAACATGTAAATGGAAGTTTGATTGCTTTGAGTGAGCAATATTCCTGTTAATCATCCAGCAAAATAGATTCGATTATTTGGAACAGCAAAATAGTCATTTGGTTCCTGACAGAATACAATACATGTTTAAGCATATCAAATGTGTTTGGAGTTAGTGAAAGAAGAATCTCAAGATGTTTGGGTTTGGTTTGGATACGTGGCCAAAGTCTCCGTGCTTTGCTAAAGCTCCTCAGCCTGCACCAAGGGCTTGCTGAGAAACGAGCCAGGCCCGTCCAGTGCTGGGGAGCCAAAAGTGCCAGAGCAGCCAGGATGCTGGAAAAGGAATGCGGAACTGGGGGGCAGAGGCTTTTTGCAACAGGGGAGTGTCTTTTGGAAAGAGCTCCGCTTCCCAAAACGCTGGTGTAAAGAGAAGAGTTTGACACCAACTCTGCTTCCCTGCAGGAGGCTCCCCGAGGCCACTGTCCACCTCTGACATGTCCTCCTCTCCTGCTGCAGGCATGGCTCTCCTGTGCCTTGAGGCTCCTGAGGGACTTTGGGCCTTGGTGGCAACATGGAAATTTCTGTTTTGGAGCAACACGAAAATTTTTCGGGTGTTTTCCTGCAGTTTCCTTTCAGATGTGTGTATGTGCATGGGGGCATGGAAGAGGGATGGTGGGGAATGAGATCTGGAATTTTCTTTAGTTTTCAATCCTGCCCAGATTAGGGTCTTCCCTAATCTGGTTCAATGGCTCTGTTTTCTCTCCTTGCTGGGTGCTTGAGGATGTGAGAAGCACTGATGTCCTTCCCCTTACTAAAATTAGGAAGCTTCAGTTTTGTGTCTGGGAGAATCTGACTGTGGTTGGGCATGGTGAAAACTAGGAGGTATGAAAAACTGATGGGGAGACAAAACTCCCCATGTTATGCTTGCTTGCTTTCTGCTGGAAAGAATCCCTGATGCAGGAGGAATACGAAATAAGGAGAACAAATCTTTCAATATATTGCACTTGCATAGTTCAAATGATGCTTTATTCTTCTGCCAGTGCAAAATACCAGTGATTTTCTGCTCGTGAGAGAGCTCGGCTCATAGGAAATGGTGCCTCACAGAGCTTATGTTGACAAAATATCTGAATTCCCATTTTCCGTTGAGGTGAAACTGGCCCAGTGGAACAACTGACATACCTTAACTCGGAGATTGTGCCTGGAGTTATGTCTGAGTGTGTGCACTCTTACTAAATTTGTCACTTAGAGCTGGGATGGTGAGTCTGGCAACTCATGGAGTTCTGTCACAGCCATGAAAGGATCTGCACCTGATTTAGAGAAGTTTTGCTCTTCTGAGAATTCCTTTCTCAAGCAAGAACCACCCAGATAAATTTTATTTGATAGCTAATTAGAGTTTAAGTAGGGAAATATGTGTCTAAGGACTGTGGATTAACCTGAGGATATTAAGTGAAAAATTGGTTCCTTGATTCCTTTTGAAAAGGACCATAAAAAGCATAATTCTGAAGACAGCTGCCATCTTTTATTGGCTTGGGTGCGCGTGTGGAGGTTTTTGTTTGTTTTTTAAGGGGAGGAGTAGAAATCTTCTTTGGCAAGGTTTCTTTGTCTAAGAATCTCTGATAATGAATGTTGTGCTTTAGTTATCCTGGTGCCTGGTTCTGGGCCAGGATTTATCAGGATGGAGGATGTTCTCAGTCGTGGTGTGCTTTTTGCCACTAGCAATGGTTTTCCCTAATAGGGCAAGTTCATAAGGCTCGTTACCATGAAGGGAATAATGGGAAAGGAAGTTTCAGTGGGATTTTTTTGTTGGCCTTTTTTAAGAAGGGAGACGGAGACAAAGGATGGAGTTAATATAAAATCCTGCTCTCCAGTTAGCCTAGAAGATGACCTGCAGTTTTTGGAATTACGGTATGTTCAAAGATATGTCACTGAAATAATGTAATGCCACAGACATTAGGCCATAATGACCTAAAAAAGTATGTGTTTAGTAGTTTGCAGCTGGAGTCAAGGAAGGAGCAAAACCGCTTGAAGTGAGCCAGACCCGCACATTCTGAAAACCATTATTACATTTAGAGCCCTGGCGAGGGAAAATATCCCTAGCTAACAGTTTGCCTTTGGTTTAGATTAAATGTCACAGGATTATCTTCCTGCAAGGGTGCAAGAAGAGCTTTGACAAAGGATTTCTGATTTTTTTTTTTATGTAGCTCTCAATTGTGATCTGAAAGATCACAACTGTAGTCCCCATCAACGGTGGTCTGGAATTTTAGGGGGTGGGGTTTTTGTTTGGGGTTGTGAGAAAAAGGAATTGATATGGACCACCCAGAATAGGTAAAGGTCTTCTGAGTGTCTTCAAATATTTCCTGATGACCATAGGGTCTAAATAAGCACAGCTATGTGCTCAGTAGTTTACTGAATTAGAGATTAATTTATGAATACCTTAAATTTCAAGAGTCTAATAGGTCCTTATATTATTGTTACTCTTGCCTTGGAAAAGCCAGGGATTTCAGATGTATTAATTGCCACACCTGGCAATTAACAGCTGGAAAATTTCCCTGACAGGGCAGGTACCATTTTTGGTGTCTAATTTACCAGTGCTTGGCATGCTACACCCAAGATTTAACATCAAAACTTTCTTTTAGAGTTATTTTTTTATCTCCATGTTATCTTATTCTCCCTCAAAGCAGTTTTAGGTGTGTACCTAACAGCTGCATGAATTGCCAGTCCATTCACCTGGCGGTGTCCTTCTGCACTTGCTTGTAAGCGAGACCAGTATTCCAACACTCTTGCCTTCCTTGGTGTGAGGTGATAACCACCTAATGTCAAATTTGAGGTGTTTCAGAGCATCTACCATTGCCCTGCTCCACAAGCAAGTACAAATTTTTGTTTGAAGCTTTTGCTGGAGAGGGGTCTGCATTTTACAGAGCCCCTCAGTTTGCTCCAGAGACACTGGCTGAGCTAATAGGGGACCATCTCTTCCTACAAATCTGGCCTGTTTTCCTGTACCAAATCACACTTCTCAGCAGTTATCCCAAAAGTGAAGGTGGTATGCGGAATTAAGTACAAAAGTGGCTCTGATGTGGCTAAAAAAATATCCACTTTGGCTTTTTTTTTTTCCAGGAATGTTAATGCTGTGGTGTTCGGGTGTTTTGAACACAAAATATTTTGTTTCCCCCACAGTAGTCTGGTCTCCGTATGTTAAGCAATTCCAAGGATAGTCTGTTCCCGAACATCTTTGGTTAATAAGAAGCTGAAAGATAAGCCTTGTGATAATTGATAAGTCATTAGCAGGACTCTAGTTCATCAGATAAGGCAATTAATGGTTTCACATTTCCTAAAAAGTGGCAGTGTTGGGCTGAGTCACTGCAAGATGTAGGATGAGGAATTGTTTTGCCATACAGTTTGAATGCAGGACAGATTTACATCCAAGTGTGTTTGTTTCTGCAACATGTACTTTGGGTTTTCAGTCATTTTTATTGACTTTGAATACTCAGTTGAGTGCTTGCGTTATGAAGAATTCATATTTCATTCACTCAGGTTTCATATAGCAGGAGCTGTTGTTTGTTCTCACTTCTCTTACATGTGCTAATCAGTGGGCTTTCCCAGTTAAAAGGTATTTCACTTTTTTCACTATGGAGGTGTTAGAAATATTGATTATGATTTGAACATCATGGAATCAAGCTATTCCATAACTAGATTACAAATGAGGAAAAAATCTTTCAGAATTCATTCCATATTTCTTAGGAATTTATTTATAAATTCGAAATTCTGATTTTTTCAGCTGGTTAGAATCAAAATTTTCACTTACCTTGTATGGTATAAAAGTTCAAAAGAGTGAAGACAGTAACATAGCGTAACTTGTACATTCAGAGTTCTTAATATTGATACTGAGAGTTTTACTGAGAATTGTGCTTCAAACACAGGCAGGTTGAAGTGGTGAATCTTTGAGGCAGTGATTATTACAAGAACTGGGTCTTTATTTCAAAACATCAATTGAACAGAACAGCTATAAAATGACAGTTTTTGGTGGAGTGCTTGAGTCTTGCAATAGCATTTATGGAAAAAGTCATTTTTAATGAAGTGGTGAAGTCAGGAGGTAGTTCTAACATGATTTGTGTCAGGGGGTTTGATGGGATTGACTGTGTGTAGCCAAGGTGCCATCGCAGCCACTTTGACTGCGATGGAACTACAAAGCCTTAGTCCCTCCTTTCTGAAGTGAGTGATTACCAACAAAGACAGTAATTTGCTTTGGGAATCTTTTTTGTTCTCTCTTTTTGTGTTGCTCCAATCCCAGTTAGGATTTTAAAACGCAAATGGTGACTGGAATTGAAGCTGTCTCCCAAAGGACCAGTCAGAAGCTGTGGTCTGTAGCAGGTCCCTGTCACCTATGAAGATGAGTGCTCCTTGCTGTTCTGTCTCCATCCGGTCCTTCCATCTTCTCTGAGAAACGTCCCTTAGTGTTTCATGCTGCGTTTGATGAATGAGTGTTTTATGTTGAATAAAAATTCCTACTGATTCTTAGTCTAACTGGTTTTGGAAAAGACTGCACAAATGGTACACAAATTCCTTGCTACAGTGGAGCGAAGATAAGAGAGGAGATAACATCCCAGATGAATTGAAGTAAGAATTCTGGTGGCACTGCTGTTGAAAAGCAGGCCTATTTTTAAACTATTTCCCTCCATCCATAAGGGTAAGAGCTTGCTTGACCCAGCAGGTAGGTCAGGAGCATTGTGACACGAGTCACATTGTCACATTGAAGGCTCAATCTTTAAATGTCTGCCTCAGTTTGAAACACCCTTTTGGGAGTCCTACAAGCACTATTTTGTTCAAATATTGAGTAATTTTTGTGTGAAAAATATTATGGCCACCTACTGTACTATGAGGAGATTTTCTGGGTATATAATAATGTACTGTACTTAATTACTGTAGCTGCTTTAAAACGTGTGTCTTTGAGAGTAAAAAATTCTATCTGGTATATAAATGACATAAAGCTTGTCATTTGTAGTGGAGAAAGTGGATACCAACTGCACAAGCTGCTTCTCTGCCAGCGTAAAGTGTAGCCGGTGTCCAGAGTGTAGATAAGGATCATGCTCTTATTAGCATACAACTTAAGGAGTTAATTGCAGCGCTTAAGAGAGCTGATACCATCTCGAACTACAGTCTTGAAAGTGTCAGAGGAAGAATAACAGTAATATGACTGTTTGATTTAAAGAGATGGGAACACATCCTCTACTGATAAAAGCCAACACCGCTGGTGTTGCCAGAGTTCAAGTTGCTGTGCAAGGCGATGTCAGAAGCTACTGGGAAGAGCTGTTTGAAACCTATCATAGCTGGAGCTTACTAATGTATGTCTAGACATGTGTTAAAGCTGCCTCGGATTCAGTATTGAAGGCACAGCTGTTACATAAACAATAACTTCTTTTTATAAATACTGTAGTCCTGAGATAATTCCCTTTGAAAGACTTGGAACATCCTAGAGAAACAGACAACTGAAAGGTGGCAGAATCTGACCTATACTTACTAATTCTGAAATGCAGTTCCAAAGGTAATATTCCATTTTGCTATCACGCTGTCTGTAAAGCACATTGTTTGGACTGTAATATTATACAGTTCCATTCACCTCAAGTGATGCTGATGAAGTCATTTGCGCTATGTTAAGGGCACTAAGCCTCCTGGTGAAGTGGCTGAAAGAGAAGACAGAAAGGAGGACAGGGTGGATGGAGATGTTGGTGTTACTAAAAGTGTCTCAGGGTCTGTCAGGCCCAGACCTGTCACTGGGAAGTCTGGAGACAATGCCTTACAGTTGGTGATTAGGGCTAGATCAGCTGAGGGACAGAAGTGTAAACACTGGCTCTTAACTCTTCATGGAGCTGAAGTGTATTTACTGTCCTCACTGACAATTTCACTGGAGAGAAAACGGTAAGGAAAAATAGGAAAATACTCTCCTCTTTAAAGTAATTATTTGTAGCAGCCACTCTTGGGCAATCCCAGTTTAAGGTCCTTGTGACAAAGCTTGGTCTCACCATGGTCCTGTTACATTAGTACTTGTGGTGACTTGCAAACAGCGGCTTCATCTTGCTTTCCCTGGAAATAAGGTAAGAGTCCCAGCTCTTTCCCAAGGCTCCTTCTGGGCCAGAGCAGCTGGGTACCACCCCTTACACAAGGCTGAGCAAAAGTGCTCAGTGTCAGCCTACAGCAGAAGAGCTTTGAACCCTTTATAATCCTCAGTAAGGTAACACCTCCTATTCTAATCAAATGCCTTAAAAAGATTTTGTTCAGCCTAGGACTATGTAAAAATTTAAAAAGCTTTCTGAAGTGCACACATTTCTAATTAACAAGGGAGTAATGTCTTTTATAGTTTTTTCCCTCAAAAACAGACAATTCCTGAAATTTCACTTTTATTACGGAGTGCTTTAGGCAGTGATCATTCACAGTGACTTCTGCGGTTCTCTTTGCATCTGCCAGATCAATTGATACAGAGAATTCACTGGAGCGCTGTTGTCACTGTGTAATCCTCAGTATATACTTGCAGGAAGGTAGCAGGAAAGTGCCCGAGCCAACTTCAAAAGACTGTCACTTGGAGAAAAACTCCTCTGTCTTTACAGCAATTAGTGACAATAGAGGCACGCACCTGTGGTGGGGAACTTTGACTCAAAGAAGCTGATCTAAAAAACCTTTAAGCACCGAGGATTTCTAGTCTTAGATTTGAAGAACTGACAGAAATGACCTGTTCACCTCTGAACTGGTGACCTACAGGTGGGAAGAAGTATTGTTAGAGGCATGTAAGCAGAATGTAAGGCTGTGTTGTTTTGATGTTTAAGCTATCCATTTCATCTTGGAGCAAAGAATAACAAAGAGGTGCTCTGGCTGATGAAAGGCAAAGCTGCACTTGAGTTAACTCAGCTACAAAGCTAATTTTTGCAAATATTTTTACAGTCTGCATGGTGGAGATGTGTTAATTCATTTCCAAAATCAAAACTCAAGTCGAGGATTTTAAGACTCCTACTGTCTTTGTATAAGTTCTGTGGTCTCTAAACCTTTTAAAACCGAAGTAACATGACTTTGTTTAAAAAATTAATGATGCAGAACTCTGCCATTGACTTCAATGGCAGGAGTTTCAAGACATAATATAGTTCAAGAACCTTGGTTCTTGTGGATTGTGTTACCAGAGCTCAGCAAGGTGGTGCCAGGGAAACCACGTGGCAGTGAAGCTCACCGCAGAACAGTTCATTAAGGAGCTGTTGCTCATTAAGGAACTATTGACAGCCAAAAGGCAGTGAAGTCATAAGCCACCTTATGATAGGAGCTGGTAGCAGTCAGCTGCTTCAATATGGTATGTTCATGCTGGATGTGACTATTATTAATATTCCAGGAGGCATAAAAGGAGAATTACAGTAGTGCTGTGTTGCCAAATGTGAAGGTAAGAACCATCACTGTTTTCTTCAAGTGCTTGAGATTGGCAGAAATCTCCTAAGTGGTCCCCGTTGCAAGATTTTAAATTGGGTAGGAGGAAGGGGGAGAAGGAGATACATGACCACAGGGAATTTGGCCAGTGGGATGTTTTAGGGTGCAATAAAAATTATGAATGACTCAGGTAAATAGCGTGAAGAGTCACTCTGTATATGCCATCTACCATGCAGTGTTTGCTCTTAAAATGCTTGTTTGTCTCTATAGACACCAGTGGGAACGCAGAATTCTCAGCAAGTTCTGCTTCTGTCCCTGGGGACCCAAACGTGGTGAGCGTGGGGAGCTGGCCATGCACACTGCCTGGGGCAGTGCCAGTAGATGCCAACGTGAGGCTGATCAGCGCATAAGAACTGCGTGAACCCAGCAGTGGTTTGAAGCAGATTTTAAATGTTTAGCAGGGTGGCTGATCACTGCTTCACGCATACACTTACTCATAGTGTTCCTCAGAATTAGCAAGCAGAAGGTTCCAAGGGTGATGGAAGAATATTTATCTAATAATAAAGAAAAGAAAATGAGTCAAAAATATACTTTCGGGGTCCAGTATCTCTTAGAATTGTAAGACCACAGCACCTTGCACAAAATATTTGGTATTTTTCAGCAGAGAAGTCTGTATTTTTTTATGTGACAACTCACTGGAAGGGATAAGAGGCTCACAGTGTGTACTAGTGAGTAAAATTCAATTTTATTTAAGCATTAGCTACCAGTTGCTGCTTAGAAATCATGTTCCAAACGGAATTAAAATGGCAAAAGTGTATAGCACCTGTCTTCCCAAAGAGTTACTAAGTTTTAGAGGATACGCCAAAAAGTCACATGAAACTGGAGCAGCTAATTTCAAAATCATTTTAATAATGACTGATCCATTTGAATTTAAGCAGATGAAGGATAAGCTGAAGCAGGGATAAACTGAAAGGCCATGTGCCGAGTCCCTTCATTATCTACGTGACTACAAACTACTCTGCTTTAGCATCTGCTGTCTCTTTTTTGCTATCTCCCTCTTTAATTTTCCTAAATGGCTGGTGCACTGCTGCTGAGATAAGGTATTTAATATGGGAAAGGATTTAGATGTTCCTACAAGACCAGCCTAGACTCCTTTTTTTTTTTTTTTTTAAATGTCATCTTGATTTGTGCTTTTTTCTTCTCTCTGAGTAATAGGCATAGGGATTATGAAATGAATCTGGAAGCTAAATTCCACTAACAAAATCCTTGTATCCAGTGGTAACATAAATAACAATTGGTTTGTAGTACAATAATTCCAGATAGCAACCGTTATGACAAGATGCATAAACTAAACCTCATATTAGGTACATTACTTCTAAAATACACACTTCAGAAGCTGTAGGGCTACATATACTTCATTTTAAATAACGTTACCTAATTTAACTTGTTTATGACATCCTTTCTACAAAAAAATCACCCATAATAGATATAAACCTGCTCTTTCCATGTCTTAAAACTCATCCTGTAGCAATTCCATGGACTGACTCAGTTAAGTACTGAAGTTTAGTATCTTCCCCAGGAATGTATTTTTGAGGGAGCAATCCTAATAGGAAGCCACATTCTGGCATCTTCAGAAATGATGGGCAGCATCTCCCTCCAGATGTCTTTTGCACATGGCTGGGGGATACCCCTGCACAGAGCTGGCCTGCTGGGCACAAAAGGTGTCCACACGCATTTTCGTGTGATCAGAAATACATCTCTGAAGTCAGTCCGCCATCATCCCTGCTCACTCTGCAATGATTCAATTCACAGGCCAGTCTTGGAGCTCACAAACAAACATAGAAAAGTGGGCTTCAGAAATGCAATTAAAATGCTCCAGCCATAACTGGGTGTTCAGTTGCAGGGAACATATTAGAGCCGGTCTGAAGTAACACCCTCAGACTGAGTGTAGTGTTGACAGTGCCTCTGCATCAGCTTCTTCACCCTGCAGACCTGTTTCTGTTGTTCAGCAAAACTTGCAAAGGCAGATAGAGCTCAAGGGTAACAGGAAATGCAAAGGCATTACAGCAAAGGGTTCACATTCCAAATAGCTCATGTAACCTGAATTCTAGTCCCTATGTTTGCATATCATGGAAGTCTTCAATGTCACAATTGCCCATTGAGTTGGTCTGCAAAATTTCTTGCTTCATGTTCATTCCATTGACTTTTACTGGCGAAGGAGTCAGAAAGTCATTATTTCACCATCAGCTTCAGGACATTTTTAAAATTCACATGTGTTTGTTGCTGCAGAATATGTTTTTCTATAACATTTAGCTTTACTAATGGTGAGGAACATTCTGGTATTACCGACATAAAAATGTGACAAAGTGCCCAGGCCACCTTGGATCCAGAGGAGAATGGGGTAGGCAATTTGTGTGGATTCTCACCTCTGCACTGAGCAGTGCTCAGGCTGTGAATAGGAGAGCTCAGAGCAAACTTCCACTGAGCTTCCCAGTGTTGGGAAGGGCAGGGATGAGAGGCTCTGGGAGTGGTCCAACTGCATTTGGATGCTAAACCCCCAAAAAAGAAAAGCATGAAATTTTCCGGTTCCCACCTGAGCTAAGATCTGAGTGTGGTGCTGTGTTTCATGTGGTAACTCACCCTCTGGTGTGACCCACTATATGCTTATTACCCTACAACTGAAACACAGTATTAAAAGCCTGTTCAGAAGGACGGAAGCACTGTGCACAGGTTTGAGAGTGTTTAATCAGTCATAGATACACTTGAAACTCCAGAGCTTGAGTCTTGTAATAGACGTTTTCAACCCTTTTGGTTTGAAGTGCAAGCTAGTAGGGCAGGTGGTACTGGATAGGGAAGGATCTGATTCTTGAATAAAGGTTGGAAGAATGAGAGATCTAACTGATGCTGGTAGGTAGAGAATGCCAGCCCACTGGAATGAGCTCAGGTCACATCATACAACAGCTCTGCAGTACTTACTCGATTTTCCTGACCAGTGAGCCACAGGGTGGAGAGTTTACCCCAGAAAAGTGTGGATTTTTCATGCCTTGCATCTTTATCAACAGCTGTCTCAGAAATTAAAATTAAGAGTTTAATCTCCTGGTTTGCTATAGAAGCAGCTCTTCCAGTGCGTGAAAGACGCATAAGCTTGCAGTAGCCTGTTCTGGAAATTCTCTGGTACCTTTCTGTAGCTGGAGGGAGGGAATTAATGGATGCAGCTGCTAATCCTATAATATTCTAATGAAAACTTTATTTTTATTTAAACTTAGCTTTTATGGGCTTCCTTCTTGTGAATAACACTTGGTAGGAAAATTATCCTAATTGTTAAAGTAGTGTGGACAGGGAGATAATTTCAGAGACTTGATCTCAGTTGCTCCCTGGAGGGAGAAAATAAGGGATAAAACGTCCAGAATTGGAAACTTAAAGGTTGACTGCCACAACTAGTGCTGCTTTTAGGCAACTCCAGGAGAGTTGTGTTGCAAAGCAAAATGTTTTCCTCACTGCAGTGTATGAAGGACTCTTGCTGTAATGTCCTGGCCAAGGTTCTTTGTGTCGTGTGTGATCAATCCCTAAGCCAGACATGCGGCGTACAGCCTCTGCTCCAGAGTGAGCACAGATTCTGCCCTTCATTTAAAATTAGTGTTATTCCCTTTTCTGTTGAATTACACTGGCTAAGTGTCACCAGTTTGGGTAGTCATTGCCAAGGTGCTTTCTGCACTTAGTATGTGGAGGCTTGAATTTATTTCCAGTGCAGAAGCGGATGCACAATGCAATTCAATACTGGGAATTGTATGTGCCCCTCCATACAGCTGAGGAACATCTTCATGCGGTAGTTCAGGCTGGGAACCTCTGCATCTGAAGAATATTGGGTTTGTGGTAGTTCAGGCTATGTTGATGAAAATAATTAAAGAGCACTTGAATCTTACAGAGTGAAGGCCTCCAGCTAATGTTGACTGTGATGATAACGTAAAATTCCGGGAAGCAAAAATTTTTTTAAAAGGTTTAATAATCAGAACACGGGGTTTTGGATATTAGATATTTATAGGCAGCTGGAGTTACTGTTCCTTTTACAAGAAGAGCATATGTAAATAAAGGGGTTTTTTAAAGGTGTAGTCTGCTATTGACAAAAGGATTCTATTGCAAGATATGCAGGAGAGGCGGATCCAGTTATGGACTGGAGTTGCTATTTACTCTTTTCATTTGTCAGAAGTTATCACAGGCAATCAGCCATCTCCTTAGCTTTAGGATGAGGGTGTTTTGAGGCAAGTATCAAAAGATAACTCCAGAGACAAGCACTGACATGGATCTCATTTATACTTGCCTTGGAGCTGGAAGATGCGTGTGCTCTGAGGGAACCGAACAAACGAGAGCAGAAGAAAAGACTGGAAAGTAAAACATGAGGTTATGAGGGAAAATTAAAGAGATACGGAAAATCATTTAGTCAAATCTTGTGGGTTTGGTATAATACCACAAATACAATGCCCTGAGCAGAGGCCTCCTTCTTTATAATTCTAACCACATGCTGAATTTTCACTTCTGCGGTTAAGATACCTTGGAGTTACCTTGATCTATTTCACAGCTTTACTAATATTTTATGTAGGTTGTTTGGGTCTTTTTGGCTTTTATCCGTCTGTGATGGTAGAGATAATGCTGGCAGAATATAGAAAAGTTAGAACAAGATGCGCTCTCAATCTTCATGGAAATTCCAGTTATTTTCTGCTTTTGTTGCAAACTAGTGGTGAAATTGTTCAGCAACCAACACGCAGGGCTGAACATCTTTAAAACAGCTTTGTCTTCTGTTGAATGAATTAACAAGGAAAAAGTAAGTATGCTTTCAATTTTTCTGATTGCTGCTAATTCTAGGACAATGTTATGTTGTATATTAATAAGTAGAATAAAAATTCAGTGAAAGGATTGGAAAGTGTCTTAACATTAGAAGACTATAGGTCTCAAATTTGCTTTGAAAGTTTGTATCTTTGCCTAGTAAAGAAAATAGTATTGGGTCAGGATTCCAGTAAGCGATTTGTGCTAGGCTGTCTGAGGATGTACTCAGTCTTCATGCTGTTGAAATTATTGAAGCTTGGACAGTTTATACTAGCAGTGCCCAGCTTTTCTCTTGACGTTTTGAATATTCCCCTGTAATTACCCAGAAAACTAAATCTTTGAATGCTGTGGGGTTATGTTCTTGCCTGGTGTCTGGGGAAAGTGCATCTCAAAAGAGAAGCCAATATTTGTAATGGGATAGCGTCAGAGCTTTCAGAATGAACACTGTACTTTCCTTGTGCTAGTGAACTTGAAAGCACAAGAGTCTGCCACTGTGACCTGTTCTAGCTACAGTAATTAGTATAAAGACTGAGGAGGAAATAAAAACTGGACATGAGCAGTCTTGTTTACTCAGTTAACCAGAAGTCAGAGATCACGAGAAAAGGGGTAGTTAATACCAGTGTGATTCAGACTGGTGGGGAGGCCTGGCCTGTGGTTGCTCAGATCTTCTGCTAGGATGAGTCTTCTGGTAAAAGCACATGAAATTCTAAAACCTAGTAACCCAGCCTAAAAGTACAGAAAAACAGTTTATTTCTCCTGTCAAGTAATTCATGGCACTAATAGAGCAGAGATAGGATTAAGGTGGAGTTTTTCATAAAGATCTGTAAATACTAGATGTGTTCACTTCTGTTTCATTGATCAAGTTACAGACTCTATCCTATCCTGCCCTTTCAGATATCTGGTGATTATTCTTGAAAACCAAGTTATTAATCTTTGTCTAAACTACTCACCTGTAAACTTAGAATAATTTTATCCAAGGGGGCTTTTGAGCACAAATTAAGATTTGAAAACAGCTGGTTCCCAATATTATTATTATTTTCAGAAAGCTCTTCCCAGAAACATTTATCTGCAAAATGCTGCTTGTTCCAAGAGTTTTATTTGTTTGTGCATTTTGCTTAGCATTTGTTAGCATGTGAGTTTTCAGAGTCCAGCACTAAGGCAGACAAAGGTAATTGTTCTTCAACTGTTGCTATTATTTTACTTGAGATTTCCCATTATGAAATGCTCTTAAATCAGTGTCTGTCAAAGAATCAGATTAGTGCCTGATTAGATCTGTCAAGTTTCATCTTCCAAAGTGTTTTGTGCCAGATTTGGATTTGAGAATGAATACTTAGAGTATTAGAAGTTAATACATGATACAATTGAAAGTTCTGTTGCGTAATTACATTTCTCATTTTGAATTTGTTACCCTAACAAGTACAGTAGGGCACAAATGAAAGGTTCTAATATCAGAAAATTTACTACATGATGTCATGCGCTGCATCCGTCCCAGAAGAATTCATGTTAATTGTCACAGAGTCTTGCCAAAATCATGAGCAGTGTGCAGTAATGAAATCCTAATAGCAGACAGCTGGGTTTAAAGGCACATACCCAATGGCTCCAGCATTTCTCAAAGAAGTTACTCCTGCAAGGGCTCTCAACTCCTGCCTGACCCACTGAGGGAAGGGATGCGCCAGCAGCTCTGCAGAGCTCTGCAGTCTCTGCACATTGTGTGTGTGTGGCAGGAAAGGGGCACTGTATCCATCTCTCTGTGTCCCTCAACTGCCTGGCTGAGCCCAAGCCAAACGTCTGCCTCTATGTTGAGTTGAACTGCATCACAAATTTCTAATTATCCCTTACCTTCCATTTTCCCAGGCTCCAGCCCTGGGAAGACCATTCTCTGATGCGTGTTTGTTTATAAATGGGTCATTTCCATGTGGCTTTGACCTCTCCAGTTGGCTTCAAAACCTAAGCTGTGTGTGGAGGAGTCAGTTTTCTACCTCACTGCAGACATATTCAGTCCGTTTGTTTCTTAGGGTGAGGAACACACCGCAGCAAGTATCATCTCTCCTGAGACTGATTGTGGATCATAGTGAAATTTGTGAGGTCAGCTTCCTATTAGTCAGTTTGTTCAACTTCACAGCTCACAGTCCCAGACAGAGAGAAGGGAAGCTGTGACCATTCTTTTGGGATCCTAAAATAACCCAGTTGTAATATACCAGTCCACCTGCTGGTGCATTCATGTTGTGGAGAAGTAAACTCTGCAGGTAGATGTATTCAGAGGTACGAGCATCAGTTCATAGATCAATTCCTTTCCTACGTGTGGAATTTGATTTCTCACTACCTGTTTACCTATCACCTGAGAGAGTGACAATTTTTATTGGTATCTACAGCCCTGCATGGATTTATTTGGAAGCCCCATGTCAGTTTTCTGTTGCCGACCCTCACCTATTGATGTGTCGATCACACCTTGGAGGAGACTAAAACCTTGTACTCCAAAACACTGATGTGAGCTGTCCAGCCAAGAAGAGTGACAGCTGTCCCTGCAGGGTGAAGCTCAGTGGGAAGTGATCTCAGGGCATATTGTCACTAGCAGAGAGAGGTCCATATGTCCCCTGAGACTGCTGTGGCAATGCCTTCTGTGCTGCAGTGACAGGTGACTAAGGATGCAGAGGGAAGCACTGCCCTGAGGTACTGTGCGTCCTGGGGGGAATTTTGCGCTGGGAGTTGTACAAGGACATACAGGTACAGATTCAGTGAACCACTTGTGGAAGTGGTGGCAATCCAACACAGACATTGCTCCTGAGCAGGGCAAAACCCCGCTGTTTCCTGCTCCAGAAACAGAACCGACAGCCCCTGGAGAAGAAAACCTCTTTTGATATGGTAGGCCAAATGAGACTTCTGTTTAAACACTAATAAATACAGGGCATAAAGGGAACTTGTCAGTTGGATGGTGAAGATCCAGGTGGGGGCTGCAGATCACATGCTCTGCCGTGGGGAAAATTATGCTGCTGAAATCAGTGGTAATGTTAGATAGAAAATGCTCCCTGGGCATGAATAGATTTCTCTGGGTCCAGTAAAATATTTGAGAGCTACATATATAGGTGGGAATATCTGATAAAATTTTTTTTCAACTTCTAAGTAGTAGGTGAGTATATTGTACTCCATACTTTGGGCAGATCCTTCCTACACCACCCACACTAGGGGCTGGCTTTCAGGCTGTGATAGCTCCAGGCTCTTATGCTCTTTGACAAGAACAGCCATCACAGTTTTATACATCGTGCTTGTCAAGGCAGTGCACATGCAAGGTAAAACAATAATAAATCAGCTCAGGCAGAATTTTTTTGCTACTTCTTCTTTCCTTCTATAATGAATTCTAGTGTAAACCTGCCCTGTTTCATGGGTTGTTTTAGCTATGCACACAGTCCTGCTTTGTAATTTTCTTCTAGCCTATTGCTAAATGCTCAAGCAAAACAATGTTAGAGCAGGGAATGCAAAAATTTCTTTCTAAGAACTATCCCAAAATGAAAATAATAAAGCAGCAACTCCACTGTCGGAGGCTTAGCTATATAAACAAAAGTTAATATTAGTTATCTCTAAGTTCGGGGCAGGGGAGAGTGGAGAGATCATGCTGATTATTTTTTCTTTTACACAGCACCAATGTAATAATTAAGAGCAGTAGCCAGACAGAGTGAACACACACACATGAATAAAGGGAATGGTTTTCAGGGAAGTGAGTGATGAAAGGCGGAATAGGAATGAAAAATGAAGTCTATTCAGCAGTGGGGGATGGCTCCCAGCAACTGGATAAGGGGAGCAGAAAGGTGGCTGCCAAATAGAATGGAACTCTTCTTTACATTGTTTTGATGTAAATATATATATATATATATGTGTGAGTTGATGTGGAAAGTATGGCACTTATATTTCCTGTGACAGCTCCATACAGATATGGACGTGGGGCAGGATCAGCTCCTTGTGCTCCTGTATTTTCCATTCTGTACTGCCAGCGCTCCCCTGCTCTTGTCCTTTAGCAGGTGCATGGCCTCTGCCTGGCCATGGGGCTCTGTCCGGTTGTAGCTTTCGTGCTGAAATGGCCAGAATAGGGTTTGAGTCAAAGGGCTGTGTCTCCTTGCTGAGGCACAGGATGCCAGCTGTCTGGCAATAGTACAGCCCAGTTTTTAAATTTTTTTTTTCATGCCAGCAGGGAAAAAAACCACTGCATCCAGTTCATGGTACTTACTAAAAGAGGACATTTGCTTAAATTCCCTAAATTTCTTTTTTGTAATGAGTTCAGCAGTACTTTTGCCTCTGTTTAATGTGAAGGATATCTTTGTTTCAGGATAATTAGTGGTATTTTGGTAAATGGGAGGTGGGGTCTGTAGACTTCCCAAAACGCACTGTGATTGTCCTTATCTGATTTCTGTGGGTTTCCTTACAAACCCGAGCAAGGTCTGGGAAAATAAAAGAGAATTGCTAAGAGAGAGAGAGCAGCAGTGCAAAGTCCCAGCTTTTCAGCAGACCTTACAGAGGCACACGCAGCTGGGTCTGTGCACCCTGAGTGTCAGATTCTGGCAGGTGCGGGAACCCAGCTCCGTGTGGTGGTGTTCCAGCAGTGCCCTGTCTGTGCTGTGAATGACATTGAAAGTCAATGTCGCTCTCAAGGCCTTCCAAGTACATTAACGTGGGAAAGCTGAAAGCCGCTGGGTTTTGTACCCTGCCACGTGGGTGCCATGTTTTCTGTCACAGCCCGTGTCTCTGCAGAGGGGTTCCGGGTTCCCTGACTGCGCTGTGACCCTGTGGAAATGTTGTTCTCCCTGAAATGTCCCATGTTACGGATCAGCCTTCCCATAAGAGTTCATAAGTCTCAATCTCCTCTTCAGTGTAGGCTCCAGTACATTGGTTTTCCTTAATAAGCCAAATATTGTCATCCAGAATAGAAGGAGTTTTTCTAACCCCCTCACTGCTAAGAGCTGGTGTAATGAGAAGGAACAGAAATGATCTCTGGAGTTTGTGCAGCCTGATGCGCTTTCCCGAGGCTTTCGAATGCCGTGAGTTCCACACAAATGACTATAAACCATTGCCTAGGTTGGCCTGACCTCGGGTTGTCTGAGAAGATGATCTGATAATGGCACGAGTGACTCTGGTTCTGTTCTGAAGTTGAGATCCCATTTAGGATTATACTTATTTGAACTCTCTGTAATTTAAGAAGAAAGCTTTCTGCATGTGCCAGTACTGGAAACACATTCTGAACACGGAGGTCACTGATGTGGCAGTTGAAATCATCATGAAATAAGTCACTTGGGACATGAGTTTAAGCAGAACTGAAAAGTTACCTCCTGTTTGACAGTGCAGTTTTCTTTCCCTGGTCTCAGCCCTGGTCAGAGCTGCCAAGTTTTGTATTAACTCCTCAGTCCTGCAGAGCGTGAATCAGGCAGATACGGCTTTGCAGCACCTCAGCAGGGAGCTCTGCACACTTTGGAGCTCACCAACCTGAGAGCAGCCTGCAGAAGGGCAAGCTGGGTACCACCTCTTTCCCTGGGGGCATCCTCGCCTCCTTTCCTTTCAGTGGCAAGTTGTGTGTTCGTTTCCAAGAATTACTAACCCATTTCATGAACTGTGGTTCAAGAAAGAAGAAATTATTAACAAAAACAGCCTTCATTACAACCTTGCTTAGTCACGCCTTTCTTTTTTTCTGACAAATTATGAACAACAAAACGAACTCGATGATCTTTAATGTCTTTTCCAGCCCAAATGATTCTATATTTCTTTTCCTTTAGTTTTTGTTTTGCAGAATGCACAGTGCGAGGAGTAGTTCCATTACTTGCTGTCAGTCCACCCCAAGGTGCTCAGAACTCACAGCTCTTCGTAAGACATGATTTTGATATGTAACAAAAGAATTCTTTTGGTTTTGATGTGTTACAATGCCCCTGGTCCCAAAAAGAAAGATGAGAAACTTTGTTTTTTGGCAAAGTTGTCGAAATTTCCAAGTCAAAGTATCCTAAAAAATCCTCTCAAAGGAGATGAAAAATACTGTTAAAACACTGGGGTTGGTAGCAGTTTCTCAAATCAGACACGTCTGTGACTTGGTGTGCTGTTGCTGCAAATTTTTGGTTTTTCCAGCAAATAATGATTTATAGATATTACTGTAGAAGGCACCAGCTTAGGCAATGTGATAAATGTACTGCTGGGAGGGGCATAAACCACTTCAAAATGGCACAGAGCCTGGCCAACAAATAGGACTGATGCTGCCAGTGAAGGTGTTTGCAGTTACTGATGGTTGTACATGCGGCAGAAAAAAGTTTGGGAACTCCCTGGCTTGGAATAAAGAATTCCCTGAAGGAAGATGGTCTGTACAGATTAACTGTGGCCTTAGTAGGCCAGGCTGTTACTAAATTGCTTTGTTGCTGGTGCCATCTGAAAGCCTTTAAATCTCATACAAGACTGGGAGAAAGCTCCAGAGAGATCTATGTATTATTTATGTATTTTCATGTCTTCCCAAATGATTGTAAAAATAATTTAATATTACTGTTTTGAGTAATCTCCTAAGAAGCCTATGAAAACTTTAATTTTTCAGCTTTGCTGCCTTTTCTGAAAGGCAGAGCTCTGTTTGTCCTTTCCTTGCTTAGCCAAGAGTAATCTACTGGGGGACAGAGCTGTATTGGGGGAAGCCTTGGGGCTCATTTCATTGTGGCTGTAGTAATAATATGGATCCTAAATAGTGCAAACTGATTTATCATAAGCAGAACCACTTGGCGGGGGGCAGATTTAATCAGAAAGACTGTGGGGGACTGCAAAAGGTTTTATAGGTGTGAAAGAGTGACAGAAGAGGACATTCCACGGTCCAGATTTCAGCTCTTCGTCAACTGTTTGTAACGCATTAGCTGAGATTTTCAAAATAGCTGCAGGATTTAGTCACGTCTTCCACTGAGGTGTAATGGGTGATAAGTTTAAATACCGTGTATTCAGAAAAAGGAAAAAAAAGATTGAAAACATTTTCAGTCATTACCGAAGCGTACTACGGTACATTTGTGTGAGGATAAGGGAAAGACAGGTGAGATCTACTGTATGGCTAGGCAGGTTTCCAAGAGCATTAACATTTTATTTTAAGAGATGAATAAAACCCTCAAAATTGCTGTAGACTTGGCAGGTAAGGGTTGTTATGCTTCATCTTGCCTCTTGGCCAGAAAGCTCAGTGAGTGGGAGCTTGCCAGATACGGCAGTCTTCCCCACTACCTGAATTTAATTTAAACCATTCTGTGCAGCCCTGATTTTAATCCTTTCATTTTGGTTTTGAGTTACCGCATATATGGCACAATGGAAATATTTTTTCAAACTTAAATTAGAAACATATTTTAGGAGACAAAAAAAAGTGCCTGTCTTTTATGCAGAATGAAACATCTTTAACTGTTAGATGAAGTATAACCATTGGACAATTTTACTTGAAAAGTTTGATTATCAATAGAAAAATGTGGATTTTTCTTTTTGTTTTCCCTCCTTCTTCCAGTTGTACACATTGCACAGAGTGTTTCTTCAGGGTGGACAACAAATACGTTTTTAAAATAATGAGAGATAGAAGTGGAATGTGTTAAAGGTAAAAAAAAAAATCAGTGTGTTCAACTTTATTTTTATACTCTGCATGTAAAAGTAATGGCGGGGTTTTTAAAATTCTATTGAGATCTTTTCATTTGCCGTAAATGATGGCAATGTTTTCATCATCTCCAAGAGTATGTGTTTCCAGGATGTACCATCAACCTTTGCTCTAAATGCAGTGCAGAACAGGGAGCATAAATGCTCAATCCAAGTAAAAGTGGTGGAAAGAGTATGGGTTGCAACCAGATCTTGAATTTTGCTGCCCAGGTTGGCCTTATTTCTTCAACAAAAAAAGTAAGAGGCCAACTCAGTAGAGAAAAAAGGTAATTTATTTTTTTCATTTTTATAAAATATACTCAGGGTGTTTTTCTGGGCTAGAAAGTCTAGAAAATTCAGATCTTTATGGAACTGCCAAAGCACGTGTGAGAAGCACAGGGGAAACCTGCTCAAGGAGTTATCAGCAGTTCACCTTCAAATGGATGGCTATATCGGGTGGGATTTCAGGGATTCTGGCTGTGGTTCATCCATCGAAAACACTGCTGGAAGATAAGAGTGTGGTTTGAATCTGCAGATGACAGGATTCTGGTCAAGAAGGGTGAGTGTGAAGTAGCACCCTGAGCAGCAGTAGCCTGTTGTGTAAGCGAGCAGTGGTCAGTGACTAATTGAGAATCAGGTACTAATTGAGAAGCAGCTCCTAGGTCCCAGTGAGCGTGCCTTGACTCAATCCCGCTGCTGGAAAGAAAGGCCTGGGCCCCACTGGAGCATCTGGGGGTTATTGGTGAGCCCTGGAGAACAGGCACCTTACCCCAGCAGTGTTGGAAACCATCAGGCATGGTGTGTCCTGTCCTGGACTTGGCATTTCACAGAGGATGAGCACCAGTGGGGGTGATTCAGTGCTGAGCACTGAGGACGTTTGGAGGTCTGGAAATGTCACTCGAGGCGCAAGTCACGGTAGTGATGATCATTGACTTGTTGCAAGTAATTCCTAGAATCTGATGAAAGTGGAGTTTTTTTTAAAGTGGGTTTTGTCTAGCATATTAAACATGCAGAATTATTAGTAAATCAGTTGTGTGTTAATATAATTCATGCACTTTTTTACACTTGCATGTTGGCAGCAGAACTTGGAAACAGAAAAGAATACTTGCTGTGCAGTTGTGGTCAAAGGACTGTCCTTAATTCTTGGAAGGATCATTTAGGGCCACCTCCAGAAAAAAATGTGCCTGAGCATCGAGGCTGTAAGGACATACCCTGACTGGGACCTAATGTATAGCACCAGCTTCTCTGTGGTCTCGATGCCAAACTGCTGGTCTGTGGGATTGTCTTACCAAACTGCTGATGGTGCTTGTTTCAGCACAAATATAGAAACACTTGACATAGTTTTAGAAAGATCACTTTGAGAAGTGTGTCTTTTGAGAAATCTACCTTAGATGATCTTACTCGTGCTGGTCTGATTTTTTAAATTATGTGAAGGAGGCCACTGGAAAAATGGCTTATTTCTATTGTGCATGGGAAGTGGTGGAGGGAGCAGATTGAAATGTGGCTTCCCTGAGTGCTGGTATGCAGAGAAGGTCATGAAGTCACCCGTGGGTGTTGGCCAGGATCACATCTGACACGGTCATGTTTAAAAGCAAAGCAAACTGAAAGAGGGGAAGGGACTGAAGGGGTGTCACTGGTGAAGAAAACTTATCTACAACGTTCTGACTACCCTGGCAAAGTGTAAAAAGGCCAATTAGCTCTGCTTATCCTTCCCTTCCTGCTGTTCCCAATCTGGGTGTGAGCCACTCACAACTCCTGAAGGCTTTGAGCAAAGAGTTGCTTTTTCTAAGGACTGACAGGAAATCATTTAATAATCTGGGGGGAGGGACAAGTTTCCTGTTCTAGTTAGTCCCTATATAATTCCTAAACTAAAAAGAGAAGACAGTTCGGTGGTCCAGACCACCAGGCCCAGTGTCCTTATGCTTGTTCCTCTGACAGTGGAGATCTAACCAAACTGATCACATCCCTGTGGATTTCACCTTCATCTCAGCTGGACCCCCAAAAGCTATCAATTCTTCTAAAGGATAAACAAGTTGAGTGTTTTCTTGCAGTTGCATGTTAGTGTATTGGAAGTGCTGTCAAGGCTGTGACCTGGAATTAGCTCTGTGCAGAGGGGCTGCACCAGAACCTCGGGGCCGTTTGGAACCTCACAGGCACTTAATGACAAACTAAGCTCAAGCGCAGCCTATTTTGCAATGTACACAAAAAATATAGTGGAGACCGATGTACCTTTGTCTTGTCTTGCACCATTTAGTATCAATACTTAACTTTATTACTTTGGTCTGTGAATGCAAGGCCTTTATTCCTTTTAATCCTCAAGATACCAAGATGAATGCCAAGAAATTCACTCCGTGTGTGAGTGCCAGGGACTGAGCAGTGCATGCCCGAGTTAAGTTTCAGGCAGTGAAAATCTGCATAACTTCCTTGTGCTCACTGCCAGCAGCTGGGCAGCCCCTCCACCTACCTGCTCTGTGCTTCACTCTGGCACTGACTGCAGCAAAGTGTCTGCACCTGGAGAATGGGGGCAGGCAGCCCAGATTCTGCTCTGGACACAGCTAAAATGCATAAGGCAGTTACATACAAGCTTTTGTGTGTTCATCTCCAGAGCTGTTTTTCAGGTCTTGTTCTCAACACCAGTAAATCTGAAATACACTTATGAATTCACTAAAGAATGTATATACTTGTTTAATGTTGTGTAAAAATATCAGTTTATTGATTTGAGTGGATGAATGAGAAACATAAATTTCATAAATAACAAAAGCCCACGGTAAATTTAAAGCTTTTAATACTTTAACAGTCCTACTGAAGAGCTGCACAAAAAGTGTAGTGTATTTAAAAAAAAATACTCTCTAGGTAGGATTTCATAGTAAAAGTGGTGCTGACTAAATCTGTGCTGTTAAAGGAAAGAAATAAACTCTGCTGTGCTTCCAAGTACATAAACAGTATTCTTCAATAACTGAAGACAAATCATTTGCTAAAGACCTGGTATTTGTTTTCTGAAAGTGTGTGTTTGTTTCTGGAGCAGACATCCTCCACACTGCTGAGAAACCTCTCGGAAAGCACATTTCAGAAGGGTCCTGAGGAAGGATATGACAAAGTTCTGCAAGATGTGACATCTGGTAGATGGCCTGATTCCAGTGACCCAGGGCCCCTGTCAGGTACAGTGATGAGTTTGGTTTTACTGAGGTCTTTAACAAATTTCAGATGACTTGATTAAAATCATGAGTGTGCAACTTTGTCTTTACCAGGAGTTAACTTCTTTGTGCTGCAGTGGGCAGCACAGAACACTTAGGTTCAATTTTAATTTTGCTAACTGGTTACTTGACAGCACTGAAGGATTACAAATTTGTCTTCTTTAAAATCTGAAAGAGAAGTTTGGTAGGCCAGAGGTGTAGCATATATTGTTACATGTTGCTCTCTTTCTGCTTTCCAGGGTAGGTGTGTTTATTGTTGTAGTTTTATACATCTGCATTTCTGTTGTGTAACTACCCACCAGTTTTTTAAAGGTCCCCAAAATCATGAAATTCACTTAAAATGCATCTCAGTGCATTTATCTTTTACTGCATTATTTTTTTATTTTCCTCTTCTCACAAGAGCAAAGAACCTCACCTTTAAGTGAAATAATTGATTGTTTGCAGCATAGAAATCGCAGTCTTCTGTGGCTCCAACAGTGGAGACTTTCCCGAAAGTACCAGAAAATGCAAAAACAAAGAAAAAATTAGTTTTCAGTAGAGTTCAGACTGGTATTCTTTAGTAAGACTGGAAGTCTGAGGCAATCCTTGCAAGGGTAGCTGCAGTGAGCTGGCAGTAGGAGTGCTGGGTTGGAAAAGAGGGCATAGGGTGCACATGGGTGCTGCAGGAACCCTGTTTGGCCATCAGTGCTGTAACAACCAGTTCCAGTTCACTGCTCCGACTGTGCCCCTCGGGAGAGCTGCCGACGAGACAAGGGAGAGAATATCTAACACCTCCTTACAGATAAATACCTGCAACCTGCCATCAAGGGTACAGCTGGTTGCAAATACCAGGCAGTTTGGTTTGTCATTATGTTTTCTTATGGCTGTTTTGAAAGTGAGTTGAAGGACAGCATTATTATTTTGTTGTTTCTGGTATTGTTATCAGTGATCATAAATTCTGCTCAGCTTCAGCTGTTTCTCCCGGTAGCTCCCATAGACAGGCCTGTGGTCACCTCCCATCTCGGTGCAAGAGGCTGAAAAATATTTGAAATCAAAATCTGCAAGTTGAGAGGGAAAGCAGTTAAAATATCGATGTTTTTCAATACAAATGAAATCTTACCAAGCCTGTTTCTGTTGGTTTTATATGCTTCCATGTATATTCTGTTCTGGAGTTAGAGATTGTGGATCTTTTATGATTTTTTCCCGGTCATTCCAGTAAAGTTTCTCCCCTGTTATTTGTTATGGCTGAGCTACTCAAGCAGAGGAAGATTTGTTTGCTTGTTTTTGTTTCGTTTTCTTCCTGAGATGATCTGTCTGGAATTTCAAAGCAAAGGAAAACTTTTGGGGCGAAACTTCTGCTGGCAAGAGTTGGAGTGGTTATTTCAAATAGCTGTGGAAACTTCATCAGAGACATAATTATTTATAATCAAGAGGCTATATCAGTCTGCCAGTGGTTTGCCTGGGTCACAAATATACACACGTGCCCATTGATTGAAATGTCTGACCTGAGCTTTTGTATCCAGGAACAAGTTGTTGATTTTATCCCATGACAGTGTCAAAATACCTCCACCACCAGTTTGTATAAGCTGTGTTTTTTCCCCACACTTTCCTTATTTTTTCCTGAACTAAATTCTTGTAAGATATTCTCTTCTCAGTATAAACCCATTGGTCTGCCTTCCCCCTTAGCCTCCAAGGATTTAGTTTGTGAGGGGGAAGTGTTTAAAAATAATTCCAGATATGGCAGAACAGCCTGTATCCTTTCTATAGAGTAACTGACATCAGACTTCTGAGTTCACAAAATGGTCAACAAAAGATCAGTAAAAATATCTAAGGATTGTGAAGGGCAAACATTTTTTTCCTCTTTCCTTTAAAGGGAAAATGTGACATTTTAAGCAGGAGTAGATTTTCAGGCTGTGGAAGCCTGAGTGACACACACCTTTTACTAAAACTATTGTGATTTTATATCCCAAAGTACTACCCAACCTCTTAAAAGCTTCACCTCTGAGGATACACGTAGCTCTGCTGTAATACCAACTTAATAAACAGATTAAGGGCCCTGTGCATGAGTAGGGCTAAAGAGAAAAAGGGAAATGTCTCTCCTGTTTCCTTTGTGCCTGAGTCAGTGACACACAGGTACCCCTGAGCTGGCTCCTGGGTTGGGGAGAGGGTTGTGTTTTGCTCGTGTTAAAGCTGGGGGATGTGAAGAGATGCAGGCTGAGGCTGCAGGTGGAAAACTTCTTTAGAGGGAATATGTGCCTGCAGGGCAGACCCAGGGACTGGCATGGCTCTCGTGTGGCTTTTCAATGTGGAGCCCATAAAGGAGAAGCCAAACTAGGACACACAAGACAAAAGTGAGGAGGAGGTGGGGGTGTAGGCAGGAATTGATTTAACAGAGAGGGAGCTCTGTGGTTTGCTCCTGTTCCAGTACCAGCAGGCTGCTGAGGTGCCACTGCCACCCAGCCAGGAGCAGCAGGAGCCGGGGGGTCTCTTGGTGCTGTCCTGCTCAGAGTCACCTTGCACCATTTTCTTATTGAATTTTCTCATTTGAGGGAAGCACTTGAAGTGCTTGAGGAGAGGGCAAGTGGCAGAGGAGAGTTATTTCCTTATGCCCAGATCTGATATACTCCAAAATTTCAAAGCATACACTGAGCGAGGGACTTGAAAGAGCGAGGGCAAGGAGTGCAGGGCCAGCACTTCCTGGCCAGGTCCTGGTGCCCAGCGGCACCTGGGGCAAGGAGGACAGCAAATGTTTGCAAATACTCATCTTTGAAAACATTCCCTTACTACAGTGCCCCACACCGAGAGCTGGAAGTGTAACAGTATTGTGGATTTTCCTTGACTTGGTGTTTTCCCTGCTATGTTTAAGAAATGTTGAGAGTGGCTTTGGAGACTTTGAAGTAACTCATTTGAAAGCAGCACTGGATTGTTTATAATGATATTTTTAATGTGTGCACATGCGAGCGGACACCTACCTGTTGTGTTTTCTCATTCTCTCCTGTCTAACAAAGCCAGGACTTCTTGTGAATTGGTATCTGCTAGTATCAGTATTTTACACTTCCCAAAATTTTTGGCTTACCTTTGGAAGACTAAGTCTTGAAATAATAATTTCTTTTTTAACTAGAAATTTAAATTACCTTTTTTCCTGGCATATAAGATTAGACAGGGAAAATAAGACACGCTTTTTCCCAAAGCACTGGCTACGTTCATATATACATACATACAGCCATGCCAAATCTTTCTAACCATTACGAGTGTATTTCCTTCAGTTGCATGTTCACAGATTTTTCTAGATCCTTGTACTGTTCAGGAGAGAAACTGCTATACTTCTGTTAAGCATTATCTTGGCGCTTTCCTCTTTTTTTATGGACTGGAAGTTCCTTGGGAAGCCCCGGGAATGCTCAGGCTCCTGCAGAACCGCCTCACTCACACCTTGCCCCGATGCTCGGCTCAGCGATCCCTCCTCTCCTCTCTGTTTCCATCGCTCGCCGTTTCACTGATGCCCCCTTCTGCCCTCCTCGCCTCATACCACGGGAAAATCTTCCTTCGGCACAGGACGATGAGTTGGGTTTGAGCACTGCCGGGTGTGCTGGGGGGAACGTGCCCAGTTGCTGTCGTGTTGGCTAGTTCATCATTAGCCATTTGCCTTTTCTGCAAGTAGGAACCCTGTGAATGCATGAGGAATACACTGAAGGAAGGAGATGGGAATGATTCCATACATTAGAAATCTTTGTGTGTGTGTGTGACCAAAAAGCTCTAAAAAGCACATTTGTGTTTCAGTTTTCAGTTGTGTGACCACCCGTGCGTTTTTAGACAAAGTATCACATCAGAAATTAGTTCCTCCTTACGAGAAAAATTAACAGAATATCTTCGAAAAATTTGGTCTGGTCTCTGTGGCTGTTCTTGCTCACTTTCCTCTCCAACAAACCCTTTCCTGTGATACAGGAGTGCATATCCCCTTTTCATCCCGGGAGCTTGTGCTGGATGAGCAGCCTGTGTGCCACGCTTCTCCTGGGGCAGACAGCGAAGGAAGTGTCCCAGCTCTGGGATGCATTTGTCTGTTCTTGCCAGAGAGATCCAGTTACAGAGCTGAGAACATGACCCAGATCCTTGCTTTTCGCTGCTGCTGCCCCTGGGGGCTCAGTTCCAGTTGGTTGCGTTTCTGCAGCCCGCACTTTGCTGGGAAAGAGAGGGGAACCGGCAGTTGTCACAAGTTTAATTGGTTTGGGGATGTGACCTTGGCACAGAACAACTTCACATCTGAAGGTCTGCCTGCCCCTACAAACCTGTGCAGGAGTGGCTCGTCTGCTGGAAGCCCTTGTGTGGGTGCTCATTGCAGGTAGCACACCAGGGGCTCTTCTGGAATGGCCCTTCTGGGAAATAGCTGCACACAGACTGGTCCTTGTCCTGTGAGGCCTCTCCTCCCCATGGTATTCCAGAGAGCTCCTGCTGCACAGAAAACAGAGTTCCCAAAAAGGTGGATGCTTCTGTAACACGGACCACAAATGCAAAGAGTGTGGGTGCTTGGGGAATAAAAAAAAAAACCAAACCAGAAACTCCGTGGCAGATCTTGTCAATTCAAAATATGGCTGAGAGGATATAGACTGCTTTAATTCAGCATGAAAAGGGAGGGCAGGGAATAATGACATAGAGACAGGACACAAAACATTCCTCAATTTTAGTGACTTTTAGGAAAAAAAGATGTCTGCAGAAATGTTTCTGGATTTTTTCAAATGCAGTGCAAAGATTGTATCACTGTTTCCCGACATCAGCAGCAGTGATACAGAACCACTGTGGAAGAAGGTTTCAGTCACTGCAGAGTCTTTGTTTTTACAATATTAAGTGCAGTTACCAATTGCATGGAATGATCTCTCTTCTAGGTCAAACTCCTTTGTTTGTGTTGCAATGACAGCCTGACATAAAATGATTTCATGACTAAAATGAAAAATGGTACAATATTTCAATCCTCATATTGTGAATAATTTAGGAATTAAAAAGAATAACATAGAATTAATGTATTTTTGAAAACTTCATTAAAACGACCCTCTTAGGTCCAGTTAACACTGACATTTAAATTGACCTTAGGTTTTAGCAGAACACCTGTGTTTTTTAAGGAAAAAAATACCAACCTAATTTAAGTAAAGCCTTTGTATCTTAAGTTTTCTCCTGTGTCCTGATATAGCTGTCCCTGAGATGGAAACTCCTGCTTCTCCCTGTAAACAGCAGTGCGAGCTGGCAGAGCCAGCGCCTTCCCACCACCTTGTGCTCATGAGATGTTGACACATAGGAGTGGCAGAGAGGAAGGTGCAAACAGATGAAAATCCCAGCTGAATGAGTGGGTTTTTAATCTTCTTGCACCTGTTTCCAGGAGGGAGTGTGACAGTGATAGGGTGCAGAAAGGAATGTTACAACCTGGGCAGCAGGATGTGGGTGGAGGCTCGAGTCCCAAGGGGGGAGTGGGATGGGGGAGGAAGAAGCAGGAGCTTGCATCATATTTCAGACCTTGAATCTGGAAGAATTTGGTATCTTGAAGACGAATAATTTAAGAGCAGGTTTTAGGTATGGTGTCTACTGGGGAAGAGAGGTGTTGGCCTGCACAGTGTGAATGCAGCAACTTTTGAAATAACTTAATTTCCAAAAGCAATTGCTCTGAGACCATAGCACTGACTCTGCTGCAAGGATTTCATGCACAGCAGAATGTGATCTTATCTCCCAAGATAATTGCCTGGGCACAGACTGGGGATCTAAATGGTTAGAAGTAGGACACTGAAAGTAAAAACTGTCCCAAGCAGGATTTGCTGTGAGATTGGAGAATAGTGCAGCCCCTGCAGAGGGGTCTGCCGTGGAGAGGATGATACCCCCTTGGAGAGAGGGGAGAGGGCATGGAAGGGGTTGCTGGAATTGCTGGAAGTTTTTTCAGCACCACTTTATCCATCTCCGGTAACAGGTCCCAGAAGTCCTCATGGTTAGTGGGCCTGAACCCAGGCTTTAGAAGAGCCTGGTTGGAGGCCAAGAAGGCACCCTCATTTTCCAGCTCTTTGTTCCTCAGTGGCCTTTTCCATTACAGTGATAGAATTGTGACAAATGGCTAAAATCCTCTGCTTTGCAATGTTTCTGGAAATTTGTGAACCTGCTCCTTTCCAGCACATCACTGGATCCTGTGCCAGTGATGGCAACTCCAGCTGCTGGGTTATAGTCCAGTGGCACTCACAGTCCTTTGAAATGATGCAGAACAGACATGAATTTCAAATGGTCTTAAAATCCTGTGTTATTGCCATAAATCCTTGGGTTTGTTCGCTTTTGCTCTCTTTTGGGTGGACTCCTAGCAAGCTTGACAGGAGCACGGGATATTTTTGATATATGGCATCAGGTCTGTTAGTTCAGAAACCCCACACAGAAGCTTGTTTTTAGAAAGAGAGAAAATAAGATTAAACAGGACAGGGAATGCTGTTATGAAGGAATGAAAATATTTTCATTACCAGAGTATTTGTATGTCAACAGCTGATAGGGAATGATGTGAGACATTCCCAGAAGGACTCCCAAAGATTTTTTCCTTGTGTAATAGACCAATTAGCAGAGCCCAGATTAAATGAGCAATGTCATATTGCTTCTTGCATTAAAAAAGTGTGACATTCAGTCTCTTTATCTAGTAAATATTTGCATTTTTTATCCTTGGGACTTTAGTTAAACTGCTTTCAACAGCTCTGTGTTCCCAAGTAATACAGGGAAAATGTTCATTGTCCAGCATAACTTTCAGGCATATAGATATATTTCTCTTAGGTAGTATAAATTTTTAAATATTTATTAATGAGATGCTTTGTGCACTCTTGGAACGCATACACATGTGAAAAGGAGGGGATATTAAACTCTGCTAACACAGAACTTGTAATATTTTTAAGCTGACTTCATGAGTTAATAAAGGAGGAAATGAGCAAATTCAGTCTCAGACTCTGCAGCCCAGCTCTCCTGGAGCAGTCCTTGAACTGACCCAAAAGAAATTATTTGATTTACAGTTGTTTTCCAATATTTAAGTGGTTTGGAGGAGTTTTAGTTTTTTCCTAGAGAAAACAACTGAATAAGTAGATAAAAAATTAATGCTGTTGGGAAAAAAATTGACTTGCAGTGTTGCTTTGTTTTCTTAGCAGCTTTCAGATTCCACTGCAGAAGAGGTTGGGTTTTGGTGGCAGGGCTCTTTTAATGAATTAATGTTGGTTTGAAATGGATAGAAGAAACTGTGATAGATTTAAAGAGCTTTAACACTTAACTGAATTTAGTTTCCATATAGCTTTTCTATTTTCACATGGCTGAAAATTTGCACAAGTTAATTATCAGTTAATTATCTGATCTTTCTCAGGTAAGTCATTGATGCAGGTTATAATTCAGAATCAGACAGCTCCTTTGGAAGAGATGTGATCTGCGTGTCAGTTATGTGAGTTCACTGAAAAAAAGGCAGAAACAATAGAATATTATTCCGTTTCGTATTAGCATTCAAAGGACTTGCATTTCACAGGACAGTCTTGTCCATCCAATTCCTCACTCTGTGGTCATCCACTGATGTGCTTTTACCTCATCTTCACCCTCTTCCTCAAATCTGTTCCTTTTCCTGCTTGCTCTTTCTGAATACAGAGCACAAGACCTATTTCTCAGGTCAGAGGAACACTTGAGAGGAGAACAGTTAATGCCTCTAGATATATTTATTAATAACATTGCAATATGCTCCAGAAAAGACTCGGGATCCTTCTGTCTGCTGCATGTGCATGCTGCTACGTTTACATATTGTCATCCTTCCCTTAAAAACCTACAGTATTTCCTGAGGTGGGAATTTCAGAAGGGCCTAAGTAACTGCATTTTTCATCTTCACACGGGTTCCAGGGGACCTTCTTTCAGGGACATCCAAGAGATGCTTTAGGACTAAATGTAAGTTGCCCTTCTAATGGTTTTTCAGATTTTCTTCTGAGATCCGTTGGTTTCTTCCCTTCTGCTAGTCCTGAGTTTGAGGATTCTCGCTGACACCATTTCTAGAAGCTGAATTCTGGTTTGTTATATCAGCAGCTCTGAAAATAGGGAGGTGATGGGAACCTGGCCTCTACGTAAAAAAGCCATAAAATATGTTCACCAAAAGGGAAAGTAGAATTGTGTCAGAAAACACCAGTTTTCTCTATTTTCATCTCATCTGTAGCTACTTTAGGTGTTTACAGAATTTGTTGCATTTTTGCACCTATTTGAAAGTGCAAATTTCAGTGCATCTCTGTGTTTCTTTGGGGGGGGGTGTGTGCATGTAAATGTGTGCAGGAAAGACCATTTCTCTTCTACTCTTCTTAAAATATTTTTATTTGCTGTTTATGGAGAGCACCTCTCTAGAGCAAAGCTGAAATAATGCAAATACAAGTATTATTCCTCCCCCTCCCTTGCCCACTCAAAAAATCCCAGAATGTGAAGGTCCTTCCCTGGAAATGAGTCCAGCCCCATGGATATTCCTTCCTGTAGGAGAAAAGGAGCAGGCCCCTCGCAGGTGCCAAGTTAAACAGGCTGCTGCTTTCCATCCAGACAGATGAGCATGAATATAAAGAAGTTAAAACAGTACCTAATGGTGATTAGCTAATAGTCAAGTTCAAAATAGGCTCTTCCCACCCCTAAGTATTGCTGGGGCCACTTGGAAGAGGAGCGACTGCAGGGATTACACGCAGGGTGGGGATCCACAGGCAAGAATGCAGTAACTTGACAAAACCGTGCAGCGCTCTGCCCGCTGCAGAGAAGCCTTCACCTCTTGCTGGAGTTTTTTGGCATCTAGAAGAGCTTATCTTCGAGTAACATGTAGAGTGTAAGGTGAATTGCAAAAGAGGAATGCAGACAGCTTCTCCTATCAGCACATTGTTTTGGTTAAGACTCCACTGGAGTTTTGTAAAAATGCGCTTGGGGGAAGGGAAACGAGACAAAGTCAGCATGTCCTCTGGGTTTGCTTCGTTAATCAAACAAGCTTATTGGGAAATTAACACTTCTAGGCTTAGAAAAGAATTGCTATTTTATTTTTCAAATGCCTTCAAACACTGTATCCAACTGTCTGAATAACAACCAGACACAAAAATAAACTCTTGCACCTCTGGCTGTAAATGCAAAGGCAGGAGGCCGGGAGCCTGCATTGTCAGCACTGGTATGGCGGGTTTACTTTGAGAAGGGAATATTTTTAGGCCTGACTTCTTGTGAGTGACTGTGGATCTTGCAGCACTGTGGATGTTGGCAAGAGCAAAATTCTCAGCAATCACCTTTTCTATGATACTTTCTGCTTTATTTTAGAGTTGTCTGGTAACTTTCACCAATATTAGCTGTTCTTTCATTACTTCTATAAAATCATCCTTTAAGAACTGCCTGCTTGCAAGGCTGGGTGTCCTGTACCTCCCTCTCCTGAGTACACCACTCTGACTCTTACAGGACCCTTGATGCAAAGATCCTCCTGGAAATTTCAGATGTATTTTTCAGCAGTCAATTAAAATGTGCTCTTGCATTTTCTGACTCATTTTTGCAGAGAATTAAGCCCCGCAAAAAGAATGAATCTGCTTGATGTGTTGACTTTACACTGACTGTTTCACAGTCCCAGCACTGAGAATCACCCTTGGCTCTGCTTATTTGATCCCCTGCACTGGAGACACCGTACCTCTCTTTCCAGAATGATGGTGGTGGTCTCTGCCCAGAACAGCTCTCGTGTAGACACCTTGAATTCTCTTTCACCAGCCTTGCCACCACACTATCTAATTCCCTTTTCTTCCTTGCTCTTGGAATTTCCCTCTTCTGTGGTATTTCCTAACCAGCTTTAGGAGCACAGGAGTTTCAGCGCTTGCTGGCTGTTTGCTCAACTGTTTTTTACATCCTTAAGTGGCCTGTACATTCCGTGGGTTTGCATTTTACCCTCTGAGAACTAGGACCATATTGCACTTCTCAATGAACTGAAGCATGGGAAGCAAGCCTCTAATTTCCAAATAATATAAAGCTGTGTTAAAATCTAGGTTATCATTTTGGTGATAAATCTCCTTGCCTGGGGAGCTCAAGTGTTCTCAGCACCCACCTGTGTTCTCAAAGAGAGGGAGTTGGGGGAGGCATGTGAAGTTGGGGGGTTTTTTCTAAAGAATTTTAATGTTAAATAAGCTAAAGAGCAAACGTCAGCCATGCTGGGGAGCAGGGGCTGTAGAACTTTGCACTGGTTCTGTGGTGTAGAAATCAATGAACACTTGTGAATGCCTGATAAGGGGGTGCTGCAATGAAACCTGCTCTTTCTCCCCAGAAGTATCCCTGCTGGGCTCCGTCCTTCACCTGGGGAGGTCCCCTGTCCTGGTCTGTCTGACCATCCTAGAGGAGACAACACTAAAGCAGGCTCACAGTGAAACGGGAGATTATCTGCTGTGGTCCAGTGCCTTTAATGAAACTATTCGAATGAGTAAGGGATAGTGTGTGGGTATGAGTCACCCTGGAACTTCATGTTCTCTCCAGGACAACCTTCGGGAGGAGGGGGCGGGCAACATCTGCAAGGATTCTGGGGAGAAGGTCACTGCAGGCAAACTGTGATATTTGATCACTGGTGAAAAGACGAGGGGGGAACTCTCAGCTCATGGCCTGGCAGTTGCTAAGCTGTATTTGGACAGGTACACAGATGATTATATCTGAGTAATACCAAGGAGCATTACAGTCGTTAACAAGACAAGATTTGCAAATTCCTTGTCAGCAAATGCCTTTAGGAAGTGTGCAGCAGGAAATAAAGAAAGGAGTCCCTGTCTCCAAATCCACAGCCATTTCTCTGTTGCCTGAAGACCTTTCTTTTACCCTGGGCAGTTGAGAGACATTTCCTGAGTGCAAAGGCTGCTTAGGGACTAATGCACTTGTATCAGTCTGAAGCAGCATGAAAATAGAGCTCACTGTGGCACGTTGTAGGAGGATATTTAATGTGCAGCTGTGAAATTTGGGGAGTGGAGAAGGCTAAAGATGTAAGTAAATACGAAGAAACCTCATGAATTCTGTACATTTCATAAATGTATTAGTGCATTTTTAAATCTGGTTTAGACAAAAGTGGAACAATCAGCAATGAAGAAGCTATTTCCTAGGAGCTGATTTTAATGTCCTTTCAGACATGCAAATACAGAACTCTCTCCTATCCCATCATGTATTTTTTCCTGAAAATATATTTTGTGCCAGATGAATATTAATTAATTTATTTCTATTTATTGTAGGCAAAGTAAATATATGCAGCTTACCAAAGCACTTTAAAAAAGCAAATGTTGAATGGAGGCAAGGTTTTATTAGTCATTTGCACTCTAATTATCCAGAGTTTCAGATTTTGGTTCTGCATTTATTAGAATAACTCCCAGGAAAATCGCTTTGGTCAAATATATCCCTGTGGAAATCTGTCAGGCTGGATTTAGTGCCTTAGTTATTTTCTTGGGTTTTTTTCTTTTCATATTTTTTAGGATCTAAAGTGGATTTTTCTTTTAAGGATGAGAATTAAGAGAAGTTTCATTGTGTAAGTTCAGAGATAATCAATAAGGTTTCACTTCCCTTTTGTGGAGCTGTTAGCCAAAAAGGAAGATAACTCTAGCATTTCACTCTAAGAAAAGAAAAAACTGAAGTGTCAGTTTAGCCCTGGTTTTAGCTATCTGATAGGGAGCTGGAATTTATCATTAAAAACATCTTGCAGTTGAACTTCAGCTCTTCACAATGGACTAATCTTGGAGTGTCTCTGTGCAGGGCTAGATCAGCTTCCTTCACGTCAGCAATCAGCAGCAAATAATTCGGGGGAGTTAACTGGCAAAAGAAAAACTCTGAGATGAACAATCACTTTGTTCAAACTTTCTCTGATTTCCCAACCTTTGTGTCCCTGGTTTTCCCCTTTCTTTCACATTAAAGGGTCTAATTAAGTGAGTCTGTTAATTACCTAGACAGTTCTCATTATTTTTTTGTTCAGTCAGTATGAAGCTTCCCTCTTTCCAAGAGGTAAATGGGTTCAGTACAGGCAAGAGGAAGAGTATATTGTCCCACTTGGCTTCCTGGCAATAAACTCCCATAATGCCCTGACTGGTGGTTGTTCTGCTCAGACAGCTGCCCTCTTTCCAGGAATGTGAAAGTCCTGAGGTAGCCTGGAAAGACAATGAGCACAGAGAATGTATCAGTGAAAAGTCATAATTCATGTAAAAATGCAGGCAGTCTAAAAGAGATAAATTGGATCAGCACAATAGTGGCAAATCCTTCTAATTTAACTACTTGGACAAGGGGAAACTTTCTAAAATACTAAAATAGAAGACTTAGCTGAGCTATTCATATCAAATAAATCCAGCATCCCTCCAGCAAATCTCCTTTCTTCATCATCCTGTGAATAACCTGAGTTAGAACAGCTGGATAAGGAACAACTCCATCTTGCAGATGCTGCAATTCAGATTATATTTTATTAAGCTGAAATGAGAGACATAGCAAACTCTCCCAGGGAGTTCAGAAGTTTCCACCCTTCTAGTAATTGCATACTGTACAGGAAATGGAGGTTAAAAAAAATTACAAAAGTCACTCAGAGTATCTCTAATAGCGTCAATGCCTTGAAACAAGTTCTCATCTCAGAAATGCTCTGGAAGAAAGGGTCAGGAAAGCCTTTCGGTAGTTCTTGGTATTTGTCAGGAAAAAAGGTCCTGAGCTGTAGTGCAGCCCCCCAGCTCTGTGCAGACACTGCACATACATTCTGTATTTCAAACTGAGCTCTCCAGGCCTCTCCCTGCTCAAAGTACCTGCGCAGATGTGCTGCTTTCTTCTCTTGTCGCAACTGCTTTCCCCTATAGGCACCATTTCCAAAAAAGGTGATATTTGCTACTCCTGCAAAGTGGAACTGAAAGTATTTCACGTTGTAAATCCTACACACAAGCAGACAAGAGCAGTATCAGTGTGCAGCTTTCATCTCACCAGAGCGATGTGAGATAAAAACTCAGCACTTGCCTGAAACTGGAGCTCCAGGTTGCTCTCGCACGCAGCACATCCCTCTCGCTCTGGGAGTACAGCTGTGCTCCGTGCTTCAGCCCAGCCACCTGGCCTCAAACTGCATCTTAAAGGGAAAGCAATGTTTTTCCTCCTCCTTCCTCTCTTTTCCTAATGAATACTATTTTAAAAAAAGAAAAAAAAAATCTAAGTCAGTGCGGTTAGCTCTTGAGAATAAGGTTGTTTTGGCAGTTGCAAGTCATGACAGTCACTATAAAAGGGAAGCTTTATGCTCAGATTATGCTTTGTGAGGTAATTCTCTAAAAAACTTAGAGTACTGGGAGTGTTTCATCCATAGCAGTGCCAGAATGATCAGTTTCCTCTCTCGAGTGGAGACAGAGAGAGAGCATTATCTGGAAAGCAGAACACTTAATTTTTTGTTCTCTTCAGTGACTGAGTCATTAACAGGTGTATGGTTGAGGACCAGAAGGTTCTGTACCATATTCTCATTTCTTCTAACTGCCTATATTCTACTTCAAGTTGGCCATTAGCTTCATGTACCTTAAAAGGGGCATTGTGTACCCCTTAAAAGGAAGGAAATATTTGATTGCAATTTATAGATAAGATGCTTTAAATGTAGGCTTCACTTAGCTTGTCCAAATTCAGAAAGCTAAGGCTCTTCGAGGTCTGATATATGGGGTGTACCTGATGGATTGTACTGGAAGTGCTTCATGCTCCTGTAGGAAATGGAGCTCTTTATTCAGCAGAGTTATCTGGGTTTCTTTGTGTGTGTCAGGGACTTCACAATCTGTCAGTGAAAAAGGGGGTGGTGGATGTTTGTGTATTTTATTTGGTCTGTTTTCCAGAATAAACACAAGATTGAATGTGTTCCATTAAAATGGCCGTATTTGAGTTTAAACCATCACAAGTGCAAAAATCTTGTGGGGGAGGAAAAAAAACCCCTAAGTTGTGACATGAACCTCATTGTACTTCCTTTGAGGTTCCATCAGAATGGTAAATTAGTTACCTGTCTTTGTTACGTACCAGCCAAAACTGGTGCAAGGTAGAGGCTCTTAGGAAAACTGAACAATGCATAATACATCAATTAGGCAATTTCCAGTACTGGTGGGATTATATTACTATAAAAAGTACAGCTTTATTAGTTCTTGCAAGATTGGAGACAAGTAGGATATCCAGGAAAACTTAATTTATGAAAGCTTTAGGTAAATTTCAGATTAACATCCTCAAATGTCCTTAAATTGATGTGACTCTCTGACTTAGCACTCTGTCAGTAATATTAATACGCATCAATAATTATAATTATCAACACTTATTTTACTTCTTCCTTTCTGAAAATGTCTGTACAGTTAACAGCAGGGTCATTTACTTAATGTAGAGGGGAATTTGATTCAGTATATGAGGTAACACAAGTAGTCAGCAAATTTGCGTTCATTAAGTTAAATTTTCACAAAAGATGATGCTTGGAGTTTGGCTGTATGATAGAACATGTCAAATCAGGAAATACAACCTCTAACACACATAGCTATCCAAGCTAGATAAATGGGCAATACAGAAATTAAAGTGGCTCTGGGCTAATCAATACAAATCTATGCAGACTAAAAGTGAAAAAGAAGGTGTTTGGAAGGCACCAGATTCACTTGGTGTACATCATGGGATCTCAAGAGATCAAGTTGTATAAAAGGTGATGTAACAAATGCTCAGATTTGTAATTTTATGCTTCAATAAAATAACTTAAGCACTTCTATTGTCACATTTGAAGCAAGATGCCTAAGAAATAAAAATCCTGCAGTGTGCACTGTTTCCATCTTTACTTTTAGTAAATTAATTTTAAATTATGGGTAATTATTAGAATAAAAAATGTAGCCTGTGGTTTTACATAGTTTCTCAGAACTTACTCTTTTCTTGCTGCTACTTCAGATGTAAATATTCAACAAACAATAAAAGGGCATTAAATTTATATCACTGCTTCAGTGAAGGCTTTCTGTCAGTGAGTGTCAACTGGCTCACTGAAGAACTTGGAGTTTTTATGCTTCTTTGACATGCAGCCAACAACTAAATTCCCTGGCTCTTGTGTCCTCTTGCAGTGCTAGAAAAGGCTAAGAGCGTATTAAGTTGAAAAGAACTCGCAGAATGCTACAAGGACAGGCCACTGTCACATATCTGACAAATCCTGCCTCCAGATAACGAATCACATCTGATGAAGAGAAACGAGGTGAATGCATTAAAATCATGTGTTGCACTGATATGTTTCATGTATTTAAAATCATGTAACCAAAGTAAAAACACAAAACTGCGGGCTGCGACCTGCTGATTCTCGTGTCAACCAGATGTTTGCTGGCCCTGTCTGTCTAGGCTGAATGTATCAGTTTGGCTTGTGTGGAGAAGAGGAAATGGCTGACATCAGTGAAAATGTTGCCTGTAGTGGGCTGCTCACTATCTTTCCCATCTGAGGCTGCTCATCCTTTCAGAAAAGCTGACGGGAGCTTATGCTCTGTCCTGAGAGCTGGATCTGGAAAAGGCCCAAGCTGTGTGAGGAGTAGTTGTGCTTTTCTTCCTCCTGAGCCAGCGGAAGATTACAGCCGCTGTAGACCATGACCCTGAGACCATGGCCCTTGGATATCCCCTTGTCCCTCCCGTCCATGCAGGATGCTCTTGCTGACAGATGGTTTACAAGACAGAGGGTGTTGCAGGCAGGGCAAGAGCAGTGATGGAGTTCCCTGCCAGGTGGGAAGAGCACAGCACTGCATGGAAGGGACAGCAGGAATGTCTCCTCCACCAGCCAAGGCATGCAGAGCTGTCACCGCAGGTGGCTGTGATGGTATCTGCCAGGCATAATGGATGTCACCAGATTCCAGAGTGTCCTCACCTCCCAGAGTTTCCATATATTCCTGGGGAAGGGCTGGTTACACTGCACAGGCTGACTGGACATGTGGGTGCAGTGTTATATCCAACCCTTTGGGTTACTTTCACCCTTAGAGATGTCCTTTCCGTTGTGAGAGCTTTAGGAGCAGAGAAGGGACTTTTCTACACCCAGGCAGCATAGAGAAGTTAACTAGTGTTAAATCTAGAAAGGTTGTGAGCTGTGCTTGAAGACAAGGCAGAGATTAGTGCACAACTTCTGAGGAAGGACAAATGTTTGGATGAACAAGATCAGAAATAATAAGGAGGTGGCAGATTCGGCTTGGGTGGGTATGCTGCAACCAGTAATAGGGGCAGAGATGTCAAGATCAAAGGGAATAAGAAAGGAGAAAACTGAATTTAGAATTCTTAGCCATCCTAGTCTAAAACTAGGAGTAGCTGGACATTTAGACTGACAAGAGCTTGAGGAAGACAGGTTCAAGGATCTTGATTCATACCTTTTTCATCATCTCTGTGCTGCTCAGTTTTATTTGCTCCGTGTTCTGTTCTGCTCCATGAAATCTTTTTTCTGCCTGAAAGTCTTGGTCTCTTTTGCGATTTTGTTTGTGAACGATGCTCTGTGCCTTGGATTGCTCTTCCTGCCCTGACTGGGCCTGCTCTAGGCTGTCCTGTCTGAGATGGGCCCAAGCAACATGTTATATTCAGTATATGAATGAACCATGGGTGTGCATAGGGACATAGGAAGGTTTCCTAGTAAGTTCCTTACTCTGCATAGAATTCTACCTGCTGTTTTGGCTGTTGCTGATCCCTGAGCTGGTAGTTTTTATAGAACCCATTATTTCAAAGTCCCTCTACTGCTTAATGATAGCCAGAGGCCCTCACTGCATGTATAAAATCAGGACTTATTTTTACTTTGTGCATCACTTCACACTTTTAAAAACTTGAGTTTCATATGCCATTTTAGGACAGATTATAATATTGCTGTGTAATTCCCCATGGCTGAATTTAGTTTTCACTTCACTGAAAACCACATATGAGGAAACCTCATCTCACTCTCCACTTTTCTAAGACTCTCATGAATGCATTAGACACCACAAGCTCTAGTGTAGATTCTTGTGGAACTCCAGAGTTTCCTGTGGAAAAGAACTCCTACTCCATTTATTAGGAAGTTATTTATGAATGTGAACACCTATTATGTTTTTTATTCCATTTGAACTTAAAGCTCAGAGAGAGAAATACTTATCATGAGCTCTTTGGGAATATAAGTAAGGTATATGAGTAAGATGCCTATATCGGTGTTTATCTTTTCAAAGAAAATCAGTATTTCTAACATTCTGTCAGCCCATTAGCCATTCCAGTCTCCTTGGTCTTGCTCGAGGTTATTTTGATACATGTGCATTTTCTGTCCCCGTGACATGATATATTTAGATATTCCTGTAGTCTTCATGCACAAGAATTTCTGTTTTACCCTTTGATTTTAATTTTGTTTTAACAAGAAATAACTCTGTAGTTAAAGCACCGCTGTGATGGATGTTGTCCTCCTACAATCGGGTATGGGTTTCAGTGTTCCTGTTAGGAACATTTTGAACCCGGTGCTCAGGATAAAGAGTTGTTTCTGCTCTTGTGCATTTTCTTACCAACTGCTTTGCGAAATTTTTGGGAGGGATATTTGGGGTTTTTTGGGAGGGATATTTGGGGTTTTTTATTATAATATTATTTACAGGAAAACTTGGAAATGTAACTAGACTTTTAAGATGATGTTCAACATGGGTCCTGAAAAACTGGGTGAGAAAATAATCTTGGTTAGACCTTGATTTTTTTAAATCTGGTTTTTATTTAGGAAAATCAAATCTTGAAATGGATTTCTCAAAAGCCCAACACAATGATCTTATGTGAAACAAAATTATTAACTTTCATTTCGAGAAGTTGCTTCTTGAAGATAAAATTGAAGGTGATCTTGGCATGAAAAGACAATTTGAACACAAACCTTTTTATAAAAATTCATGAGATGTAATATTTTGTTAAGAATTTATTTGCTTTTTTGGCATGAACCAGTAAGTGGAATCCTGAGAAGTTCACAAGCATTCTCTTTGTTACCACTAAGTTTGTAATTCTGCCGTTTTTCTTCCCTGTTTCCTCATCCCAGCTTTATCCATATCTAATTGAAATTACTTCATGCCTTTCTGGCAGGGGTTAAGAAACCCCAATGTCACCGTGAGCTCCAGTGCACGCAGACCCCAGGTGCCTGCTGAGGTTGCCGTGGCTGCGGGCAGGGAGAGGGGGCTGCTGGCCCCGCGCCCCGGGGCAGCCGTGCCCAGCCGTGCCCGGTGCCAGAGCCCGCTCGGGGCTGTGCTGGGCACGGCTGCCATGGCTGGGGGCAGGATCAGCTGAGCCACCCCGCTGACGGCTGCAGGCTGGTGGCTTTATCTGCCTCTGTCACACCGATGTCAGTGAGCAGCCACGGGGTTGATGCGTGCCTTGGGTATGTCCCATTTGGGGTGATTTGCTTCCCAAAGCCGGTTCCCCTTCGTTAAATTCATTACTCTGTTTGAGCAATGACTTGTGCTTCCTTTATTTGTACAAAGATACTTTTCCTGAGTGAAACAAAGATAATACAATTAATGTGCATCACTTGGGCTTAGATTTTTCTCTTCACGTTTATTTCCTAAGGCTCTCCAGTCACATTCCCCCGTTCCTGACTGAGTTGGTGCTCTGCTGGTTTGAAGTTGGGCAAGTGGCCCCTCTCCTTTTGATGCTGTTTGAGGAGAAAGGTTAATTAGTCCTTCTTTCACCTACAACCTTTTGAATGTAGCCTGAGAGAAATGTGGTTGAGTCAGTGTAATATCCTTTCTGCAAAGTGCCTCATATTGTGTGGAAGAGGGCAAGTTCCTTGGGAATGACCCAGCACTGACAGACATCACCATGACACAGAGTCTGCTGTGATGCAAGAGCTGCTTCTCCCCACCTAGTGAATCAATCAAGTGATGGATGTGATCAAAGGAGATTTAAAATATATCAGCTTGCCTAAAATCACAGTCCTGACAAAAGCAGCATTGTAGCATCCTCTGAAAGAGCAGAAACTCCTCCTTCTCCCTGATAGTACTATTTTCTATAACCCTAAAAAACGCCTAGAAAACCTTATGGTAAAACCACTCTAGAAATAAGGGGTTCCTTTATCAAAATGATTTCCAGAATTATTTTTAATCACAGGAGAACGGGAGAATTCAAACCCATGAATGGAACTAGGATCAGCAGCAGTGCCTGTCCTGGGCACTGCACATGTTGAATGGGTGCTGAGTTGAGTCTCTCCTCACAAATTAATCCAAAATAGCAATGTTTCAAATGATTTTGGGGAAGAATCCCTTTTCAGATAATTAATGCAAAGTAGTTTAAAAAAAGTCCTATTTCTTCACAAGTGCCATCCCAACCCCCTCCAGAAAGCAATAGTCTGACATCTGCTACTGCTGCTGCTCTGCCTGTTATTATTTGTCTTAGAGCCTCTGCCCATTCTTTTGCTTCTACAGCTGCTGCTGGTGTTTCCTCTTGGTGCTTCCTGCCTGGCTGGCCTAAATTCCATCTGACACCCTCTTGGCCCTCTGGCTTTCTGCCCAGCTGGTTAAGAGCTGGCATTCAGTTGACTGCAGCGCTTATTTCTGCAGTAGGAACATGAAATAATATTTGGGTTTCATTTTCTTTTGAGAAGCTCTTCGAGATCCTTTCATGAAGGTAATCTATTATTTTTTCACGCTGACCCTTTGATCTGTGGAGGATCTTGTACCCGTGTGAGAATTGTCAGTGCCTGTAAGGTCTGCAGAGAAACTTGGGGCCAATTTCCTGCTCAAAAACCATGAGGAGTTGGTTTGGTTGGGAAAGGGGGTGGAACTGGCACTTTTGTCTTTCTGTTCAGCAATGTCTGTACAGCCTTGCCCTGACAGCATCCCTGATATCTCTGCTTTCAGCAGACACCTTCCAGTAGAGGGGAGAAAAATGCAAGGAGGAATTCAGGCTGTGCCTTCTCTCTTGGTCTTTCACCTCGGTGTCTCTGAAACCCCAGAGAAGGGGTGGTTCATGGTGAGTCCTTCTTCCCAGCGCTCTGGGAGACGCTTACCTCAGCCTTCAGGAAAAGAGGGAGTGGCTGTCTGGGCCCTTTCATCAACAAAGATAATAGTTAAGAACTGGAGAAGAGGCAAGTAACTGAAATTGCAGAATCTTCTCCTTTGTCACCTTAAATTTCTCACACTTAATGAACTTCATAATATAGTACTGGATTTAACCAGGTTAAGGACAACATGCCCAAGATATTTTGGCTTTTGAGAACTGACAGATGAGAACTTGGCCTCTGGAAGATGAGACGTTTGAAAGAGTTCACAGCTTATGGCAACAGCTTATCAGCAATATCCCCATATGGCTTATTGATGTGAGGCTTTCTGGTTTTATTAGATCACCTAGGAAATATTCCTGTCTTCTGTACTAGCACTGGTTCCTGCCAACATGCTGAAGGGTGGGGAACCTGCTGACCTGATTATTTGGAAAAGACAACTTTTTTTCCTGTCCTGAAGCTATCAGCTGTATTCTATTAATGGCCAAAATAGACTTCTGATGTAATATTATCTTTTCAGCTGTGAAATAGCACCTATCCCATGTAGATTTTTTAAATTTGGAACCAAAATAAATCTTGGTGGAGGAACTTACTTAGCTACACTGTGAGTAGCCTGATGTTGCCTAAAGTGAAGCATTACAGCTACAATTCGATGTTCCCACTTGTCTGTCACCTAGATGTGGAGCATTTTTTTGCACTGGGTAAGTGTAAGATTATCCTGGGAGATAATGCTGTGCAGGCTAGTAATCACTTTTTTGTGGATGAAAGTATTTCCAGAACAACAACGCATACAGCACAGAGAATACCAGGGAAAGGTTCATCTGAAATGAGCACAAGGAGTGATATTCTAACAGATGCATGGAGCTGTGCTCCATGAAATAACAGCCAAGGACATATCTGCTAACCTAGAAACTGAAGACTCAGAAATTATATGGAAATACCAGTAAATTAAAAGGAAAAAAGCTGTTTTCACCTCCTTTTCTCCTGAAGTTAGCCAGTTAGCCAGTTGAAGGAGCTGAATGCAAAAAGAGACACAGATCTGAAATCCCCGATTCTGTAAAGAAGCAGTTTCCAGGTGGAGGGATCAGTCTGTTCAGAGGCACAAGGTTTGTTTCTTGCAGCCGGCCTTGAATGATTATTTCTCAATGTTTTGCTGTTATGCTGCCCATACCACAGTTAAGCAGCACTTAAAACATTCTCAGGACAAGGAAACTAATGAATGTGGAAAAATAAGTTTCAACTTATGGGACAAAAATTTGCAAGCTGTAAAGCATTTCATCTTCATGTAATTTTGTGTCAGTACAATGTAGTGGGGAAGAGCAAGTATAATCTTTTGCCAAAAAAGCTGGTTGTTACGAAAACCAAGCTGCTGAGCACTGTCATGTCTCATATTCCTTAAATCTGTATTTGCCCTACTCAGATTTCTGTCAAAATATAAGACAAATGCTACAAAGAAAATCTCTAGCTTTTAAGAAGGCTGAGTAAAAGCCTGAAAACACAGGATATGGGTAGTAGTACACAGCAGTCCTGCAGAGAGACTTGTGGTGACCTTCCACCAAAACTTTCCTTAGTGCCTCCTGCTGCTCCATTTGGTGTGTTCTGGGCACTGCCACAGACTCCAGAGGTAGATGCTACACAGGAAATTATATTGCTTCTCCCAAAAGGTAAGAACGAGTACAGGAGGGGTTAATTTTGACTCCTTAGTTCATTCTTAGATGGTATCTTGGGAGTGTGCTTGACAATCTTAACTTGACACCTGTATATATATATTTATTTTTATTGGAACATAGAATTACATTGGATTTTAAGTGATTCCGTTTGGTTTGTAAAATGATATTTTGTTTACATTGGTTCTTCTGGTTTGTTTTCAAAATGTTGTTACAGTGAGCTCTTAAATATTTTAATTAGCAGCACATTAAAAAATACTGTTTTCAGGGAATTAAGTCATTTAGAACTAGTCAAGGCCCTTCTGTATCACTTTAACCTGAATCTAGGCTGCTAATCCTGTTGAATAACAAAAACACGGAATTTCCCTCCCTGGTTGTAGATTCAGGCAGATGCTGGCAAGTAAAATGCACCTTGAATGCCACTCAAAGACGAAAATTAGAAAATTGAATTTTTTTATGTATCTCTAAAACATAAATTAATTCCACCAGTATCGGTTATATAGTCTAGTGGAATGTCTGAAATTTCTGGGGGTATCTGCTTCTGTTTCATATGATATTTCTGGTGATGTCCGATAAAACACTCTCAGAATGTTCCTTCAAACTGAAAAATGCTTTTGGTTTTCCCCTACTCACAAACATTTGAGTTCCTTGATATTATTCCATGGCTTTTAATGCCATGTATTAAAAAAAAAAAAATTCCCAAAGCCATTAGGTCTCTCCTCATTGCTTTTATTGAAAGTATGTCAGATCTTTGGAGACCACACAAGTACCTCAACATGTTAAATGTATCATTTACAGCAATGTCTGTAGGTGTGGCCATTCAGAAACCTAAGCATATAAAACATAAATATATACATTGTCCATACAGTTGGGCTTTGGTCTGGCCACAGTAGTGCTGCCTTCTCTTGGATGGGCATCTTCCTCCCATTTTCCCTTCTCCATGGTTTCCCCTCGTTGTCGTTCTCCTTGATGCCAGTGCAGATTTTTACCCTCCATCCAAATCTGTGCTAAGTTTTTCCTTGGGTTTTGGGGGTTTTTTGCTGTGTGTGCTGAAAGCCACAGCAATTGGCATTGAGCATCGCATGCTGGTCCCTCACATGGCCCAGATCTGCAGTGTTCTCATGGCTGTCACACGTTTCAGCTCTGTGAGGCTGCTGCTGCTTCCTCTGCAGTCCCAGTGCAAGTGGGATTTTCCCTCCCTGATAAAGAAGCACAGCATTAGAGCCCCCAGCTTCAAATAGCTCCATTATTCCCTGACACAATTCAAAACTGCCCTTCTTGTTTTTAGGCCTCTCCCCAGGATTTCGTGGGAGAACTCCAGCCTTGCTAAATAACCTCCCCTCTTTGCTCTCCTCTGTTGAGCCTACAAGTGGCCTTCTCTCTGACCCTGTTGCTTCTGCCACCTGGAGCAGCCTTCCTGTGTCTTGCTGCCTTTCTGACTCACCACCTACTTTTCAAATGCCATGTGAAAGCCTAGAGTTTCAACCTTGCCTTGTAACAATCTGGAGCAGCTTAAGGAAAACAACCTCTGGCTGTTACCCAAAGAGGGTTCAATAATTATTTCTCTAACCCTCCTAAAGTAAAAAGGTTGGCCACCAAAAACAAATAGGAGGAAGACCCCACACACATTACCCATATTGGCTGGCTTTTTAGCCAAGAGGTAACAGGAATAAAATAAAACCTTAACAATTACCTCTGCTGCCTGGGAAATATAAAAAATGCAGAGTGTGTCTGTACGCAAATAAAACAGATTGGTACATTGAATTTTTTTGTGGGTTTTTCTCTAATATTCCCACCAACTCCTGGTTCTTAAGAATCATTTCAGAATAGGTGTGCGTTAAGTAGTAGTAAGGACAGAGTGTACTGTTCAAGTAGAAATAAGTTTAAATACCTATCAAGAACAGGATGATTGGAAGAACTGACTTGATGCAAGTTCACAATTCTGTACTGCTGAGACTATCCCTGCTTTAAAGCCACTGCCCCTTGCTGGTGAAACTCTCTCCAGTGCATCCCCCCAGGTCATGGATGCACTTGGCAGTTTAGTTGTTGCAGGAAGTATTTTCCATCCAGTGCTCTCTGTAGCAGGGCCAGGGACAAGGCAGCACTAGTCAGTCTTCCAGGCTTCAGCAGAGTAAAAGGAAGTTTGACTAAAATGAATGTGGCAGGCAAAAAGCATTTGGGAACCACTTTCAAACAAAGTCCTTGCTAATGCTCCAGGGAGCAGAGCAGGGCAGGAGATCACAAAGTCATCCTCAGTGTTTGCTTCCAGCATTATTTTTACCGGCTGCTCACCGTTTTGCTCTCTAAAGTTCTTGAGGGCCCATTTTCCCTGTAATTTCTTATATTTTTCCCACTGCTGCTTGTGGCTTTGCTTGTGAATGCGCATCCTAGCCATTCCTTGTGCCTGGGGAAGGGAGCACCCTGCTTCCAATTAGCAAGGCAAGGAAGTTGGCTGCAGAAGCCTCTTTCTAACGAGAAACACCTCTGGTGCTCTGTTATTTGTATTTGGTGCCTACTGTCCCTAGTCAAGCTCAAGAGATTGCTGTGCTTGGAACCAGATATACAGATCTTGTCTTCATTAGGAAAAAGGTGGTTTAGATGTCTCGCTAAAGGGATTCAAAAGACTTGAGCTTAATACAAATCAGTTGCTGTTTTTAAAAGGGGGTTGTTGACTTTGAATAGCTAAAATAGATTAAAACAGCCGCTGTCTTTGGTAAGGCTGTAGTAATGGCTAAAATCAGGAAACACCCATGATGTGGCTCAGCCAGAAACTGCCAGACTCTCTAGGCAAGTCAGGTAAGCTCTTGTTTCTGCTACTGGGGCCAGTTAGGATTCCCTTTCCATGCGTGCACAACTGCTTTGTGTGAGCACCCAGGGGTGTCTGCCTCAGCCAGCACTGTACCTTGTTGTATAAGACACAACAAACTGCAGAAATAGGACTTGTACCCTTCAGCAGGTTCCTTATTTTTCTACATCTCTTTGTTGCTCTTTATCCTGTATTGAGTGCACAATGGATAGGAAATCCCTTCATGAGGGCTGACATAGCCCCAGCTTTCCCCTTAGGCCACTTGGCAGAGCTGCTGGGGACACACAGCCCTGCAAGATGGGCACCCCTTGCTGCCACTGTCCCACAGGCACTTCCTCCCAGGAAAGGGCTCCTGTACCAAGCCTGGGTGTGGGCCTTCACAAATGTACCCCATGGTTTGGGGAGGAGACCTGAAACTGGACTACATGACCTTTAAAGGTCCCTTCCAACCCAAACCTTTCTATGATTCTACGACTTCAAGTCTCAAGACTTGAAGGTCTGCATTGCAAAACTGGTTTCATTGCTGATGTTTGTTGTTTGGTAGCATGTATTATTTTGTTACCAAATTTCTCACATAAGCAGGAATGACATCTCATTTTTAAATGGAAACTGTGTTGTACTAAAATTTTACATGAGGAGGAAAAATTGTGCAGCTGTGAGGGGAGAGAAGAAAGTCACCATCAACCTGAGTGATAAAATGATGTTTGCCCATAGTAATGAAGTTTTTTCTGTTACAGACTGGGCAGCTTTGTCCAGGTGGTTGATTACATTTCAGTAAGTGTCATTCAAAGTCTGGTTCTCTTCCTTTTCTCTTTCAGTACTGAGAGCACTGCAACTGCTGCTGTGAACAGTTGTTCCTACACCATTACACCGTTTATGTCATTAACCCTAATATACACCAGTCTAGCTTTCTGACTAACCTTAACGGGGATAAAAGTCCTTAACATCTCTTCAGTGTTTTCTTCAGCTACTTCAGTTACTTCTTCTCTGAATTAGAATTACTTACATACCGCTATTGTATTTAAATACAGCATTTGTCTCTCTGTGGGTAAATGCTAGTTTGGTTCTAATTATTGCATTGGAAGCCCGAGGCTAGAGTGAGGTTATTGCTGAAATAATATATTAAAGGAAGGAGGCCATTTGGTTTGTTTTGTTAAAAATCCTGGGGCAATCATTTGTGTAAAACCACTGAAGGCTCATACAAATGACACCTGTATAAGCTCCAGGGAGAATGTTCATCTCAGTTCCTGCTAGAAAAACCCCAGCTTGAGAGTCATTAGTGAAGCAGGAGAGCTGCAGAAAAATTCCCTCCTGCATCTCTAGTAAGAGATTCGGGAAGAGCTGAAGCAGCTAAGAAATATCACTCATCACTGCTCCAAAATCTAAGGAGAGTGGGGTTGGGGGGTGCAGCTAAGAGGCTCCTGGAAACTTTTGAAATCGTTGTTTTCATGCTTTAAGGGCTATATTTAACCTTCATTAAATGTTCAAGTAAGTGAATATTTTGGTTTATTGAGTGGGGTTCAGGTTGCAGTACAGACCACCGCTCATTTCTGCTTTAATCTTTGCACTTGTGGGAAATATTTGCCAAGTTTAAACACTATTTAATCTCTTTTTTTCGAGTATCTTGAATTAAAACTGGCAACAAAACCAACAAACTTTCAAAAAAAGAAAAGCCCTATTTACATCTGATATGAACCAAATCTGTGTTAATATTAGCTTTTCAGACTATCTGGGAACTCATCACTTTTTTTGTTAGCTTGGATACGCTGTCTGTGGGCTGGGAATATTCCCAGTGTATTCCTGGATCCCAGTCATGGCTGGCACATGCAGCAGCTACCTGCAAAACCATCCAGTGCTGTGCAACACACAGTGCATGGCACTTCTTTTGAGGAGGAACATGAAGTGCAGTTGTTCACAGCGACTCCCTCACGGGGCTTTTCCTGGGATAAAGGCTCTGACCAGGCTGTCCAGCCAGGATTTCAGAAAGCTGCATATCGAGGTTTGATTCCTGGAGGTCCCCAGCATTTTATTTTTCAGATCAACTCTACCTTCTGGAGTAGGATTTGATGGTGTGAACTTGCAAAGTCAGGCACGTGGAAGGCGTACTGAAATCCTTTTAAACTGGCTAGACCCGCTTCCAAATAACTTGCCTGGTGTTTTCATCCTGCCAGAGACTGAGAGCTGTGGGGCTGTGTATCTCACAAGCAAATGACAAAGCCGTGATTCTTGCCCTGAAGCAGCTGCAATCCAAGACTCCGGTCCTGTGATCAGGCTGTTGGAAACCGCCACGAGCCCTCCAAGGGCTCTGTGCTAGTCCTGCCCTGGGAGCACACTCGTTTCTGGCGCTGGGACTGAAGGGTGCTGCAGCCAGACTTCTTAAGGGAGCTGGCGCTGACCTGCCGCGGGCTGGGGACACTCGATGGCTCTAGACCCTAGCTGTGAGTTTCTGAAAATAACCCCCAAAGCCTTGATTCCAGGGTAACATGACACTCTGCAAAGTTTCCTTCTAGCAGCGAGAGCTGGGATCTGCCCTCCGCACGCACGAGGGCTGGATTGGCTTCAGCAGGAGCCAGCACGCTCTGGCAAGGGCCCCGTGCTGGAAACAGCATTCTGCTCATTCTTCTGCGTGTTCACATTCGTGATATTTTCCAAGGTGAAGACAGTCTGTACTAATGGAGAGGGAAAATAGCGGGTGAGGTTATTTTGGCCCGTGTCATTTAGGAAGTCAGGCTGCATGTTACACGATCACCTTACGATGTATAAAAAATGAAGCACTGGGGCTAGCGGAGCTCACTCCCGGTCACACGTCTGTGGGGGCTGTAGAAGTGCGTGTAGTGCTTGTAGAGGGCTGTCACCCTCCCTGGTACCCGAGCGTGCCCTTTGGCCGTGCCCCGGCGGGCTGAGGTGCCGGCAGTAGCCCCGCGGTCCCCGTTAATTGCGGTGTGCGGGCGGGGGCACTTGGGGCGCTGCCCCGGGGCTGCCTGCGGCTGCCGAGCCCGGATTCTGTGCAAGCGCTGGCAGGCGCCGGGAGCAGCCGGCTCCCGAGGATGTGGGACACGGAGGGGACACGGCGACAGCGTGGGGACAGCCTCTGCGAGGGAGCCGGGGCTGGGGGGGGCAGAGCTGGCTGCAGCCAGGGACAGCAGGACTTTGCTTTTATTTCCAAACCTTTGCTTTCTGAGCTGCCCCTGCAGCTGGCTAATTTTTCATTCAGAAGAACAAAACCTAATAAATTAAAACAACAGGGAAAAAAAACCAAATCCCAGCCTCTAATACAGAAAATTATCTCCCATACAAACTCAGTATTCTGTCTCGCTCCATCTTCAGTGCTTTTTCTGCACTTCTAGAGATGTCTGAGATTTCTTCCCTGTTTATTGGGCAGTGCTATAACTAGAGCTAGGTGATGCTTTGCAGATTGCTGTTGTTATTCATCAGAAATGCAAGTTCTAAAATCCTTTACTAAATTCAAGACTTCTAAGGAATAAGTTAATAGATTTTTAAAAAAAACAATAACCAAAAAAAATTATTGCAGTATTTAAATAAAATTTACATTTCTTATTTAAAATGAAATTTTTATTTAGAAATGCAAAACGTTACTTTAGATAATTCGATAGACTGGGAAAACCAAAAAAATCTAATCAAAATTTCATTTTGGGAAAACCAACACAATCTAACCAAAATTTCAGTTTTGGTCAGCCAAAAGGATTTATTTAAGTCAGGAAAAAACTTTTTAAAAAGACCTCTGAGAATAGAAATTAATTTCTGAAAGCTGAAAAAAAAAAGTGAAAAATCCATTCTTAAACTTCTGGTTTAGTCAGTGAACAAAACTTCTTTTGTTCTAGACATTGATCTCTGGAGAAAGTGAGGTGATAAATCTTTGTCCAGCTTCTGTTCAAATAATTAAGATATATTTTCTGTATATTATATTTCCTGGTAATATGATAGCTCCACTTTTACATAATGCTATTTAAAATAATGGATTTATAAGACTAGAGATAATTAATTCTAATATAATTATTCCTTACCAACTGGAGATCATGAACAATAACACAGACTAAAAGGTAGGATTCCTCAGAAAGCAAGGATAGAAGGAGTACACAAAGTAGATTTTTTTTTTCAAGTGCTTTCATTAATAAATTTTAATAAAATAGAAATTGAGACAGGAACTGGACGATAAGCTCTGTCTTGGCAGGAGTGAGCACTGGCTGCAGCCAGGATCCACTGCCTTGCACCACCTGACCAGCCAGGGAGATTTTGGGAGATCTCTGCTGCAGCAACAGGGTCATGAGCTGCTGTCTGGTATAAATTTCAAGCAAATAAAATTGTGTGCGTGAATAAATCATAACAGCACCAGTATCGTGTAGAGCCCTCAGCTCTCCCCACAGCCTCGCTAAGGTCTGTACAATCACTGAGCTGCTCGTTACCTAATAACTACTCTGCCTCTCCTCACATAATGCCTATTTTTTGCAAGAATTGCTAAGTTCACAAAAGCCTCAAAAATATCTCCAGTGATCCAGTCCTGATTATACTCTGCACATGAATTGAGAGGTCCTGTTCCATAACCTCTGTTTGACTTTGAAATGTGCATACCATTTCAGGCGGCTTTGGAGTCTAAAGCAATCTGTTTCCACTGAAGGCAAGCAATACTGGAAATATGATTACAATAATTGTATTACGAACATGGCATTGTCATGATCAAGTGAAGGGCTCCAAAATGTAACTGATAAAATTGTAACTTTGACCTCCATCTTTAGCTTAAAAACTTGATCCAGTTCAAATATCCCTGTGTATTAGCCTCGTTAGCACAAAGGCAGGCCTAATGGTTCAATCCCTGCTCCCAGGAGTCACTTCACAGACAATATTCGGGTAAACAAGAGCTTGTGGGAGGGGAGAAACAGGATCCATCTTTTGATGTCGGTTTAGAGCGTGAAAGACTAAATCTTGTGCTGTAACAGTTCCATCGATTCCCCAGAGCCAGAGCAACAGAGAATTCAATTTGAAATTCCTGTCTAAACATGCTGGGGCAAATTCATGGTTGATATAAATTGTTGTAACTTCCTTGGCTGTATTGGAATCACTGAAACCAATGAATTTGGGGCTGTTTGCACCACATGAGGATTCATCCCCTTCATAAATATTTATGCAAAAAATGAGAAAATTATAGTAATTTTAAAATATTTTAATATGGTGTTCCAAATCATGTAGAACATAGTAGGCCCCTTCTGCTTTGTTTTCTCATCCTCTGGCTTCATTCAGGTCCTAGTTTGAACTTCTCAGCTAAATATGGAAAGAAATGTGTAAATTGTACCAGTCCTACCATTAGTTTCAGTTAGCAGAAGTGCCATTGATACAGACTCCTGCATTTATTTGGGGTGGAAAGTGTCTATTTAAATTGTGAGATCAATCGTCAAATTAGATGTGTGACTGCACACATCGTTCCAGTGTTTATTTTCTTTTCTGGCACACTTGTGGCTCTTTGGGTTTGAAGAATGTAACTCAATTGGAATGAGCCTCAGTGATAAAATGGTCATCACATAAGATGTCTTTGTGTTGTTTTGAAATGTACTATTACAAGGCATTTTAATAAACTTTGTTTTTATTTTCCTTGATTAATAACACATTTGCTTGTGAATTTTCTGGGATGTTTGATTCATGGTCTTTCCTTTCTTTTCCTTAGAACTCCTTGGTGGCAGCAGCCTACAGGAGGCCTTATGGGACTATCCCATGGCGATCTGACCTGGTTCTGGCTTTGTCCAAGTAATTTTAGTCGCACTAACACTTTTGACCCCTGGTGTCATTGATAAGCTCCAGAGCACCGAGTGCTGGGTCAAAAAAGTTCTGAAAGATCTACAGAAAACTAAATGCTTAAAGCCATGTGATTGATATTTATTTGTTTTAATTACGAATATAGAAAATAATACTCTGTCACTTTCTCCTCTCTGCCTGTTCACACTGACAGAGAAGCTGGCTTATGGATAGTAGATTCATTATTAAAACCTGTCAGTGATGTAAAGGAGAATATTCTGTTTTCACCTTTTCTGCTCAGTAGCTGATGTGATTTTTACCTGTTCCTCAGATGCATGGTTTAGTAGGAAAGACACTGAGCATTTTGCAAGGTATTAAGCAACAGCAGTTGATCACTTCCACTAATATGGTTTCACTATAGGATACTGTCATCTTCTTTTGATTGGCATTTGCCTCTCAGAGGGTTGTTTGGCTAATGCACTGCTTAATACTTTCATTTTCTCTTTTTGTTTTTTTCTTTTTTTCTTTTGGTTGAAACTGGCTTTTATCTTTAAACTGTTTTTGTAAAGCAGAAAACTGTGTCCCTTTGAACTCATCCTCTGATGTCATAAGAGCTGGGAGCTGACATGAATTACTCTGTGAAAATACTGACATTTAGAGCTAGGTACCAGCATGTCCTAAAATCCAGTAACACATGATGCGCTCCAGAATATTTTTTTAACATAGTGTTATTAGTGGCAGGCTCTTTGGTCTGAACGCCTTTGATAAGCGAAATTAGTACACTGTTTTTCCAGCCTAAGTATAGTAAATTCTTTCCCCTTTTGGGGTCAAAAAATATAAATATTAAAGAAAACTCCAAGTGTCGCTATTTGCAAGGTTACAATGTTTGTTATTAGAACTGTGGAATACGTTCAGTCTTTTAGAGAAGACAGTATGAGGGACCCCTGAAAGGACAGGAAACATCTATATTTGCTGGCAGCATGCCTGTATGAAACATATTGCTCGCAGTGCCATCCTGATGGCACTGTGGGGAAGGCCAGCTCAGCTATGCAGTACAAAAACACGCCAGCATATCGATATTTCATAACACAGCACACGCCAGTCACTCAGGAGGGGAAGTTAATTAGATGAGGTTCTTTGCAGGAAGCCAGTTCTGCGGACAGCTAAAAAAACTGAGGATGTTCAGTGGAATTAGGTCCCTAATCTTAATCCCCTCCCAGGAGAAGCAGCGAAACGCAGGAAGCACTTTGCACAGGGCTTCCTCTGGGTCCCCCAGAGATGTCCCACAGAGAAGCCTGGTTTTAATGCTGCATTCCTTAGCACAAATAAAGCACAGCTTTACAGCCTTACTTGTGCAAGACTTGAAAAGAGACTCTTTTTGTGCCCTCCAGCATAGGTATAGGGAGGCAATAGGGAAAAGTACTGTTTCCCTTACACTTTTTTTTAATACAACAGAGCTATGCCTTACATGAAGACAAAGTGGACTTTGGATCCTAAGTAACATAAGAAAATTGTACAGTGCTGTGTATACTCTAAAGAAAGCTGAATTTAGCACCATTTATTTCCACCTATATCCGTCCTCTAACTGTGCCTTGTATAAACAGTTTTGATTCCATCAGGCAATTTTTATGATTGTGTTAACGGATATTACCCTTCCCATGAGTATATAGAAAGCTTGGAGATGCTTTTAATCTCCCTGTTTGTCTTACCCAAAGAAAATAGATCCAACCAGTCAAAAAGCCGCCGGCCTTTTATTTTTTTGAATCTAGTCCATAGCTCCTGGAACTAACTAAAACAAGAGAACAAGAAATCCAACGCATTTGTAAATAATTCCAGTGAAGAATAGGTGCTTTGGCACTGGGATGCCTGGGCTGTGTGTGGAAGCAATTGGCCTGGCTGCGTCCGCTCCTGTGTGACCCAGGCCAGCACGGGCCGGTCCCTCGGTCCCCGCAGGGCAGCGAGGAGGGCGGAGAGCCGGGTTCCCTGAGGAGGCTGCTGCTGGTGCCCATCATGTAGAGCACGGAGAGCCCGCTTCCCTTGCCTCGGGAGCGCCGAGGGCACCGCAGCCCCATCAGAGCACAAGCCTGGGCACGGGCAGGTTCCAGCCCTGCTTGCTCTGGGAGGATGGAGCAGCCTCATGGCTGCGGCGGGGATCCCGTGTGCTCCTCACCCAAGGCGGTCCCGAGCCCCTGAGCTGCACCTGAGAGGCTGCTGAGGAATGCAGATGTGGTAAGGAAAGAGCAGGGGCCGCAGCTGGAGGCAGCTGGTGGGGCTGAGCCGAGCAGCACCGCGGTGCCCCCGCACCGAGCCCCTCCGGCTTTGCCTCTTCTGTGGCGCAGCCGTGGGTGAGCTGCATACCCTCTGCATCCCACGGGAGCGTTGGGAAAAGTGGTGCCTAGAAACTGGGCAAATATGCTTGTAAGAAGTGATACGGATCGTACATTGGTGTGTGCGTTGTGTAGAAATTATCATTCGTGTAGAAATTATCATTTGAACAATGCGCGGCCATTATCAGTCATCTTTACCAATTGCTTCTAGCCAAAAGGAGTTATCTCTGATAAAGATTTCTCCTATTTGGAGGCAGGCCTGGATTTATAACCACAAGATAAAGTGATTATATTCAAAAGAAATCGTTGCTGCTGAAGGAGCCCTCAGGAGGAGGATTGAGGCAGCATTCTGCTCTGGTTTCATGCCCTGTGTTGCTGCGTTACTCATCCAGAGTGGCCCTGTGCCTTGAGTTGCTCTCAGAGGAAGGACACAAGGGTGCAGGGTTTGCTCACAAGTGTGTCCCCCACCTCCATCCCCATCGTCCTTCCCACACCACCTCGTCAGACTCTTGGCCCCTCTTTTCTGCCCCAGCAGGTGAACTCAGGCCACTTGAAAGAAAGTGCTGATAAAGTTTTGTTCAGGTCAAAAATGGTGTTCTGCTAAACATACTTTATTTTCTTTAGAGTCTTTAACTTTTACCTTGAGTTTTGGGGTTTTCTTTTTGCCAAAATAGTGTGAAAGACATGAGAAATTTTCATTTTTTTTTACTCCCAAAAGAGAAAAAGAAAAGGGAATGAAACACCCTAAGAAATAACCAAATCCAGGCAGATGTACTTTAGCTTTGAACAAGGAAAAGTAATTTGAGATACGATTTTCCAGAAATGGACTATTTGGAGGGAGGATAGTGGCTTGGTTAGAAAAAAAAAAGAAGGAAGGGAATTACTAGGAAAGAAGAAACAGTGAGAGAATAAACCAGGAAAAGGGACTTTGGAAGAGTATGAGAGGCATAGCAAGGGTGGGACAGTGGCACACAGGGAGACCCCAGGGTACTTTATGTGGCTCGTGAGTTGAGGTCTGTTGTCTTCTACTGCCCCGAGTTCCCTAACAAAGTTGTTCCAGTGGGACAGATAATTTTCATCTTCTCCAAACCACTCATAAAATTTTGAAAAAGAATGATGCAAAAAGAAGAGTGAATAAAAGGGTGGAGGTCAGGAGAACTTGCAAAGGAGCCAAGCACAGGTGGAACATCAAGCCTGAATATACTGGTGATAAAAGACTTGTCAGGAGAAACTCATGAGAACAATGTCAAAGCTAGGGAAATGAGAAGATTATTAAGAGCTTTGAAAGCTATAATTTCAAGAAAAGTGGAGACGTTTTGCAGGAGAATCCTGTGTGTCTGCTACCCTGGTTTTTTGCTACTTTTCTCCAGAGAATTAGGAAAAAAAAAAGGAAGGAACTTTGTATAGAAACTGAATTTTTGTTTAGGTGGACTTTGGGGAGTTTATAACATAATGACAAGGATTCTTGGACAACCCCTCCAAAAACCTGAAACTCTCACTGGCAGCAGAGGTGCCACAGGCTTTTTGGGTGTTGGGCTTGGGGCTCTCCTGAGCCTTCCCAGCTCCCGCTCTGCCAAGAACAAACCTTAACTCACAACTCATCAGGCATTAATCACTGCCAGAACAGCCAGCTGATTCCCATGGAACCATCCCACCTTGGCTCAGCACTGCCGTTCACCCAGAGGTGCATCAGTGCTCAGCAGAGGGCTTTCAGGGAGTAGCACGCGAGGCTGTGTGAGTTGAAGTGCAACCTCCTGAGAGGCACGAGCGAAAAACTGCTGTCAGAATCCTGCCCTCTCTCGCAGTGGGTGGATGTGTCACAGCAACACATCACTTGTGTGTGGGGAGACATCTGTGGGGAAGAAAAATCAGTCAAGAGCATTGTTCTGAAGGGGCTGGATCCCAGCAGGGAGAACTGGCTGCAGCCTTGGCTCGTGAAGCGGCGCCTCTGGGGACTGGAAGCTTTTCCTTTGCAGTTTGCAAACCCGTGTTGTGTAAAATTGTTTAATACTTATGATTCAATTGATTTTAAAGTGGATAATCATCACTGAACTTTAAATACACAGAGCTTGTTGTTGGAGCTACAGCTTTTCTTTGTTAATACTAACATTAAATATTTATTCTGGATAAGGATAATCTAGTAATATGGGGAAACACCTGTGATTGAACTGCTGTGATAAGGATCTCTACTATACACTTCTACTGCCAATATTTTCACAAACCTCACTATATGCAGGGGTAAATAAATTTAATTCATTTTCCACTCCTGTTGTCTCACAAATTTGAATGTATTTGATGTGTGAATCTTTGCAATAGGTCGTAAAGCCCAGTTCAAAACCTGTACTAATTTGTTTAAGGAGTTCTCTTTGACAGAAGCCCTTTTTTTCCCTCCAGCACTAATTGGGTGATGATGATTGGGTCGTTTTGGGAAACACCAGAGCAGGAGAAGGCAGCTGGAGACAGTGTGTGAGGAAACCCAAAACCATGCACAGATTTAAGATTTTATGAAGCTACAGCAGTACTCTGTCTCACTTCCATGAAACTGTTACCCACAGGCAGTTCCTCTCTGTTTGCTCAGACGGCCCCTTCTGCGTGGCTTTCTAAAACATGTAAGAGGGCACATTTTTCACTTGAAAAATGGAGAATGAAGTGATTTGTTTCTCCCTGTGACAATAACATACTCAAGAAAAATTGATGATGCTGAATACCTCTGTTACATGCATGTGAATGTCAGATATGTCTTCGTTTAGTGTTATATATTATATTTTTCAATAGGAAATATCTGATAATTTTGGCTTCTAAATGTCTTACTGATATACTATGCGTAAATTTAATTGCTCCAAATAGTATTTTGTTCCAAGTTTAATTACATTTTTTTTTTTTAAATACCCTCTTCAGAAGGAAAGTTTTTTGGCATTAATATTTATTAAAATGAAACAAAAACTAAAAATCAAGACTTTTCACAGCAGTTGTCATACATCCTTGTAAGTATCTAATTGGGCTCCTGCATGCATGAAACTACTGCACTTCAGGACATTATTCTCAGCTTTGATTTTTGTAGAAACAGTAATTTCTTTTAATATTAGTTCCTGCTAAGACCTTTGTAAACTCGGACCTTGTAAAGTCAACAGCAAATTTCTACATGCTTTTGTGAAGCTGAGGTTTCTCTTTCTTGGTGGGAAGAGAAACTTCTCTCTCAGCCTTGTAAAAAGCTAGAGGAAGCAAAGCGATCTGCCAGGGTTTAAAACAAGTGCAGGTGAGCTGTGGTCCCGCATTTACTCGCCGGTGTGTGAGAGACTGGAGAAACTGTGTGTGATGAAAAGAAGCTTGTTCTTTAACTTCTGTTCTCATCTGAAAATCCCTGTCATCAAGAGCTACCCACGTCGGGAGTCATGTCAATCCTTAAAAAGCAATTGCTGTTCCCACAATGAGTGACATTTCAGAGTGCTCAGTGCTGCCTGATTCTGGTCCCTGCATGCCCAGGCAAGAGCTATGCACTTTCACAAAGCTCCAAATCCACCTTACAGAGAGCAGCAGAGCACATGGAGCTCACCCTGCTCTGAGGGCTTTGGAGTTACAGAGTGTCTCCAGCCTTTCCCCCTCTTGTGCTTTTCTGTGCTGCACTGTGAGTGTCACACAAACAGGAGTATTTGCTTGCTTCCATTCACAGTTTAACGCCCACTGAACACCGCTTTGTAATGAATCCCTGATTTGAGTAGGAGTACAGCTGACAGCAAAGAAATTCAGTGCTTCTGTTTTCCATATTCCTCGTCCCAGGTTGTGTACACAGCACTGAAAGGCAGCAAATACTATTTTTGGTATAATATAAGCAACAAGTAAAATTTCCATAATCATTTCCGTTGCATTTTAAAGAGCTTTTTGACCAGGTTAAATTCATTTGAGATAAAAGAAATGTTATATTGATGCCTAACCCACAGAAACTCTTATTTTCTTTTTGTTTGTCCTAATACTGCTTTAAAGGCTCCGGTGAAATCTTTCTATAGAGTACTGAATATCCAGGAAATGTGGCACACCTTTTCTTCTGGCTTCTAGTTCTGCTTATGTCCTTCTTAAAAAAGCTTATCCAGCTGGAAAACACAGCCAGTTAAAGATGCTTTTCTGTGTGTCAAGTTCCTCCTTCCCATACTAAACTGTGTAGTAACTACAACTCTTATAACTGATAAGTGCAGGCTCTGGGACAAACATTTTCTATTGTCATTATTTATTCCAGGGCTGGGGTGTCTGTAGGTAGCCCTGTCCTCAAACGAGGAATACGCAGAGGAAACCTAATATGTAGATGAAATCTAATAATAGCGTGGAGGTTCTTCATTTTCAGCTCCCTGAACTGTGCTCAGAATGGGCTGGAAGCAGTTGATTGCAGGGGAATGCAATGGCAGCAAGGTATCAGTAATGGGCTGGCTGCCTTTTCCTGTGGCTGTTCCACAGAATGTAAGTCTGGATTATCTCTTCTTTTAGCCATTGAAAAGTAATAAACAATGAAGTTAGAAACTCACAGAAAAATCATGCATCTTTTTTAGGAGGTTTTTTTCCAGTGTGAGTAGGTGGCTAAATCCTATTTTTGGTCAAGTTATGGCCAGATGTGCCAGAAGAAGGATGTCCCACAGCACTTAGGCCAGCAGTAACAGCAAATGAAGGGCACTGCATTTTCACTCTGTAAGTGGAAGGTGGGAAATAAGCTTGGTTAGGGAGCAACACCTACACTGTGGTTTTCTCTAGGTGTATAATCAGATAGGCATATAATCAGACATGGATAACAGCTCCACAGAAAGGAATATAAAGTTAAAACTGCATCTTGAGGGTGCTCCTGTTAGGGTGAGGTGTTACAAACCACCTAAACTTGAAGCCAGCTGACAAGTAGTGGACCTTAATTAACACAAATCATTTCTTTTTAAGCAACTGAGAAAAGCCACAAGAGATGTGTTTTTCAAGAAAATAAAAATTTCAACCACAACAAAAACAGCTGAAACAGTGAATTTAGTACACTTCAGTAACTGTCAAAGGATCCATACCAACAGGGCTGTTTTCCTGCAAAACTGGTTCCAGACAGCCAGGACGAAACTGTCCATGTCATGGTCCCTGTGGAGAGAGCACCAGGGCTGAGCTGCCCTGCTCCCCTTGCTCCCTGCCCGCTGCTGAGGGCTGGGGGCTCCCTTCAGCTCAACTCCTGCTCTCCTGGGCTGCCTGGGCAGGGCTCACGTTACTTTTTCCTCATTATTTTTATCTGATTCTTTGGATGACATCAGTTTCGCTTAAACTACTGAGTAGCCCAGAATACCTGCAAACAGTTTCAGGTGCTTGTATATGTTAAACTGGGGGCCAAATACCTGCAGAGAACTCTCTGATTTGAGAATTTTATTGCCATTGTGTTAACATTTGCTTCAAAAAGCAGCACATTCTCAGAGATTGCTTGTAGAACCCTCATGAAATGATCCTGCTACTTTTGCTGAGATTAAACATTTTCTTTGTTTACTTTAAAAATGACAAATTTACTTATCCAAACTCCTTTTTTCTGTGTTGCCGTAGCACCCATTTACATAGGAAAGCTTAAAAAAACCTCAACAAATTAAGTGAAGTTGTGAATTTAAAACAAATTAATTTAGCAGGACTAAATCCTGTGTAGAAATTCCTTTCAGAATTTGAGTACTCTAAACAGCTTTTAACTTAGTTAACCCAAAAACTCTTGGTTGTGAATAAGTTGGGGGCTGAGACCGATTAATTAATCCACTTTAAACACTAATTCAGTATAATTTCCTGAGTATGTGTCTGTGGGCAGTTCTGAAGAATATGTGCTGCAGAAATGGAAACCAGTGAGGATTGTACTCTCCTTCAAAGGGCTTTGGTTCCTATCTAGGTCTGGTAACTATTCCTCAAAATCTAAAGCATCTAATGTTTTTGCCGTGACCGTGTTGTCGGAGACCTGGGCTTGTTACCAACCTCCTGCGTGGTCTCAGTATCCTCTTGACCAAATTTTCATTAAGCGTTTCACTGAGAAAATGAAAGTTCCTTAGAGATGTTCATGTCAGCCTTCCCAACTATTTCAAAGCCTTTTTTTAATCTAAAGCAGTGGAATTTAGAGGAATTCTGTGATCTTTGTAGTAAATCTTTAAGGGGAAATTCTGTTGGCAGAATGTAAGGCACTAGATGCTGGTTCAGTGTAATCTGTGCTGACCTTACTAACATGTAGAATATATCCTGGCAGGGTTTGGGATTGTAAATGCTCTAAACTGTGCATTGTGGTGCAGCAGTCTTGTATGCACGGGTCCTTCTCCAGTGACCGCTTAGAGCCTTTGAAATTCTAATTTATCCTTTTCCAGTGTAGAATGTAATAGCATCACTGTTTAAAAAAAAAATATCCTCTTGAATTTATACCAAGTATTTAATGGCAAAATCACAACTTTTTTATTCCACTTAGCCATTTGGCAGTGGAAAGGCCCTACTGTGTTCTTCCTTTGAAGTCTGAAAAAAATCTGGCGTAGGTTCGTTATTTGGGGAAAAGAGATTTGCCTTGTGTAACAAATTACTCTCCTAATGCCATGAGACACTCCGGGTACGTTGTGTTTTCCTGACATTTAGCTCACAAACATTTAGCTCATCTTTTGTTTTTATACCAATGGCTACTCAGATGAGCCTTGTAGAATTTGGAAAGAAAAGTGCCTTCTAATAAGGGATTGTCTTCTCATTAGCCCTGCTGATTTTCCAAAAGATTTTGCTTTGTGTAATGCATTATAATTATATGACAGGAGAACAGTGGAGAATATGGCATAGCATTTCCCATAGGTTTCCTCTCTGAGATAAGAAAGATAAACATTCTGCCTTACTTCTCCAAGAACAAAAAAAGCCCTCAGCATTTTCCTGCGAGGCAGTTGGATGTGAGCTGCCTGCTGGAGCTGAGGCTCTCCGTGGCCAGACAATGCTCCGTGTCCTGCAGGGAAGCTGGGTGTACAAAGTAAGGAAGCCCCCCGGACTGAGGTGTGTGTCCTGGGCTTCCTGAGAATGTGCCTTATCGCCCAAGGGTCCCTCCACACTCCTGCAGCTTTCTCTGCACCGCTCCTGGGCCAGGGGAGCAGCTGTTTATTTTTCCAGGGCGCTCTCTGTTCTGGGGGAAACCAGGGAGGCCTTTAATTGGATCTCTCTTTTGTTCCTGGATTGCTGCGACTTCAACGAAATTGGGAGGAGCGGGAGCAGGACCGAGGTCTGCTTTAGGGTGTGCGTGGCTTGACTCTCGATGACCCACCTCTGTTTCAGTCGTGACACCCGGGCCAGGGAAATATTTTGCTTAGGGATGGCTTTCCTAAAGTGGGGAGAGAATCTCTGGTTACAGGAGGAGTGAGCAGCAGAGATGCTTTCAGTTTGCGTCCACTCTCTGCTGCACTTCTACAGGCTGAACTGTGCAAAAGGGGAAAAAATACCCAGGCATCCGTTTCCCAAACCAGCTGGGAAGCTTGTGCTGCGGTTCCCAGAAAACCTGGGTGGGTGAGAGATTTAAGAGCTTTAGAAGGGTTCAACAGGAGAAGCTGGAAAATTGCAGTAATGCTCCCAGTGTTAGTGGTTAACGAGATGTGTCAAACACGGAGGGGTGACCTCCTCCATGGCTTCAGAGCTTTGCAGTTCCCTGCATTTTTGCTTTCCCATTGAACTTTCTCATTTGTAACTTCTTTTTTTATTCTCAAACCAAGTTTTGTAACGCACTGACATCTGCTGTGTGTTTGACTAATACAGCCACTAAAGAACTGAAATAAGCCTTGCAGCCCAGGCAGAACAGGGCTTGAGAAGTCAAATTTAAGAGGAAGGGGAAGGAGAGTGGGAGAACCTGGTGGCTTCTTATTGATTCAGGGAGGTAAGAGGGAACAAGCCACCCTGCCCTTAAGAATCTTGTAATTGTTTCACAGAAGAGATGTGCAAAGTAAGCTGATTTCAGTCATACAAACAGCAGTTCTATCGACTGACTATAGTCATCACCATTTAGAAAAAACTACATTAGCTCCATTTTTCCTTTATTTTTTATCTACTCGGGGTTGTGGTGATGTGGTGGCCATCATGTGGTGGGCACATGACCCTGATAAATGGCTTTTCTGCCAGTTTTCAGAAACACTGAGATGGAGAAGAAGCAGTGTAGCTGAATAACCCCACTACCTGCACCTGGATCATTTACAGCAGTTCTGCGAGATGGGCGCAGCCTCCACCCCGCCAGCAAATAATTGTAGGTACCACAACAGGAGCTGCTGCACAATAGTTTCACTTTCAAAATACTAAACCAACCTCTGAAAAGACTCTTTCAGTTAGATAGCAGCAAAACTTACTGCTGATGGAAAGCTTCCCTGAAACATTTTCAGTGGTGGTTGGTTTCTGGCAGGGATGTGAAGAAATGGAGGTGCTCCCTGGCAGCGTGGGACAACCAAACCACCTCTGCCTCTGCCTCGCTCAAACCCAGCTCCCAGCTCAAGCTCCCACCCCAGGTACATTTCAGCTGGACATTTCAGAGACCCAGGGCAGTAGTAATCAGAAATCTTTCGTCAAGGCAGTTTTAAACAAGAAAGTGACCTGTGCCCAAAGGAATAGTTAGGCAATTTTGCTTTTTGTCGAAAATTGACAGTATTTCTAATGAAAAACTGAAGCCAGGCTGGGATTTTTGATACATTCTTCAGCAAAAAATAATAGTTTATAAAACCACGCTTTTTTTTTTTTCTTCAAAAACAAACTTCTTTGCTGGTTTCAGGAAAATGTAACAGTCTCTCTGAAAAGCGGGGAGCCTCTTAACAAATGGGTTTCCAAAATATATATTTACACCAGCTTCGTGAATCAGTGAGTTATGGGGTTATCCCCCACATTAATCCTTCCATGTAGGTATTTTTAAGGTAATCCCCCACATTAATCCTTCCATGTAGGTATTTTTAAGGTAATAAGTCTCTGAGGCAGGCAAGACTATGCACAGACACTTGAGCAAGAAAGGATAGATGGCTGGTTTTTTTCTTTTTCTATCCCAAAAGTGGCTGTAAAATCGTGGTTTGTAAACGCTTGTTTTACTAGAAAAACTAAGCTTTAAATATGTCATAAACCGTAGCTTCTCCTTTTCTTCATTCCCAGCAAATGTGCAAAATAGCTGCAAGGCCATGACAGTGCTGGATTAACACCTCACCAGCAGCAAGAACTGAAACAGAAAAGTACCTTTTCACTATGAGGAGTTTTAAACAGTAGGGGAAATCCTGCTCCCCTCGAGATCAAGAGGGAAATTCCTTTTCAGCTTCAAAAGAACCAAAATGTAGCTCTGCATTATTCTGAAAGCCTGTTTAAAAGCCCTAGCATTTCTATCCCTTTGCACTCATCCCACAAGCAGGGAAAAGGGATACAGTTCTTTACAGCCTTATATCGGGTTTACAGGTCACTGTAGGGCCTGCTCCTGGGGTGGTGCTCAGGAACATTTCTTCAGGGCTTGCAGCATTAAATGACTGCTGCCTCTCTCTTTCTTTTTGTTTTTTTTTTTTTGGTTTCAATGGGACAATGTCTTCCTTGAAAATCTGTGCTGAAGTGCCCTTCATTCATTGTTTTTAATGCTTCTTATTGTCAAGATCTATCACATTTTCAAAGTGAGGTGTCTGACATCAGCAATCACAGTATTTAGACACGAGTTCCCAGATGCATTGAAAGATCCTGTGTATTACCTAATTCTGAGAAACCACATGTACAAAAATGTGACATGAAATGACTAACGGAGGATCCAATAGCAAGTAAAACTTTGCTTTATGCCTTCCAGCAATGATGCTGTTTGTAAAATACTTGAATTGTCCAAAAGATGGGTGACATGCTGCTTAAATGCTGTATAATATTCCAGTCATAATATCAACTATAAGAAGAGTTGTAGCTGTTGATTAATTAACTTATCAGGTGAAGCTGAGCCTACTTCTCCTCACTGGAGTGTGAGCCGTGCATTTGACCCTTCATACACACTGCACATCCTCAGGGCTCTCTCTGGAAGGGTGCAAGGATGCACGAAGCACTAAGAGCTGACACATCACTCCAGGCAAAAGCCTTCTGGAAAAGAAACTGCCAAACCCCTTCATTTCCTCTGCTATTGATTTAAGTCAACTAAAATCAAAGTTTTTAAACATCCAGCTGCTGTGCCCTGCCCATTCAAAATGAACCAGGGGAGAATAATAAATTTTAATTTTTTGAACTGTTATTCCAAATATCTGGTGGAGACTTTAACATGTGTTCAGTGCAATACATGCTTCCATATTCAGTGGGCAGTGCAAGAGTTCAGCCACACGTGAAGCCATCAAGCAGAACTGGCTCAGTACAATATTCAGCCCTGTGGCACATGTAGCAGCTTTTCTATGCAAATAATGTTATTTCATGCTTAATGTGAAACACCTATAGCACCAGGCAGATGAAGACTGATGCAGACCTACCTAAGTGCTTAACGGGGCAAGGAAGAAGTGGAGAGAGAATTATTTTGCAAAAGATTGCATATTGTTTTTAAATAACATAAGTGATGCTTATATTCTGAACCCTGCTAAGGGCGTCATGGCAATTCTTATAAGCCCTGATGGCTTTTATCCCCTATCCCACCCTTGCCTGTGGCCAGAGCTGTGCAGGAGCTGCTCTGGCAAAGGGCTCTGGGAGATGGGGCTGAATCTTTGCAGCTGAGGGCGTCCTTCCCCTTTGCCCTCTGCAGGCAGTGCTGGCCACCCTGCCCACCCCAGAGGGAAGGTGTTGGTGTGTCCCAACCCCCAGGCAGAGCTGCTCTGTGTGGCCAGGCTGTGCTGCCTGGCACAACTGCTGACTTGAACCCCTGGGTCACAGGATGGAATAACTTGTGCACAGCCCAGGTTGGACCTGCCTGCGGGGCTTAACTTCTCCTGACAGCTATTCTCATAATGGATGTCTCTCTTTTATTTGTTGCAAGGGATAGCTACAAACTGGAAGAAAAAAGGGAAACAAATTGAAATTAAATTATATGTAAGTAAACAAACTGTAATAAAATGAGCAGGCTGAACTTTCATCTACATTTCAACTGGATTTGAACCAAGCCCCTTCTGAGAGTCTAAGAAAGTTTGGTTTATTTTTTTTTTTGTTTGGTCTGCTCTGCATTTCCTTGCTCTCATTGTGACCAAGGGGAGAACTGCTGGAATACTGTGAGCAACTCTGATACGCTGTTTCTGGCCAGTTCAAAAGTCGGACAATGGAAATGGAAATGTCATGTAAATTCCCATGTTTGGTAGATTCCCAGTTCAGGTTTGCATACTCAGAGGGCTGGAACAAGTTTGAGATAAACTAAAAGACCTCAAGGTGATTGTACAGACAAAAATCAACTAGAATTTAGGTGGCCAAGTTTAAAGTGAAATATTCAGCTTCTTCAAAGTTTCTGTTCTTGCCATGAAGGGAAATTTAGTCTTTTGGGTTTGCATTGTGCTTCCAAGCCCACTGGTTGGCTGGGACAATGCAGGGACCTAAGAGGTGCCTGAGGATCGGATCCACCTTGCACTGGCACCTCTATCTCCAGTGAGTGTGTGCTTTCAAGTTATGCATTCAAGTTTTGGGGGGAGACTGTATGCAATCTGAAGTTGACTTTTGTTGAAGCTGAGCTCTTTTCCTCCAGAAAGAAGAAAATTGCTTCCATTACATCACTTTTAACCTGATTCTCTAGAGATGGCATGTGCTTTGATCCAACAAAACAGATTTGTTCTCAGATCAAACCTAGTTATTTATCTTGCAATCTTATAATCTTTGTAGAAGCACAGTATTTACATTTAAAAGGAAACAAACTTGTGCTTCTAACTGTTTTAAAGTGCAGCATGTACTTAGTAGAGGCACAGCTAGAGTTGGGAGGGAATAGTTTGTCAAGTGCACCGCTCTGACTGGGGAGCTTGGGAGAAAGAGTGGCTTTACAGGTGCAGTTCATGCAGGCAATGCCACGTACTACTCCTGAACCCTTCGGGTTTTTAAGAGGAGGTAGGTGCTCTTCGTAGGGTGTGGCAGTCCTCCCTTACCATACCTCTGCCCTCTGGATCTGGCAGGCTGTTCTCTGGGTGTTGCAGCCAGGGCTTCTGTTCAACAAGCAGGAGGAGAGAAGCCTGTGTGTATAGAGAGTTATTCACAAATTGTTTAGGTAGGTAATATATACACAAATTCCAGATGTGGACAGACCATTTAAAACAAAAGCACCCTGTTCCTGGCTGATGTGGCCCCTTCTGCAAGTTCTGGAAGGCCTTGGGACGTGACTACTTAGTTTTAACCAAGCTCAACTGCTTCTGTGCTGCTCAGAAATGGAAGGAGGAGCATGACGTATGTGATCATAATGTACATGGCAAAGTCTGAATATATGCATGGATTTTACAGCATGTGGCTGTGTCTGTCAGGCTTTGCTCCCAGGGCAGCACCTCCTCTGCAGGAGCCTGCAGAGAGTGGACAGAGAGCACCGACCATGCCTCACACAAACTCTCAAGGAGCTGCTAACAAAACTTGAATTCTCAGCACACAGACATGCTGCCCAAATTCAGTGGTCTGAGTGAGTCAGCACGAGCTGCTCACTCAAACTAAAATCAGCAGAGCTGCAAACATGTCCAAGCATGTCCCCAACTGGCCAGGTCTGTTGTAGGACTGGGAGCCTCCGGCACGAGACTGAGCAGGAGTATCCCCAAAAACTCCCACAGCAAAGTGCTTCCAGTATGGACACAGCTAAGTAACAGTCGAATGCCAGAGCTTACTTCAGCCTGTGGTACAGGCTCTCCAGCCTAAAACAGCTTTGCCAGTACGACTGTCTCTCTAAAGGGGCCTCCGTCAGCAAAGTTGTATCAGGTGAGGAACTGCTCTTCTCCCCATCACTAACAATCCACTTACATTGTTACGCTGTGTTGGTGGATCTCTGTCTCCCAAATGTAAGCGTTTCAACTTCTAACCTGAGTAACCTTTTCAAATATTGTTGCTTCAATGCGGTAACAGACCTTTTATGAAAACAGACTTGGGTAGATTATATAAATTCAGAGAGCATCATGGCCATGGTTGGGGACCCACATTTTCAGAGAAGTAATAGAAAACGAATTTTCTTTGATGTCCGTAGGTTGGTTAGAAGAGTTTTTCTTGAAGTCTCTTTTTTAAAAAAAATCTGAAATTTGTATAATTTTCCTTGCTTGAATATTTAACTAAGCAATTTTTCAAATGATCTAAATAAGCACGCAGAATTTTTTATTAGCTAAAAATTATCTGTTAAGCCATGTATCTCTGCAGCAACAATGGGAGACACCTGCTTTGGCTCTAATTTTGTTGTACAATGCTATTAATTTGCAACTTCAGGGTGATCTGGACATGACTGGACTTGTATGATTTGGGTTTTTTATCCCTCTTTTTCTTTCCCCCTCCTCATGCTTTGTAGAAAAATAAGCATCAATTTTGAAATGCTAGAAAGAGCGGCTTGCTTTTGAGGTTGTCAGACTGATACATATGATCTTTGCTTCGAGCTTCCTAAAAAGACATAATTTCTACTCTGTGTAAAAAGCAGAGGCTGCCTTGTTTGTTTTTATTTGCAGCATTCAGCAGCATTGCTGTAGGCCACTAACTGCAGGATGGCAGTAACACAGGATTATCCTGCAGAGCCGTAACTAGTGAATCCATAACAGCCAACCTGAACTCTGCTGCGGGCTGCCATTTAATACCACAAGAAACTGTTTGCATTTCATCATGTAACCGGTTGTGTGAATTCAAGAACCTTCCCTGGACCAGGCTGTGTTTTCAGACGAAAGAAAGGAACTACCAAATGGTGGAGTGAAATACAGAGTTTGTTTTCCTGTAGGCCTGTTCTCTAAGCATAAACAAATATACTGTAGTGAAGACTTGGGCTCGGGCTACAGAAGAGAAGCTGAGTAGAGGAGAGATGGAAAGCAGGAATAGATGAGGAAAAAGGGCTGGTGCTGTCTTTTCTCGTGAGATAGATTTCTTTGATATCAAGGCAACAGGAACAGGCTTAAAATTAAATGGGATCATGACAATATCTTCATAGTATCAGCTGAAGGGGGAAACCTACTCTCCTGATCCTAAAACCTTTCACTCCCATTGGATTTGGTAGAAAATTGAGCCCATTTGTGACTCTTCCCCTCAGGCTCTGTTAGATGGGCTTTTATTCAATGTGATTTCAGTCCAGATCATAATAAAGTTGCTCTGTTCCTCATGAAGCTCACATTATGGATGTACAGCCATCATGGTCTATAGACCGCTTAGTTTTTCCTGTAAAAACAGAAATCCTTGTACAGCTGGGAGCTTGTAAAAACAAGCCTGAAGCCACCAAAATTTTTAGCTGTACAGCATAAATAAGAAACTAAATTCTCCACTGCAAAACATATACGCACCTATATATGCTCAAGGTTTTGACAATGAGACTCATTCATGCAGAAGAAGACACTTTCCAGGTGAATATTTCCTTGTTCTGGCATCACACGCTGAGTAATGTAATTAAAGAGTGTTTGTGAAATTTTCGGGACTATGCTGCTGGGAATCCTAAACAGAGGGGAAAGTGGAATTGTGTTTGTGGTGTCCCTAGATGAGCAAGGTGATTTGCAGGCCAAGTGAGAGGTGAGGTTTTGAAAATGCAAGCTTTTCCAAGCCAGAGTTTAGGGTCTAAAGGCAGTGACACGCACGCAGTTTCGTCTCACATAATGGTTGCGTTGAGGTTGCAAAGGTTTTATTCCTGGTAGTCGGTGCTGTGCCGATAAAAGCACCTCCGAGTTCGAGCCCTGCCTCTAGTTGTCATTTAGAAAGGGAGCGAAACGGGCTCTGGAAAAGAAGCGGGGCGGCTGCGGACGCGGCCCGGCCCGGCCCGAGCTGCCCGCGGGTTGAGGGACTGGAGCAGCCGCGTCCCGGGGCACCTCCGCTCCCTCCACCCGCGGGGACACGGAGCTCCCGCGCGTCGGTAACGCAGGAGAACGCCCCCGTCTCAGCCTTGTAATAGATTAAATCTGATGAATTTTCATTGAGGCCAGAATATTTTATTTCCCGCAGTACATTTCGTTAACTCTCATGAGCGCCGTGGTGCGAGACAGACCCGCGCACGCCGCGTTTAACGTGTACCCTATTTTTCCTGGGTTTGTTATGGGGAGAAACACTCCACGATCTTAAAGACCAGTAGTACCTGGGAAAACAAGATTTAAAAAAAAAAAAAAAAAGAAAAAAAAAGGAATAAACTAGGAATACTTGAAACGGTAGCCTGGCGACTGCCCTGTCTCGGCCGCTTTGCGGGCTATGCCGAGGGAAGGAGAACTGCTGGAGGGACGGAGCGGGGATCAAGAGCGCCCGGCCCTGCTCGGCTCCCGGAGCCCCGCGCCGCCGCCGATCCCGTTCCTCAGGGAAACGGGACTCGGAACAAGGCGCGCTCGGGGCCGCTTTTACCTCCGTATCCGCGTCGTTGCTACGTGAACCGAATTAGTGCGGCTTAATGTATGTACGGACCCAGTGTGCTGCGGGCTCGAGCGGTCCCGAAACGCGCGTCCTTACGGGGTACCAGCCGTGTGTCCGTCCCCGGGAGCCGAGGCACAGCGGGGCAGCAGAACGGAGTAGGAGCAGCAGGACTGACAGCGGGGCTGTGTCTCCTGTCCCTGTCTGGGTCTCGGTGCGGGAGGCGAGAGCCCTGCCCCGGTGCCTTCAGGCGGCGGCTGCGCTGGCTGAACGGGAGCGGGGCTCTCCGAATCGGGGGCGGACCGGCGCTCCCCGCCGGACACGTTTTCTCGCCAAGAGAAAAGGAAAAAAACAACCTTTGGGAGAGGAAGGCTGCCGCATTTTCCAACAAACCGACCCCAGACCTTCCAGGTTCTGCTACCTGAAGAGGGTGAGTAGGAAAAGAACCCAAACCACTCGGGCTACTCGAGTCTTATCAGCGCTTCAGCCGATGGCACGGCTTTCGTGGGAATCCTCGTCCGGGCTGCCGGGGCCGGACGTGGGGGTGGCGCCGTGCCCCGTGTCCCCGCGGCGGAGACCCCCGCCGCTCGCCGTGCCCCGCTCCGCTCGGCGCTTCCACCCGCGCGAACGGGCTCAGCGCTGCGCAGCCGGAGTATCGCACCAGGGGACGCAGCGGGGGCTCTCGTGCTCTGTTCGGGAAGGGGGACCCGGTCTGGCTCGGTAGCGGTGAATCCCCAATTTGCAGCGTCTCTCGGGTCGCCTCTTAGAGGGGTTGCGCGGCCGGGATTGAGTCCCGCTCTCTCCGCCTCCCTCCCGGCTACCCTGCACCGGGGCCGGGCTGTGGCCGGGGCCGTTCTGCCCTCGTGTGAAGAAAGTGAGAGCCCTTTCCCCGCCGCCCATCAGCGTCCCGCCGCAGCAGGCCGGGATACGAGCATCGGTGCCGTGAGCCCCCCTCCATTGTTAATTCCCCTCCTGCTTCCCCTACCCCCACGAGCGGCTGCAGGACCGGGCAGGGAGCGACTCCGCTGGCTCCTTCTGCTCTCGCCTTGTCCGAGTTTGTCCGACTGCTGCCCGGCCCCGGGAGCGGCGGCGGGGGTGGGGGGCGAGGGCTCAGCCGGGCGCACCGGCAAATCGGGCCGCTCCCCGGGGCCGTGCCAGGATCCCCGCTCCTTCTCCCGGAAAGGGCTCTCGGCGCTCCTCTGCTCGCTGCCCGTCCCCGCTACTTGCATTCCCCTCGCTGCGACATTTCTGTGGGTGCCGATAAGCCCTCAGCTCTCCGCTTAACCGCAGCTACAATGTACAGCTGCCAGGGGCGTGTTCCTACTTTTTCAGGTAGTTCTTTCATGTCCCAAAAAGGGCTTAATTAGGAGAGGGGAGAGCCCGACAGCCCCTGCCTGCCCTTGTGTCAAACGTTCAAGTAGCCGCACACGGGGCTGCGTGCTCACCTTTGCTGCTCGGCCCGATCGCCGCTCCCAGCGCTGTGCTGAGCTTCTGCCCTGGTGTTCATCCGAAATCCCCCTTGGTGGGGCTGTCAAAAAAACCCAAACAAGACCTTCGGATGTCAAATGTCCTTTGCGAGCGAGCGAGCCCTGCTAAGGAGCTACGCGCCCGGCTTAGGAGTGAGAGGGGAGGAATGTGCCATTTGGCGGAGGTGATGACACACGCAGCAGTGCTGTTACACCTGCACCGGCCCTCACCGCGGAAATGCCTGCGAGGGGGAGCGCCGGGAGCAGCATGGGTGGCCGGCAGAAAGAAGCTCGCCCCGGCCCTGGGGAGCCCGGCAGCCCTGGCCCCGACGGCGGGCACAGCTGGCTCCGGCTGCTGCGTCGCCCTGCGCGGAGCGAGCCGCCGAGGAGCCGCCGGGGGCTGCCCGGGGAGGGGAACCCTGGAGAGGGTCTCTCCTGTGGGCCTCATGCCTTCGCCGTTTCGTTTGTGCGCGTTAGGGGGGTGCCTGGGGGCGGCGTGCGCTGCTCCGCGGCTGGGTGCGGAAATAGACGGGCCTCCTTTCTGTGACCGAAATCATGCAGCCCGGGTTTTGGGGCATACGTTCCTCCGCCGACGGGAGATAAGGGATTCGTTATATGGCTCTAGGCGAAGATGCAGAAACGTGTTTTAACAAAGACATATAGAAATACATAATTTTATATTTTTTATATAGATATAAATTTAATAGTTCCTCGAAGAGCTAATTTATTTCTCCGTTAAAATACGTTTCTACGTCTTCCACTGCCTTTACCCGCAATTAGTCTGTCCCGGGTAGGGGAGCAGGGACCCGTGGCCGGGCAGAGGAACCAGAAATCCGCGCATGGGCCACCGAAGCCCTGGGCGCCCCGACGGGAGATGCCGGCTGCCCCGGGCATGCATGTTCGGGAGCTGCCAGCCCCCCGGGCTCAAGCTTGGTTACGAAAATTGATGTCGCACTTAAAATCATTGGGACAGGGAACATCGTGCGAGGCGGTTCACGTGCAAGAAAGACAAAAGCGAGTCTGGGGGCCATGAGCTGCCGGCCGGCAGAGCTGCGGGCGTCGAGGTGAGCGTGCAGCTGCTCCCAGGGCCGCTTCTGGGCAGCCCGAGTTGTGCTCGAGTATGGGCGGGGAGGCCAGGTCCTGAGGAGCCGTGCCGGCAGCAGCGGGCTCACTGCAGCGCCGCGCCCCGGGGGCCAGCGAGGCCGCGGCCGGAGAGTGCAGGTGGTCCCGGCCCTGCTGAGTTCGGCCCGGCTCTTGCGACTGCCGGCGGGCGCCTTGTCTGGTGGAAAGGCTCGGGGGTCAAACGGGGCCGGTCTGCCCCGCTCCCCGGCACAGGACTGGAGAGTCCGGTGGAAACCAGTGCAAAGCGTCGCCTGCCCGCCGCTGTGCCCGTGCCTGAGCAGCCCCGTGGCACTCGTTTGTTACAACACGACATCTCTTGTGCTCGGGGCAGCTGACGCTGCCTGGCTGCTGCTCGGGGAGGCTCTACCTGAAGGCAGGAAAGGGGAAGGAGAGGGGAATGTCGGTGCCACATACGCTGCTCCAGGAACCGTGTTAAATAAGCCGAAGCCCTCCAGGGGAAGGAGCAGGAAAGCTGCCCAGTGTGTCATCCCCCGTCTCGCCACCCTGCCCCGGCCCTTCAGGCGCCTGTCAGCCCCGCAGCCACGCTGGGGGCCTGCGTGTACTTTGCGAGGAAGGAGAAGGGGCGTCCCGACACCTTTCGCTTTCTGCCTCCTGCAAATAAGAGCTGCAAGAGTCGACTTGCAGGGAGCGGCAACAGCCTCCTTGTGCTCCCCGGGCGCGATCGGTTGGCGGGGCCCGCGGCCAAGACATATAAACGCGACCGCGTGTGCGGCTGGACGTCTGACAAGCCGCCGTGGCAGGGCGAGCGCCGCGGGCACACCCCTTCGCACCCACCGCCTCCAGCGCGACCCCGCGCCGGGCGGGAGGGGAGAGCAGCGCCGCGGGCCCCGGCGGGCTCCGGGGTGGGCGGCGGAGGCTCGCCCAGCGCCCCCCGGACACCGCCCCCCNGGGGAGCGGGCTCCTGACGAAAGCGGAACTCGGCCGGGCCCATACAAATCAGAAAAGAGCCCGGCCGCCGCGGCAGAGGGGAGCGGAGCCCGCGGGGGCAGGGACGACGCCGCCGCCGCGCTGCACGGACTAGCGGCACCGCGAGAGGCGCCTCCCGATCTCCGTCCGGGTCCCGGCTTCGACTCCGGCTTCAGCCCCGTCTCGGCGAGCGCGGAGCGGGACGGCCGCCAGCAGCGGGCTCCGTGCAGCGGGCAGCGCTCCGCACCGCGCGGCGCTACGCTGGGCGCCCCGGGCGGCGGACGCGGGGCACCATGATGAGCAACTACCCGGACGGCGAGGAGGACACGGTGGCGCTGCTAGCTCATGACACCAGCGGCAGCAAGGAGCCGGATCGGGGCAAGGAGGAGCTGAGCGCGGACAAGGGCCCCGAGAAGCCGGACCCCTCGCAGAAGCCCCCCTATTCCTACGTGGCCCTGATCGCCATGGCCATTCGGGAGAGTGCGGAGAAGAGGCTTACGCTGTCCGGGATCTACCAGTACATCATCAGTAAGTTCCCTTTCTACGAGAAGAACAAGAAAGGCTGGCAGAACAGCATCCGCCACAACCTCAGCCTCAACGAGTGCTTCATCAAGGTGCCCCGGGAGGGCGGCGGCGAGCGCAAGGGCAACTACTGGACCCTGGACCCCGCCTGCGAGGACATGTTCGAGAAGGGCAACTACCGCAGGAGACGAAGGATGAAACGGCCTTTCCGGCCGCCTCCGACCCACTTCCAGCCTGGCAAGACCCTCTTCAGCCCCGACAGCTACGGCTACCTGTCCCCGCCCAAGTACTTGCAGTCCACCTTCATGAACAACTCGTGGCCGCTGGGGCAGCCCCCCGCGCCCATGCCCTACACGTCCTGCCAGATGTCTGGTGGGAACGTCAGCCCCGTCAATGTGAAAGGACTCTCGGGCCCGGCGTCCTACAACCCCTACTCGCGGGTGCAGAGCATGGCGCTGCCCAGCATGGTGAACTCCTACAACGGCATGGGCCACCACCACCACCACCCGCACGCCCACCACCCCCAGCAGCTCAGCCCGGCCAGCCCCGCGCCGCCCGCGGCCCCGGCGGCAAACGGAGCCGGCCTCCAGTTTGCCTGCGCCCGTCAGCCCGCCGAGCTGTCCATGATGCACTGTTCTTACTGGGAGCACGACAGCAAACACAGCGCCCTGCACTCCCGCATAGACATCTAGGGAGGCTCCGGCCAGCCGCCGTCACAGAAATGCACCGGCCCCGCTGCCCCTCTCCCAGCCCACCGCGTTCCCCTGCGCTCTGTGTCTCTCCTCCTCGTCTCTAGCCACGGACTTCCCTCTCTCTGTGCCCAAACTCTCGCGGTGGGGAAATAGCAGCTTTGCCCCGCGTGTAGTGTCAGTGTAGGAGCCGTCCCTCCGTGAGAAGAAGGCAGTGTAAGTGTGGGGGCTTCCCCGCGGGGCTGCGCCGGGCAGCGGCGGCCGGGCCGCCTGTCTCCGGGCGAGCGGGGATTCACCGGGAGTTTCTCTGCTCGTGTGTGTGTGTTTGTGAGTTGTTGGGTTTGGTGGGGTTTTTTTTTGGTTTGGGTTTGTTTAGTTTGGGTTTGGTTTTTTTTTCGGGGGGGGGAACATCTAATTAAAAACTGGCTGTTCAGCCCTCAAAATTATGTTCCTTTGTAATTCGGCCGTAATCTTTTCGGGCTCAGCCATGGGGAGAGTAAAGTGGAGTTTGTAAATAGCGGAGGCATTTTCACGCGTGCGGTGCGGGGCTGGCGGGGCCTAGACACTACCGTGTGCCCGCGGTGCTCGTCCTCCTCCTTCTCTTCATCCCCTCTGTCTTCTTCCTCGCTCTGCAAAGCACTGCGCTTCTTCTGAGCTGTGGCTTTTCGTTAAAATAGTACTTAACGTGGGGACTGCTGTAACAGCAGATGTGCGATATTGCTGGTTAATAGAAACCAACAAACAAAACCCGCCAGGGTCACTCGTGAAAAGTTTCAGCAGCGGTAAATATATTTTTTAAAGGAGACAATGTCCTCTGAGGTCTTAAAAGTAATTTTATAAAGGTCTAAAAAAATATTTTGATGTTATTAAAAAAAAAAAAGAGAATCTTTCCTGTAAATTGGGATATTTTTCCGTGTGCATATTATTATTAATAATGAAAGTTTAAACTATCTTCAGTTTTTTTGCCCCAAACCTGACCCAAAATGGATTTTCCGGTAGGTTCTGCTTTTGAATGCTTACCCTTTTTCTTAAAAGGTTTTGATCCTTCAATTTTACATAGATTAATGTGGAAAAAAAATAGCCATTTTAAAACGGGGGCCAGTTCATAGCGATTTTGTAAATGTTTGTGTAAACTGATAGATGCTGTGGCATAGTACCATTTTGGGACCAACTTTTCTAGAATGAACTAGCACTTTCATTGTACTTTCTAGCATTGTAAAGTCTCCAATAAAATGCCTTTCCTTCTTTCCATATCGTTTTATTTCACTCCGCTCCTCCGCGCTCGGGATCGGGAAGAGGCAGCGGAGAACGGGGCGGGCGCTGTGTGCCGGGGCTGCTCCGGGCTGCGGGCACCGCTCCCGGCCCGCGGCTGCAGCGCTCCCCGGTGCAGCGCACGGCCGCTTGGCTGCGGGAACCCGCGGGCCGTGCTGGGCGCTCCACCGGCTCCGTCAGGCACCGGCGGAGAGCTCCGGCGGCCCGGGGCTGTCTCCCGGCGGCCGAGAAGGTGCGGGGGCCGTTCCGTTGGTTCCGCGGGCGTGCGGGGCGGGCGGGCCCGGGAGCGCCTCCGCTCTGGGCAGCTGCCGGCACCTCGCTCGTGTGCCCGGCTCGGGGTGCCGGCGGCAGAAGCCTCCGGGCAGTGCCTGGGGCTGTGCCGGACCCTGGCTCCGCTTTCGTTTCTTCCCCGCGTGCTCGGAGCCGTGGTCCTGAATCAGAAGAGCGGTCCCGTGTCGCCCCGAGCTCGGCCCGGCCACGCTGTGACGGGGCCTGAGCTCCATCCAGGCCCGGGCCGGTGACGGAGCCGGGAGCCGCAGGCGGGTCTCTCTTTCCTCGCGGGGCCGGTGGCTGCGGCAGCAGCCTGGGCCTCGCTTCTAAACCTGCCCGTCCTCGTAGGCAGCGGGCCCTGCGCGGGCGCCTGGAGGTCAAGTAGAGGATGGGTCAGGCGGGGCGGCGCCGCCCGGTGCCGGCCCGGCACGCAGTGGGTCCCCCTTAGACCCCGGCCTGGGCCAGGCCTGCAGTGCCGCGGCAGCAGCGGGGATGCGGGTGTTCGCTTCCCGGGCCGCGCGGGCAGCTCGCTGCTCCAGACACGGCTGCCAGGGGTGAAATCCGGTAACGGGACTGAGCACTCCGCGCCCGCTGCCAGGGGCCTGGCACTTGCCCTTGCCCGGCTGCCTGAAGCTCTCCCTTTCTGTCACGGCCTGCTTCCCTGCACGGCAGGAAGCGGCAGCCTCCAGCCCAGTCACAGAAGGCAGTGGGAGACGTGGGGGCTGGTCGCCTCTCTGCCGCTCGGCGGGCACGGCCAGGGCAGAAGAGCTCCGGGGAACCCGCCGGGCCATCCCGGAGGCCCTGCTGTGCCCCCTGGCCCCGCTCCCCAGGCGGGGAGGGCGGGAGGGGGCTGCGAGCTTTGGGGCGGCCGAGGGCCTCCGCTTCCGGACGGACAGAGACGCACGAGGGGTGCAGAAAGCGGGGCACGGGGGCTGCGGGCCGAGCGGCTGCCCCGCGCACAGGGAGGGACGGAGAGAGCCTGGCCTCTGCACGAACACTGATGTAACGGGAGGCCGAAGGCCGAAGCGGGGATGCCAGAGCACATGGGACGCGGCCGGGACTCACGCCGTTGCCAGCTGTGGCTCTGCGGGAGCGACGCGCTGCTCTGTGCCTCTGACCTGCCCGGGGCCCTCGCGTGGGAGCGGGCGGTGGAGGGGCGAGGTAGCACCGCTCACAGACACCGAGGATTGCAGCTTTGCACCGGAGGGCTCGGGGGCTTGGCTGCTTGTTCCATATTAGATAGGTACTGACAATACCGCTGCTTTCCTCCGGGATACGTTGAGGCCATAAGGGAAACCCCCGCCACCGGAGATGGGCATGGGGCGAAGGGAGGGCGGGAGCACCTCCCCGGACGCCCGCACAGGCCCTACCGGCGCCTCCCTGGGCTCCTTCCTGGGCTGTGCCGTCGCTCGGCCTGAAGCAAAGGCTGAAGCACCCTTGGCACACTCCCGGGAACCGCTGGGGCTCGCCAGCTTTGAGTGAAGCGATACCTGACCGTGCCAGGTCCAGGGAGAGGAGGCAGCAGGCCGGGACCGGGCAGGGACGTGCGGCCCCTGGGGCTATTTCAGTTCCCGAGTGGTCTCCACCCAGGTCCCGCTGTGCTTCCCCAGCGGCCGGTTGAGCCCATAGAGAGAGGCAGGGAGCCGCGCGTTTGGGAGAGAAGCGGGCCGGCAGGGCCGTGAGGCCGCTCTCCCTGCCGGGCCAGGGGCCTGTCCGTCTGCCGAGCTCCCTGTGCCCGGTCGGGGCTCTGCTCTCCTTCGTCCCGGGCCCCCCGCGCCGCTCCCGGGCGGCTGTGGCCGTCGCGCCTGTAGGATGTTTTCACGATCGTTTTCTGTATTTTATAAACAGAGACTGCGCTGAATGTAAACTCGCAGGGAAATCACGGCGAGAGCCCGGCCGCCGTCCCGGGCTGGCCTGGCCGCGCTCGCCGGGCGCTGTCGGGCGGCGGCCCGAGGCAGGGCCGGTCCTGCCGGCAGCAACTCGGCCTCTGCCACTGCCGGGAGCGGCCGGGCCTCCCATTCAGTCCCGCCGGCCTGGGGAGGGGGGCGGCCGTCATCTCCCTGCATGTTGGTGCTTGCCTGGGCAGCGGGCACTGGCCCCTGGGGAACCGAACACCGCGAACCGTTCTGTGCGCTACCGAGCACCCAGGCGCCGTCCCGCAGGGACCGAGTATCCCGTGCGAGCTCTGCCTTCCCGCGGGCTCGCGCCCAGCCCGCTGGGCAGCCCCGGGTGATGTGTAGGATCGGGCCGCACCCCGGGACAATGGCAACTGGGACGGCAGGGGCTGAGCTGGAGCAGGGGTCTGTACAGACCCCTCTGCAGTCAGCTCCGTGGGCACGAACATCGCCAGAGGACCGAGGGGTGCCCACGGTGGCTCAGCATTCCCTCGCCCCGGGCCGCCGCGTCACCTCCTCCCGCGGCTCCCACCTGTCCCCGGCCGCGCCGCCGCCCAGCCCCGTCGGCCCCTTCCAAAATCAAGCGGCCGGACGCCGCACTCTTGGCAAGCCCTGGGTTTGCGCGTTGTGTAAGGTCTTTCCCCGTTATATAAATGACGGCAGGAGGAATGCACCACGGAGCGGGACGCGCTCCCCAGGACAGCACCTTGGCGCAGAGCCTCCTCCGGTCCCGGGGCCGCCGCCCGCCGCGGGGCTGCTCCGGGGGCCAGAGCCAGAGAAGGGGGGCTCAGGGCTGTTGAGCCGCCGCCGCTGGCCTTTCGGAGCGGCCCCGGGTTTATGCAACGCTGGCGAGAGATGAAAGCAGAAGAGCGAGGGGTGTTTTCTCCCTGCCCGGAGCGGGCGTGGAAGCAGCCTGCCTCTGTAGCGGAAGGACAGAGTTTGATCCCCGAGGCTGAGCGGACTCCCAGCGCCCCTCTGCTGCTCCAGCACCCGGGGCAGTGCCAGCTCCGGGGGATGTTTTGCGACCGCAGCTTTCTCTTCCTCTCCGGTCCTTTGCGCAAAAGCCGCAAAGGTCCTTTGAAGCCCTGGCCGGGCTCGGAAGGTGGCAGAGCCCTGGGCGTCGGGAGCGCTCCCCGGCGGCGCGGCACGGCACGGCACGGCACGGCACGGCACGGCACGGCACGGCACGGCTGCCCTCTGCCTGCGAGCCGGCGGGAGCGCGGGGACAGCCGCCCGGCAGCAGGGTGCTGAGGGCCCCGTGGGCTCTGTCCCGGCTCCTCTCGTCGTGCCGGGACCGGGTAGGCGACGGTGGCTGCGGGCAGGACAGAGCCAAGCTCCGTGAGGAGGCACACACAGAGCTCTTACCTTGCACCCTCCCTCCCGCCCCGGCCGGAGCGGCTGTTTAATACCGCCTGATTCCTGGTATTCTTGTCCGTGTTTTAAGTGGTGAAAAAGTCATTTCCAGTCCCATGGTCCGCGTTTCACCCTGAACTCATTGAAAAGAGAGTGCGGGGTCAGGACTGTTTATTATACAACCAATTAAAACAGGAAAATATGCAAAGGCTTCATTCAGCGAGATCCGGCTATTGTTAAGCCGAAAATGATATTTTTGTTTCAAAAATAAAAAAGTACATTTGTTACTTAAAAAATCTCAGCTCTGCGTGTGTGACGGTCGGGAGCGCGGCGAGCTCCGGCGGCCCCGGCTCGGGCCCGTGCCGGCCTGTGCGGCCGGAGGGCAGCTCGACGGGGCGGGCGGCGGTCAGGCACCGGCGACCCCCGTTCCCTCCGCTCTGGGGTTCGGCCCGCCCTGCGGCGTCCGCTCCCGCCCGCTCTCAGGAGAGACCGCCCAGCCTCAAACGCGGGGGACCAGCTCCGTGCAGGCGGGCACGGGCAGCCGGCGTGGTGCTTTGGGCAATACAAGACAGCGAAAATAATATTGCGAGGGCTAAAAAGCTTGACACTGTAGCGGGCTCGGGCAGGGCCGGGATAACCAGGCTGGAGAGCCCTGAGCCCAGCCTTGAGCCCCGGAGAGGCGCCGGCAGCCCTGGGCACACCGCGGCGGCCGGGAGGTGGGCAGTAAGAGGGGCCTCAGGCGGGGCTCTCGGCTCCGCGGTTCCCCTACGCCTTCTTCATCCACCTATGTGAAATCCACCAGAAGCCCATCCCTGGGTCTGCGGGGCATCGCCGCCCAGGCAGGCTCTGCTCTGCGGCAGTGTAACATCTGCCCCGCAGCAGGGATGCGCCCCCGCACAGGCCAGGCGGGAGGGGAGGGGGGGTCCTCCCGGTGGGGCTCGGCGCCCGCTCCGCCGCCCGGGGCCGCCGCGGCACCGCCGCCCGCCCCAGGTAGCCCTTGGGGATGTGCTCAGCAGCGGGCCTGGGAAGCGTTCACCAAAACAATCGCTCGGGCTGGCCTAATCCAATGAGTTTATTTTAGTCCTCGAGCTGTATTGAAAACATTCGCTCTGCTTCTTGTGGTTGTTTACAGTATGTTGGTCTCAACATCACAGCCGCCCTTCTGGAAAAGTCTTACAGGATTCAGGCAGAGGGAAACCAACACAGAAGTGACTCGGAAAGCATGATGGCAAATGATTAATCAAATCAGAGACAGGAAGGCGGAGGTAATCAATGAGTTTTCACTTATAGTTTACTTGGATGGACATCTTTTTTCCTTTTTCTTTCCGTAAGTTTAGAAACCACATGGGGTTTTATTGGCCAAACAAGCAGCTGCAGGATTTGGTGGGCTGGTGGGAATTCGTTCAAAATCAGCTGCATGTTTCCTGAAGAAGAATTCGGCTTTCGACAAAACCTCGTGCTTGTTCCCGCCCCAGGCACACGGCGCCGGGCGGCGGGCACCGGGCAGGGCGGCGCCCCGCGGGACCCCGCCCGCCCCCGCTGCGGGGAGCTGCCCGGTGTCCCGGAAAGAGGCCGTCGAGCACCACAGATCGGGAACGCATTGGCAGGGAAGGAGAGCCTTGCTCTCCCTCAAGTTGCACAGTGAGCAAATACCCTGAGAAATCTCGTCAGGTGCGATTTTAAAGTGAAACACCGGCTCTCCCTGCTCTGCCTTTGAGAGGGGGTTTGCGAGCTGTATAAGGCCTTTTCCCGTTATAAAATGACGGCAGGAGGAATGCCACCGTGCCCTGCCGTGCCGGAGGTGCCAAACGCGGTTTTCCCTGAGGGCGCATGCGGGTGCGGGCACACAGGTGGCTCCTGACATCGGCGGAAGCTCTTGGCTTCCCAGCTGGCCCCTGTAAACCCACGGTTTTGCTGACTGATGAATTGTTCGCCTACTTTCGTTTAATTTCCTTCTCTCTCCAAAAGGATTTTTTCCCCCACCCCACATGAATAATTCGGAGCTATCACGAAATAACGGGGTGGAATTTCACCTTTCTCGTTCACAGTGACTATTTTCGATGACAAGAGGCAGCATGGGGTGAATGCGGGCACGGAGTGGCCCCGACCCGCGGGCTGGCCCTCGAGCGACATGTCACTGACAACTGATGGGCATCTGGCGCTTGGCTGGGGCAGGGGCGTCTGAAGAAAAGCCGCGGGGCTTCGGTAAATGGGCTCTGGAAGAGGAGAAGGTTCGTGATTTGTGGGTTGTCGGGATAGTTTCCACTTCTTCGGGCAAGCAGTCCTTGCAAAGGTGCGGATTTGGAGGCACGCTGCCGGCCCCGCCTCAGAGAAGAGTTACTGACCTGTTGTTTAAGATATGTCGCCTGTTTCCCCGGTTTTTTTTCCCAGCGGTAACTGTGATTCTTTTCGTTACTATCGTTTTGTTCCTTGAAAACCCAAACAATCAATAAAGTACAGGGCGAGGCTGAGCATAACACGAGGCATAATGTTCTAAGTTATCAAAAGGGGGAAGAAACAAAAAAGTCACTAGCTACTGATCTCTTTTTTTTTTTTCAGGTGTTGCTTTTAACAAGATGTTCAGAAAAAAAGTGTATCAGGCACATGTTGACCTGCGCTTCCTCTGCTCCTTGCTTTGGAGGTGATATCGCTTGGTGCTTATCAGCGACAACGTCTGCGGCATCTGGTAGGTGGCTCCTGACTGCTCCCCGCGCTCGGGTACAAGTGGTTCTCGCGGCACGAAGGCTGCCCCGCATCCAACCCGGCATTCAGCCCCGCATCCAACCCCACATTCAGCCCCGCATCCAGCCCTGCCGAGGAGCTGCTGGCAGCCCCAGGGGAGAATCAGAAGCGGCGCCGGTAACGGCTCGCACAGCCCAGACAACGAAATCCCGATAAACGTTCACCGCCACTGGCCGCCTGGCTACTAAAACAGCCCTCGGGCGCGGGGTGAGGTCGGGAGGCGTTTCGGGGGGAAGCAGGTTGCACCAGCCTGAGGTTCGGGCAGCCAGAGTTGTGCCTTGATGGGTTTTCACCAAGGTTTTGGGGCCGTAACCGCTGGGCGCTGCGCAGAGCTGCTTGCAGCCCCTTCTGCCTTCAAAGCAGCCCCAGGCGGGGCAGGAGCGACTCGCACCCTGCGTCCAGGAACGGCCCCGGGGATCCACTCTTGTACCAGTGGGAGAGGGGCTCCCGAGGCGCTTCAATCCATGTCCTCATTAGATCCTGCCATGGATCTGATGTTCCCAGGGAGCGGCGGGAGGGCGCGGGGCAGCGGCCGCCCTGCCGGGCAGGCAGGGAAGGGGCGAGGGCAGGGGCAGGAACAGGGGAAGGGGCGGCCTCTCAGTCCCCGGCCTTCCAAGTTGCTTTTCTGGTTCCTATGAAGCCTCCGAGATACGGAGACGTTTTCAAAGAAAGAAACAGGAGATTTTAAAAGTTAGCAGTAACTCTTTTTAAAATACACGTTCCTGATGATATCTGCTGTGGAGCAGCCTCCTGCCCAGCCTGTTGTAGTTCCAGTCCCAGGGAACAGTCCTCTTAACCTACTCTTTCCCCAAAATCAACGAGTTTGCTTTGGACGCCTCTTGGTCCCGCCTTTTTTATAAACCACCGTTCAGTTCAGCCCAGAGCAGCCACTGTTGTCTGGGACCGTCACCAGTTGCCTTGGAACAGAAATAGGAACCACTTGTTTAAACATCTTAAGGTACCAAAATCTCTAAAAGCCATCACAGAAGGGTTTTGGTTTTTTTTTTTTTTCCCTTCCCGAAGCAAGAAGGGACCGAGGGGATTATAGGGAAGAATGTCTGCTCCGACTGCTGCAAGCACCAGAAGATTTTGGTTTGTCTTTTTTTTTTTCCCATCAGTTTTTCCATTCCTTGAGGAAAATTTTTCAGTATCTGAATCAAAGTGCATGATTCCAACTTTTTTTTTTTTCCTGTTGTTTTGTTTTATCTTAGCTCTTTTTCATGTTTTCATTTAAAAAGTGACAGATTTGGTAGAACTCCCAAGTGTTTCCCATTAGAGGCGGAGAGTTCACCAGTGCGCCTTTCTGATGTTGCACATGACACGTTTCGGAGTTTGAAGCGGGAGCACACCCTAAGTAGTTGCAGTTGGGCCGGCGCGGGGCAGCGCCCGAGCCCCGGCCCGGCCCGGCGCTGCCCTCTGCCGGCCCCGCACCGCCCGCACCGCCCGGGGAGCGGCTCCCGTGTCCCCCCGGCCGCGGGGGCTCCGCGCTTCCCGCCGCAGCAGAGTCCGAGTGCCAGAAAACGCCCAGAAAAGCCACGGGGGCGGGAGGTGTTTCCCAGCCTGCGGGACGTTCTTCGTGCGGTCTTGCAGTGTGGGGAATTCCTGCTCTAGAAATACGCAGTTGCACATTTCTGCTTTTGCCGGCTCCATTCCCCTCGCGGATTCTTCTTTTCCCTTTGCTGCCGCTCTCCTTCTCTCGCTGTTACCACAGGGGCTGCAGCCACCACTCCTGACAGCAGGCTTTTACCATTGCTCTGGTGTTCCATATTTTTAACCACTGATCTCTCCTTTAAGGAAAATTTCCTTCATGTAACAAATCATTCTGAGTTCTTGTGTTTTGGAATGTGGCCCTGTACAAATTTTAATGAAGTGTTGTGGAAAGCAGTACTTGGTTTGGAGAACTAGAAGGTGTCAAATAATCTTCATAGCCAAATTTTCCTGTAAATACACGCAGGATACCATCCTTCTTTGGCAACTGAGACTATAAATACAAAAAATGTGTGTATACACACTTACTGACATTTTTGGTAGTAAACCTTCGTTTTATACTATTCAGACCCAAAAAAAATCACTGTGTAGTCCATTGATCTTGATCGAACAAGGACATTTTTAATTGCAAAATGTGAAATGAGAAAAAAAGAAAAGGGTATGGGTTAAGGAAATATCCCTTTCCAGACATTACTCGCATCTGTTAATGCATGGACATAGGATTGTTGCTAGCTTATAGCAGCAGTTTGTATTTATGCAACAAAATCACCAAGTTCTATAGTTCCCAATGTCACAGAGTTTAAAGTGTTCACAATTTATTAGATCCTACATGAATTCTAATATGCTTTATATGATCACCTATTGCCCTTTATTTGAAAAAGAACTATTTATAAAGTATTGGGAGAAACCAGGTTTGCTAAAGAAACTCAAGTGCAGTGGATCCTAGAGAAATGTAGGGACCAGTGAAGATAGAAGGAAGATAGAAGGAAGTCCTGGATTCTCTGTGCTGCCGTGAGCTCCCTCACTGTGACCTGGCAGTGGCCCTTCCCTGTTTCAGTTCTGCACTGGGGCTGGGTAGGGGGATTTGTGTGGGGCAGTGTGACTGCAAGGGATTCCCTACGGCCCCTGGTGTGAAGTGGCCGAGGAAAATCACAAAGATTACTCTCATCCTTGTGTCTCAGCAGCCAGCCCAGCTGGAGGATGATCTGTGATATCCATTGCCAACACAGAAATACAGACTGCAAATGAATCCTCCCCTTTGGCTGCCCAGCCTGGCCACGGTGAGGCCACCGTCCTGTTCAGTGTTGCAGTGACAATGTGCCAGCTCTGATGGCAGAATGAGAGTTTGAGTGGGAAGGACTGAGCTAGGGCAGCTCTCCTCAGTGAACAAACTTATCTGCCTTGATTTCCAGGGTCGTTTTCTCTCTGATCTTTCAACTTCTGAGCTGACAAAGACTAGAACAGAGCTGAACTTTGGACTCCCTGAGCACCCACAGCTTGAGCCAGTGCAGTGAGAAGATGAGGTGCTGGCTATTTCTGAGAGGATGGTGCTCACCTTGCATTGGGAATTCCAGGAGTGGGAAATTTTTTTTGTGGTTTATCTTTGTAGCTATGGTTATATTTGTTTACTGTTCAAGCAAGATTGAGGCGTTTCTGCAATACCACAGCACACGAAGCAGGCCCAGCTCCTGAGAGCCCCTAGTCAAAATACTTCTGTGATGTTTCCAGACTGTTGGCTGTCGCAGACCGAAGGGCGCCCTGCTCCCAGTGAACTTGCCAGGACTGATGCTTTCCTGGTGCAAATCAGCACAGTAGTAATCAGTCAGTGCACCCTCATGGTGTTAGTGTGGATTTCTATTGACATAGTCAGTTAATAGCACCTTTTTCTTTGTCCTGTGCCTCACGTCACTGTAGTACAGAACACCTGTCATGATTTAATTTTTGTGCTTTTTCCCGGAGAACTGAATGAGATGGATTGTTTTCTGGTGGTCACTCAGTATTTTCTGGCTGGCAGTCAGAAATAGAACTCATCCACTGAAAAAGCCCAGGTGTGGCAGGAGTAGGGTAGAAAAGGTAAACCTCTGGGCACAGCTGTATTCTCAGACTCCTTGAAGGAGGGTGCCTGTGGATTCAGCACCAGTGGATCTGACACAATGTGAGAACTGTTTTTCTGTATCACTTACATTATAGTTGAAATGTGAAATGAGCTCCATGTGGCAGCAGCCAAAGGAAAGAAAAAGGGAAAGAAAAAAAAAGGAAACACTCTCCAAAAGTTTCGGTTATCCCTTGAAGCTATATTACAACATCTACTGCTCTAATTGAATCAGTGTGAGAACTTTTCCCCTCCATTTAGATCATTCCTAGTCTCTGTCCACTTTTCCCTGGAGATGCACACATTTGATACAAAGATGTGCCAGGGACAGCCACACCTAGGGTAGGATTTAACATTCAGTTTACTGACTTAGCTGCTGAAAAGGAAATGTCAATTCCTACACGCCTTTGCCAGAATCCATTATGATGTTCTCCCTCTTCTCTCCCCTTTTTTATAGACTTAGCACCAGGGTGAGGCACAGGAGTTTTGTCTGAGTAAAAGCTACTAGATCTGCTCTGAGGACACAATAGATTAATTGATCATTTCTAGGGGGTTTGTTTAGATGAATCAGAAAACCTTAAAAGTACTGGCAGCATCTGTGACAGGCCATTAACAAGGCTGATGGTGATGAAGAAGCAACGTGGTCTCGATGCTGCTCAAACCCTACCATCCTGTTAGCCCTGACCAGGAGCTGCATGTGAGGCCTTCTTTTTCACCCGTGAAAGGGTGCCAAGCACATCCCAGTCAACACTGTGAGCTCTCATTTGTTACATTTAAAGAGTGATTTTAAAAGTGTGGAGAAAATCTCTGCGCATTTCAAAGTATCAATGCTGTTACATAGCCCAAAATTACTTGACAGCTCAGAAAGCAAAAGCAATTGATACCCGAATCCAGGTCTGCTCCATAAGTATTCACATGTGCGAAACAATACGTGATCCACAAAAACATATGGCTCTTGTATCAAATACATGGAATCAAGTTGAATTATGAAGACTTTGAAAAGGTCCTCAGTTTAAATGTACACGGCTCTCTGAAATGTCCAGCTAAGTTTAATGCAACAATTAAAACCAGATAGATTGTCAGGATTCATAGACCAGGGGTAGAGTTAATTCGGTATGAAAGAAATGAATGACTGGGAAGAAGACAGAAGAGCAGAAGCAGCAGGAAAAGAGCAAGAACGAGTGGAGGGATGAAATGCTAATATGGGGGGGTAGGGAGAGCGAGGAATAGAAAGGGGGAAGAAAGAAGTGAAATTAACGAGAAAGAAAAAAATGAAAGAGATATGAGATAGGAAAGAGAAGGAGAGCAGCAAGAAAAATAATGACACTTTATTGTGTAATCTCTCAGCTTTTACTTTAGAAGAACTAAACCTGGAACATAAAGGTTACTACTTATGTATTGAAAGTATGTGGGAGTGTTTTTTTCATGGTTATATACATGTGTGTGTGTCTGTGTGTGTGTGTCCATGTAATTACATACAAAAAATGACACAGAAATTTCAGTCTTCCTGGGGATCTCCCACTGTTGCCCATGCTCTCAGTTTTCCCACGCTGCCAAATGTCCAGCAGCAGTAATGCCCTTTTCCATGCAGTGCTGTGAGCCAGGGCTTTCTGTTTCAGTTTGCTGTTTGTTTCTCTCCTGCCTTCTAAGAGCTGGAAATGGGGGTTCTGGCTCCCCTGTCCTGCAGCCCGCAGCTTCGGGGCTGTCCACTGAGATATCACAGTTGTTTGCAATTGCTGTTTCCTCCTGTTGATACGCATGGCAACATTTTCATTTTGCACCAACTCATTCAAAATATATCAAATGTTTTGTTGTTGAATTAGTTAATAGTTGAATTAGTGTCATTGTTTTTTCCTTGTCTGTTCCTGTGCATGCAAGCTGCTAGTAAAATAGCATTAACTTTTCATGCTTTTTAGGGCTAAAAGAGTCATTGAGTGATATTGAAATTATCTATTTGATAATTTCACAATGCTAAATATCTCTCTGCCTTCTTTAAGACCGGAATCTCTCTGCCTTCTTTAAGACAGGCCCTTTCTTACTGTATCATCATCTTCTGCCTTTGGCTTGGGCACTACTGGGACCGTCAGTGGCATGTCTTTGACTGAGTGTTTATGCTCATGGCCCATAAACTGTGCTCTGTTATTGTGTGAGGAATAACACACTCAGCGAGCTAAACTGGATTGACCATCCATGTGGCTTCAGGAAGGCTGTCTTGGGGAGACAGAGGCAATAGATGAGGTTTCTGGCTTGGGCAGATGGGTGTGACATGCCTTTCTCTAGCCAGCTGGGGATCCCAAGGAATTTCTGATGCCTGCTGGAGTTGGGTGTGCTCCCAAACCTCCTGCATGTCTGTCCATGCACTGGGCTGATTCTTCTCATTAAACCAAATACACATTTTCTGCATCTTCTTTACTTAACACGAGGTTCATTTCAAAGCTGCCCAGGGTCCCTGCGTGTGCCCTTCTCTTGCTTGAGGTCAAACTGTGGCACCCACCACATTTAGGATGTTGAGGATGGTGCAAAGTTTCCTTTCTTGCCCAGTGATTGGTTTGTTGCCGTATGTCTCATGGGTGAGGGTCTGTACCCTTACAGCCGGCTCCTGGCCTCACACCAATCCCTAGTTTTGGGTGTGCCATTCCAGCTCCAGTTTGTTTTGCCTCAGACATTCTCCCCAAAGTGTGAGGAAGGTCAGACTCCTTCCGTTTTCTCCCACACACTGTGGAGAGTTTCCTCCTCTCCATAAGTATCCTCAGGTCCTCCCATGATTGTGTTTATCCCTTGTCCCACCAGGGAGGGCCCCTTTTTGAGGAGTCCAAGGATTTTGTAGGTCAGTGATGGATACTTTATTTCCTGGTGCTGTTGGAAGTGGCATTGCAGCATTTTGTTAGTGACCTGTATGCTTCATTCCTATGCCCTGTCACAGTAGGCATCGTTCACCTTTTCCAGGGTACAAAGTGTTCTACTTGAAGCATGGATCCCAGGTTCATTAACAGTACATGGTTAATCTGTAATTTTTCTAAAACCAAAAAGGCCTCTGGCCATTGCTGGACCATTTCTGAATGTCTTCTCTGCTGTTTTGTGTAAAAATCTGAGCTAAATTTTGCCATTCTCCCTTATCATTTCCCTGTTTCATTTCTCATCGCTCTAATAATCCTGTTACGAAGACAAGAAACAGAAACATGGATGTTTAACATTTAACAATGTCTTATTGTCTTAGTGCTTTTGGAAAAGTGAATGGAAGAGGAAAAACCTCACATAGGGCTATAAACAAAACAGAAGGAAGTGAGTTCACTATCCACGGGAAAGCACAGCTCTCCTGTGAAGGAGATTTTTGTTTCAGTCAAGGGGAAATGCACCACTGGTCTGGTACTGAGCAGTTCTTTTCAGCAGGCTGCAATGCTGAAAAGAACTTGCCAGGAAACTCCACATATGTCCTGTGTACCTTGGGAGTGTTTCTGATGAACATGAGGCCTCTAGAGTCTGAGGCAGAATCAGAACTGCATTGGAGAATTGGGGATGAAATAGTTAAAAACTCCTTAAAAATGCTACAAACTTTTTGATCTTTGTAAGAATAGCAAAAATCCAGATTCCCTAATGTCTCAAGTTTGATAAAGCACAAATATGACTGAGCACCCTCATTTTATTCCCTTCCTCCAGAAGATGGCAAAAGTTAGCTGGACTTCACACAGGCAGAGGGAGGCAAGTGATGCAGGGCTGTTCATGCTATGCCCCAGTTTCAGGTCACCAGTTGTTTAATGCTGCAGCTGGAAGGACTGATCCTGAACTGAGATAAGTGGTTTTTCGGAGCCATGAGGCACTGCAGCTCCAGCACTGCTGAGATGCAGCCCCAGGCAGCAGCAGAGGCTGCTCAGCTGCAGCACGTTCCCCAGGAGCCATGCCAGTCCCAGCTATGGCTGGGAATTGTCAGCAACATCTCCACGGGGATCGCAGCCAGAAATGCAGCTATGAGAAGTTTAAATTTCATACACAAAGTATGGAGACAGGAATTGCAATATTTTTTAGTGCTCATGGTATGACAGAGCTTCTGCTGAAGAAAAATCTCTTGAGACTCGCTCCTTGAGTACCAAAGAGATTAGTTCCCACTAACACAGCATATATTTTGGCTAGGATGCTGTGGAGAACTTGCATTTACATAGGAACCTTGACTGAAAAAAAGGAAAGAATATATATCAAACATCAGATTGAGTACAGATTTGGCAACTGAGATTTTTTTCTTTCCATCTCAGCAAGGTACTTCAGAAAAAGGAAAGAAATATTACTAACAAGATCAAAAGAGACACAAAATAAGCTTTTATTTCTCCTGCAGTTAGTTTATTTTGTTCCTATATTTAGCTGCTCTGGCAGTTTATAATTTCAATATTAGGAAAATATGAGCGCATTTGGGTAAAATAGTTCACTGAAGTCAAGAGGCTTCCTGCCAGCAGAAAAGGAGAACTGAGGACTGCTTGTTTAAAGGATGCTCCTGAGGTGGTTCAGCTGAACTTGATGAAGTTCTTAACCACGGTGAAGTTCTAATTTGATTCCAAACAAATTTGTCCTCACAACTATTTCAGCCTAAGGGTTTTGACAGCTGCTGTAGCTGCCTGATCAATGCTCAGAGCAGATTTGTGCCCATGTCCTTGGAAGGGAAGGGAGCAATGGCCAATTTGGAAGACATTTGACAAAAGCCAACCCACCAGCCAGCTGTGCTAACAATGCAAGAGCCTGTGATAGCTATTCCTCTCTTAAACATTCTCTAAGAGAAGGCAGGCTGTGTCCCTAATTCACAGAAAGCTCCAACTCTCTTCTTGGAAGGGCAGGGCAGGACCACAGGTGGGGCAAGGACATTGAGCTCCCACCTGTGCTGCCTTTATGTGGAGCTTTGGGTTTGGACAAGATGCATTTGAACACGTTTTCTCCTTTGGACAGTGTTCAACATACCGGCCACATTGCTTGATCCACAGTAAAGCAGTGGTTGTGTCTTCTGTTATGAGAAAATGTTCATGTCACAGTTGACTTCTACAAGGTCATATCCTTATTCTTCAAGCTGACTGGGAAATTTTAACAAAGCAATTCCCTGGCCCTGCGTTCCCTGAGAAAACGCAAATTTATCAGAACAAAACCTTGATTTTTTTTTTTCATCTTGAAGTCTCTTAATATGTCAAAATATTCTCTTTCCCATCCAGAAGCAGGAAAAAATCTTGTTATCTCAACATTTTTGGCCGAGTTGAGTTTTCTGGGTAATTCAAATGTGCAGGAGGAATATTGCCAATGGGCTGTTTTTAGCTGCATGAGAAACAATACCAGCCGTGGGGAACGACCCTGTATCACTTCCATTGGAATGACTCAGCAATACTCCTTGTCAGGAGCTGCTTCTGATCGGGTTGGGGAGCCCTGCAGTGCCGCAGTGTGAGCTCCGTCCTAGGGCTGCGTCAGCGATGGTTTCCCTGCCTGCGCGGCAGAGGAAGCAGGGACACAATAGCTACGGCGGTAGGAAGCTTTCTAGCCTCACCCCTGCTTCCTCCCCACAGCAGGGGCATTACCTGCCTGCCCACTCCTCTCTGCTGGGTTCACCTTCCTATAATCCCTTTGCTCCGGCAGCTCTCCTTTGGGTAGAGCGAGCCGTGATCAAAATCCGGCAGAAATGGGACCATTCTCAAGGTATATGCAGTGCTTTGCTGCAAGCTCTGAAGAAGCTGCTGCAGCGTTAATGGCTGTGCTGCAGCTAGATGAAAGGAGGAGAGTATTCAGATCTAATAAATCAACAGATGTTAAAGCAATTTCTGCCTTCTCTGTTAAACTGCACATCAACAGGAACGTGCTAAAGTGCTTTTTTGTACCGTTTAGCATCGGACATTTCAGCACATCTTGTAAGTGTGCATTAGGAGAATGGAATGTTACTATATTTGTACTTGCAGATTTGGAATGAGAATAAAATCTGGAGAGATGCAATGTGCACATGGAATGTTTTCCACAGGGCTTGAGGCTGAGGAAACCCAGCACAGTGAAGCTTGAGCTGTCTTGAAAGTTCAGGCTGCAAATGCACAGAGTCAGAGTTTTGAAAAGGAGCTGAGAACTGTAGAAACTTGTAGCTGCTTCTCCAAACCCTGCTTAATTGTGGGATCACAGATGCCATTGTAAAATACTGAAATAGTGTGTTTGATTTTTGATATGTTGTTCCTTCATCTTGTCTCCTCAGCTATGGGTGATGGCCTTCTGGCTGGTGGCTTCAGAAGGGCTATTTCTAGGGAAACCAGGCTTGTACTGCTGGGAGACATCAGAGACCTGGCAGGGCCCTGATAAAGCCAGGTCTTGCTACTGCGCATCAGCACGATCTCTCCCCATGCTCTTTCAGCAGTTTTCTGTTAGATCCCTCCTTGCCCAGGTAGTGAGGTCTCTGGAGTCACCACAAGCCTTTAGTCAGTACAGGTGTGTGTTTCTCATGTGTCAGGGCCCTGAGGGCACCAATAGGCCCCAATCAGCCTAAACAGCCTCCCCTGGGCCCTCCACCCACACCTCTGCCCATGGCTCAGGAGCCTCTTTTGGCTCACCCTGGAGCCTTCGCTCTTCACCTGAGCTATATGACAACTCCAGCCATGGTCACAGCTGTGACAGGTCAGGTCTGGACCCCAACCCACAGACTGACATTGTGGCCTGGTCCCCCTGTCACTATGGATCTGCCTGGGAGACCTGGAGGGGACTGGCGTGTTGCTGGAGCAGTGAGGAACCAGCAGCCTCGGCAGCATTTTGAGACGGAAGATGGGTCCTGGGAGATGGGCCTAATGCTTAACTTGCCCCAAGAGAAATTGAGCTCTGTCCAGAGGTGAAGAAACCCCTCTACAAAAGGTGCAGAAACTCCTTCCTGGTAGATTTGTGTAGGGAGAGTAGTTGTGTCCTAAAAAGCGGAGATGAATTGCAGAGGCAAAAACGGTAAAATCTTTCTTCCCCTCTTCTCCAGTACTTCTCCTCAATCAGCTTGTTTGGATGTTACCTTTCCTTTCTAGGTTCATTTCTCTGCTCCTGCCCAGGCTCTGCTTTGTCTTTTTTAAGAATAACATCAGCTTTCATGTCTCCTTTGCCTGCTCAGCCCCTGTGCTGTGCTGTCAGGGCTCTGTTTCCAGTGCAGGCTGCTGAGGCTGCCTTTGCAGTTAACAGGCGTCCAAGGTGCAGGGGTGAATGCCTTTTTCCTTCCAGAAGATCCCTGACTTTTTGATCAGTGACGCCTAACCAGCATCTTAAACAAGCCCACAGCTTCCAGAGGTTTTCCATTGCAATTCATCCACTTCTCAGGCTGCTTTTCCGCACGGCCAAGCTACAGGAGGATGTGTCCCCTCCTGAGGTCCAGTCCCATCCCAATGCCCCTGTCTCAGAGACGCAAACTGGTACAATGCCGCAGAGGAACCGTAGCCGGTCTGGCCTCCCCAGGTGGAGTGTTAGCTTTAAGGCAGCTGGAAGAACGGAGCCCCGCGTCCCCAGCGCGGTGGGACGGAGCCCGTCCGGTGTGGCCGAGCTGTCCCCGGCGCGGTGGGACCGAGCCCGCCCGGTGTGGCCGAGCTGTCCCCGGCGCGGTGGGACCGAGCCCGTCCGGTGTGGCCGAGCTGTCCCCGGCGCGGTGGGACCGAGCCCGCCCGGTGTGGCCGAGCTGTCCCCGGCGCGGTGGGACCGAGCCCGCCCGGTGTGGCCGAGCTGTCCCCGGCGCGGTGGGACCGAGCCCGCCCGGTGTGGCCGAGCTGTCCCCGGCGCGGTGGGACCGAGCCCGCCCGGTGTGGCCGAGCTGTCCCCGGCGCGGTGGGACCGAGCCCGCCCGGTGTGGCCGAGCTGTCCCCGGCGCGGTGGGACCGAGCCCGCCCGGTGTGGCCGAGCTGTCCCCGGCGCGGTGGGACCGNGCATGGAGATAACAAACGCGTGGTCGGGATTTCGGTGTCAGCAGATCTGTGTGTGTAAATTGTCGGCTGTGCAGGGGCCCTGACTCTGCTGGAGCTGCTGAACGACAAAAACACTGCGAATCCGAACGCTCGGTGAGCTCGGCAGGTGTGAGGAAGCCTCAGCAATGGACAGGTGTGTGGTCATTGGTCACTGCAGGTGTGCGGTCACTGCGTTACCTGTGCACACCCACTGTTACCTGTGCCCACCCACTTTGCCTGTGCCCGCCCTCTGTTACCTGTGCCCGCCCTCTGTTACTTGTGCCCGCCCTCTGTTACCTGTGCACACCCACTGCCGGGGCTGCGGGTCAAGTCCCGAGGGCGCTGTTGCCACCTGCAATGGAGCGGAACTTTCAGCTCCATCTCTTGTTGAGGAGAAATCAAGTGTTAAAGTGCAGCCCTGGAGAATTCCTGCCCCCTGGGTGTATCATTTCCATGGCTGAGGTCCTTAGGGCTGCTGGCATGTTCTCCACGGGGATTTAAAAAGGATCATTTACAAATACCCGGGTAAATGTTTACTACCCTTGTCCCAAGTGGAATCAGGCCAGCTAATAAATACATGTACAATTCTTTTTGGAGGAGTCTCAGCTCAACTGAAATCTTGTGGGAATGAGTTCCATAGATTAATTATGTGCTGTGTAGAAAAGGATTTTACATTTTAAAATGTTGCCTTTCAAATTGCATTGAAGTCATATTGTTCTTGTATTATTAAAAGAGGGTAACCAGTCAGCCCAGAGCTGACAGCAGGACTTAAACAGTACGTGTTAGTGTCAAAACATGTGAAGCATAAACAGGACTTGGGTTACTGTCTACTCTCGTTAATGTCCAGACTTTCTCTAGACTCACTTTAAATCTTGCTGTGCTAAGGTACTTCTTTTCTGCAGATCTGAGTTTTTTACCCTTTCCATTTCCTCTCATATCCCTATGTTCAAACATCAGGAAGGAAAGAGCCAAGCTCCTATCTCCTGTATTGAATGCTTCTATCAAGTCTTCTTTGACTCTCTTGTTCTCTCTCCTGGGAAATCCTGGTCTTGCAGCCATCATTTGAAATTTCCCAGGCCCTGTGTCATAAGCATATTGTGAAGATGAAGAAGCCAACAGCTTCAGGGCTGGTGTTTTACTCTGAAGCAAGCAGGGCTGTAATCTCCCCCTCTTCCACTTAACACTGCTCATGATATTTTTCCACAAGCTAAAGAGTAGTTGTTATAATAACAACATAATTACATCTGTAGAGTGCTCACATACCTCAGGCTCCTACAAAGATTTTTTTGTTTTGCTGTCCTGTACCTCAAGCATCCAGGCACACTGTTGCCTTCATTGACCATGCTCATTCCCATGACGGCTCTCCAAAGCTGTCTGCAGTAATACCCAGGTAGATTTTGTACCAGCACCATTAGCTGTGAGCAGCAATGTCTGAAAACAACCGTGCCTTAGTGCTTTACTGAAGTACAATTATCTCTTAAAATGCCCAGACTGGGCTGGCCTTTATTTTATCCCTGTAATTGAAATTTGGCTTCAAGTGTTTCTAACTACAGCCAGTAAATAGAGGCAAAACCCAATCCCTCAGCAGTAATTCATTCAACCATTGTCCAACAATGTCTCCAATGATTTACTTGATGACTGTTGCTTGGCCACGGAGGAGATGGGGTGAGCAGTGGGGTGACAGGAGCACTGATGAAAGGGCAGGTTCAGCTAAGAAGCAGCTAAAAAATTTGGAGAGTGCATGGGAGATGAGTGTGTGTTGGAGATTGGAATGTACATTTCTCAAAGGACTAGGAGGGGACAGCAAAACGTGCATTTTTAAATAAGCTAGCATCCAGATTTTATTACCCTTATTTAGGGTTATCCCAGCAGGCCAACTCTCTTTATTGAAGTTTGCCCTTGTAATGACTAGATTTTCTTCCTCTTTGGATTTTGTCCAGGGAAAGTAGGGAGCAGCTATCAGTGAGTTTCCAGTAGTGCTCTGAGTAGAGGGTATGGCCAGGACATATGAAAATAAGATAGCATTACTCATTTTAAGAAGTGGCAAAATCTGGCCTGTAGATATCACCGCTATTTTCCCACTTATCCAGAGTATTGGTCATATGCCAATAGAAAAAGCTGCCAACTAAAACGTTTTAAGAAAGGAAACACTGTTTGAAGCCTGGCAGTAAATGTTTTCCTTCCCCTGAAATATGCGCTGAACATATGTAAAGAAGGAAGACTCAGGAGCGTCTAGTGAGGTTTAACATTTTGTAATCATACGGATGAATTTGTTACTATTTTCACACTTTGTTCTTTAATAGATGAATATTGTAACTAATGTTTTTTTAGTTAGAAACAGTACTTAAACACTGAAAACAAGAGACAATGTAATGCAGTTGGATAAATCCGTTAAAAAGGCAGTAGTATAGCATTAAAATGCCAACACCATGAATTCTTTGTCGGTTTAAAATTCCTTTGCTGTTCTGCCACTTTCTTTGTTTCTTTATGCTCCTGTTTTTCCTTGTAACTGAAAACATCAGATGACCACGAGGGATGAATATGCAGCGATGCTGCCTCCCAGGATGTGTAGCTGCAGCCTCTAAGCCCAGTGTTACGCAGCAGTCAGGATCCACGTGGCCGATTGTTTTGCAGACATAGTGGTGGCGTATTTATGTATTTCTGAACTTGTTTTTCAGGCTCTGTGGCCGCCTGCATATCGTGAAGCTCGCTGCTTAACAACAGAAATAAAGCACTTGTCAGGCAGAAGCAATGCGTCAGTGCAAAATGGAATTCGCAACACTAAAGTTTACACGAGGAAACAACAAAATCTACTGTGCCATTCTGTTAGGCAACAAAGGTAATTTGTTATGCAACATAATGAGGACTTGTGTGTGATAGGCAGCGGTGGCTCTTGGTTACAGGGCATTGACATCAACAAGCACATGCAGAGCTCACATATAAGAGAATTGCTATACATAGCACAGAAATCAAAAGCTTGGTTGTTATTACAGGGGTTTTTTTCCATCTTAAAAACTGCAGAATAAACAAACACATTGAGACCAGTCCTGCAGTCTTTTATGATCTGGGTAGGACCTTCCTCATTTCCTCTTGGGTTAGTCTGTGTCCCAGACTTGACCGTCAGCCTAGGGGCCACGAGGACAGGGTCACAAGTGTCACGCATTTCATGTGGCTCTGACACATTTGGCAAGCCTGCCAGCCCACACAATGGCAAGGGAAGGGCGAGCGCAGGGGGAGAAGTTAGACACAGTCACAATGCTGTTTACTGCTGCCCAAAAGTCTGTGATGTCTAATCCCACATGCTCCACCGCTGCTGTTAGCACATGCACTCCTACAAGCCAGTTATCCTTCCTGTTGGGAGGCAGTGGTCATGCACCTGTTTTGCAGATAAACTGCAGTGTGCAGGCTGTGTACAGAGCTGGGAATGGAGCCCTGGCCTATAAAGCAGCAAGGCTCATCTGCTTTGCCATATCACCTTTCAAAGTAAATCTACCTGCTGGTGTGATGGGGCCTCTTGTTGATGATGACTTAGGCTGCTCTCTGCCTCCAGAGCTGGAGCTAGACCCAAAGATCCTGTTTGCTGACATTCCAGTACTGTCTCACAACTGCTTGTGTAACTCACTGTTGGGTATGTGTTCTCCTGGCCCACACTGAATGTTTCCCTTGTCATCCAGCTGGAAGAGAGAGTCTGGAAGCAATCTTTTTCTGAGAGCTGCAACGGAGAGAGTGGGCTCAAGCTTCACTGATGAATTAATGCAGGAGAAATAAGGAATCAAGACTGTGCCACATGGCCTAGGGAGGACTAAGCTGAAGATGTGTTGGTAACCTTTGTCCTTGCAGTCTGTGGGGTTGGTTCTGTTTCTTCAGTGTACGTGTAACATTGTACCTTGTGCACGATATTCTGCAGTAGTCATAGTCAAGCAAACAGTGTAATTCCATGAGTGGTGTGTTAATCTGGAGTAAATGCCTGCTTTTTGCCTCAAAAGCCTGGTTGGCCAGACCACGTCAGGGGAAGCTGCTCCTGCAGAAAAGTCAGAGACCCCCATTGCCTGGTGTGCTTTGCCTTAAGCATCACTGCCAGTGACAGGATGTTGGAGTTCTTCTGACTGTGCCAGTGACTCAACAAGGGCCTGATCTGTTTACTCCTGCTCAAACAGGAGCCCAACCTCTTAGCACAGTTACAGCAGCAGTACAAATAAGGGTAAGCCACTTAGTTAACCACTACCTTGGCCAAGTTACTTTACCTCTCAGTGACTTGGGGTGTATGGGACGATCATCACTATGAACTTGCTCTCTGGTGCTTGAGGGTTTAACCAAACACACTGAAACAGCTAAAGAAAGGCAGTGAAACAAGCACTGCTTTAGTGATTTATGGGGTCATGTTGCACATGACACTCAGGCCAAGGTATTCAAACCAGGATGAGATTGAGAAAAATGTCGCTTTTGGTGCTGGAGAGGTACCTGTACTGTGCCAGGTGCCTGCCATTCAGCAGTGGCCTCTTCGCATTAAGAGGCAGATGGGTTTGTCTGGCTCCATTTTCTTATGCCTTTTTTTTTCACAGCCTCTTGAACAATAGGGATCTAGTCCTGACTGAAATATTTTAGGAGCCACTGTGACAGAAATACTTTATGATGATACTGGTTATTTTAATTTAAGACATCTTAATTTAATTACCAACCAAAGTAATTAAATTAAGTCTAACCAAATTAATATTGCATCATAAGAAGCACTAAGATTCCATACTGTGAGGATAAGAAGCAAACAAACCAACCCTTTCATGCAGAAGATGCTATCTGGCATTTGCATAGATATTGTGTGTGTAATTAAAGCCATCCTTAATGTGTAATGCTGTTATTGCAGCCCTTGCTATTTTGTAGCAGTTGGTAGATCTTATAATGAATGAGTATAAAAATATCCCAGGGGCTCTAGAAAGCATTGCAGTGACTTTGCAGACAATGATCCTCTCAAAGTAAACTCCGCAAGCATCTTTGTTTTTTCCAGGGAAACATCTTGTTAGCATCCGTCAGGATGGCTGCCACCGTGCCTCAAGAAAACGCTGATCCTGGCAGAGTGTGGGCCCTGTGCACAGAAGGCTCCCAGGTTAGCGGCCGGCCGGCGCTGCTGCAGGGAGCGCGGAGCGCTCGGTGTGCTCTCCGCAGAGCCGGCGCTGCTTGGCTGAGCCGAGGGTCGCGGGGAGGTGAGCGGCCACGCCAGACAGCCCCGGGTCGTGGGGAGGTGAGCGGCCACGCCAGACAGCCCCGGGTCGTGGGGAGGTGAGCGGCTACGCCAGACGGCCCCGGTGAGCGGCTCCCGGAGGGGCCGCGCTTGGCTGCGCGGCGGAATTGTGCAGCGGCAGCGATCCCGAGGCAGACGTGCCGCGGGCTTGTCCTTCCGCTTGAGTGCAGCTACTTGCAAATGTCCTGCTGCTTCTTCCTCCGCAGCTCTGCTTTCGGGACCATTTCAAGGTCAAGGCTGTTAGCGGGGCTGTGAGTGCAATGCTGCCTCTCCGACGGCGAGGCCCGGGGTACGGGGGTGATTATTTCCGACACGCTTGTGCCGTACCTGATGCACTGAAATGTTATTTCCCCCACAACTTGCTCCTCCTGCCTAGCAGCCGCACAGTTCATGTGACTTTGGTGCATCTGTCAGCCCTGCTGCCTGTCCCCCAGCATCAGGGACGGCAAGATGAAGGAACAGCTCAGTAATGTTTAGCTGAATAAAGTATCAAACACACAGCTCGCGCTGTTGCCATCAGCAGATTACCAAAATGAGAATGAGTACAACTGTTCAAAAACCAGGTTAAGAGGGATTTTCACATGTAAACGTTTGGACTGAAATCTGGTATGGCAGCAAATGGATGCGTGGGGTTGTGTGTTTTAAGCCTCTGCTTGTGTCTTCAAGGTGCTATATTAGGATCGAGCTCATCTGGGTCAGGATGGTGGAATTTGCTCCTTGGAAGGAAGCCTGCTGCCTGATTTCTCCCTGTGTGGATGGCGTTTTTTTGCAAATAGTGTGTCTGTATTGCTTTAAATTCAGCGTTGTGCCCAAGCTGCACCTATAGAAAAGCCCTTTCAAAAGTCAGGAATTTTGACCGTCACAGGATTTGATTGTAACCATTAAGAGAAACAAAAATTAATAGATATTCCTTTATTCTGCTTGCAGCAGATGCTGCAACAGGTGACTGTCAGAGACAGGATGGGTGTGGCTGTCAGGGACTGACAGGTGACCAACCAACTTCAGTTGACCAAATGGGTAGTTTTTTACATTGTAATCTAAACCAAGGTTCAAGGCAGGTGTGTTAGAAGTATTTGTTAGGTGCTAGGGCTTGATAAGTGCTGTGGGTAAGATGAAACTTTGAATTAACCACTTTGAAAGTCATAACAGGTCGAGTATCTAATGAAAAATTAAAGAACAAAATTAGTGGGAACAGGAGAGTTCCCACCAGAGCAACGAGGCGGTCCAGCAGCCGGCAGCCCCTGCAGGGGCAGCTCGTGTGCTCTCTTCTCACAGCTGCTTTAGTCTTCTCTTCTTCTCCCGAGACTGTGGCTTGGCTTAGCTTTCATTTTGTTTGTTGTCAGTACAGGCTGATTTGAATGTGGTCCGAGTGAAAACAGTTACAATCTCAGGATCTGCCCTCAGGAGAGTTTCAGCTGGGTTTTCAGAAGTGGTCATGCACATTGTTGACAGCAAACAGTTCTCTCCGGAGGTAGTCAGTTACCTCATAGCCCAGCCTTTCTTATTTCTTAGCTACAGAGCAAGAAATACTCAGAAATCTGCTGCATTCATAACATGCAGAGATCACTCACTGAAAGGGAAATGTTTCAGAGTGATGTACAAGTTTGCCCCTGCGTTTCCTTATCCGGGGCTTGTGATTGCCACAGGGGACTGCAAGCAGCCCTGGGGAGCGCTGGCAGCTCTGCCCCTCAGCCTGGTGCATCTGCCCCCTTGCTGGCCTGGGTCAGCTCCTGGGTTACTCTTTACCTTTCCTACAGGGCTGCTCACTACTTGAGAATGGCTGCTGTGCTGCTGCTGTATGAGAATGGGCAGTTTGGGGCTGCTTCTCGTCTTCCCACAGTGAAAGCAAAATGCTGAGCACCCCCATTCCCACAGTAACCCCGTGACAGGGCAGTGAGAGCTCTCGGTGCTATTGCCGGGCATCAGTCTTGGCACTTGGTGTGTATTTGTGAGGGGGGTCTTGGCTGGTCTGGAGTTTTCTTGTAAGGCTCCAGATCTTTGAAGATATGTTAAGAAAAGAAAATGTCAACTATAAAAAACTCAATATCCGCCCCCCCTCCCCCGTTTTAGTCCTTACAAAAAAAGTAAAGAATTTAAATTAATAATATATAATAAAATATAATTTTTGCCCTAATGGTTGCAAGAAAAAAAAATAGAGATTAGATGCAGCTGTAACCTAATGTTGTAGGCAGAAATTAACTGATAATTAATAAGAAAAAAAAAATCATACTTTAAAAGTTATTTTCATGATTTTAAATGCTAAGTGTTGCCAATATAATCTCTTTAATGACTAAATTCAAGACGGTGATACTGCTTTCTCCTCCAAATAATATTATAACAATGTGTAGAATATGTTTAATACTGTTAGTTCATTAGAATTGGGCAAGCATAGACAAGCATAAAATGCAGAACAGCACAAAGCCAATTCCTTGTGTATTTCACAGGACCATCAGGACATTCTCACTGCTTATCAGAAAGTATGTAAATAGCTCCTGGCTCCCTTGCTTGCTCAGATAGGGTGGCGAGATCTTTTCCATAAGCCTTCTTCCAGGAAACTCACCCTTCTCAAGGTGTGTGGTGAGAAATGATAACAAAAAGAAAAAGCAAGAAGGATAAAAGGCAACACTAGATAATGACAAGAATACAAAGGGATCCTGGGAAGCAGTGAGGGAGGGGCATGGGTTGTCAGGATCTGAAGAATGCTGAGTACACTGATAAGGTGAGATGAAACCGTGGCCAGGAATATGTGAGTTAGGCCAGGCAGACAAGCTCTCTGCAGGCTGAAAAATCCAACTGTGGTAGTGGACATACAAAACAAGATTTCTTCATGGCAAGGGCAAGAAACTGAGCAAGTCGGATTTGTCTCTGCAGTACCTTGGTACCTATTTTTATCCTTTCAGGCGATGCTTAGGTGCCATAGCTGTGCTCAGTGCAGGGGGAGCAGCCTTACTTGGACAGCATCACCTGTACAGGGATGGCTGGTGGAGGGTGGGAAAGTGAAGTATTAGCCATGCTCTGTGGGAAGAAATTGGAAATTTGGATTAAGGAACTATCTCAGGGACACTCAGTGAAGAATTAGAGCCAGCAGCACCTTCATGCTCATTGTTCTCTGAGATTTGACACGTTAGCTCCCTTGACATAGATGGTCATACCAGAGTGTCCAAAGGATGTAGAGTCATTTCAAAGCAGGGTTTAAACTACAGATGCCATGAAAGCTACTGATAAAGTGCTGGCAAATGTCAGTCATGGAGAACTATGCCTCCAAATCTGTAAATTCTGATGCAGATATAAACTCAAAAGCACCAACAGTCGCTGAGAGTTACTGGTGGAAAACACTTCATAAGCTCCTGACTGTTTTTCCTAGTTGCTCCTTCTCAGCTGCTTAGGTTTTCATCACATCTGCCATTGATTCATGTAGGTGTTAGGATAGGTGCCTGGATAGATGCCTCAATATAGATTATTGAACATCTACTTTTAGATACAGAAGTGAGTACTGTCCCTTCTGTTCTGAAAAAAAATCAACTGGATATATCCTTTTTCTTTGAGGAAGGCAGTTGTTGAGAAGTCACAAGTACATTGGGAAAAGAAGCCAGCCAGTGTGTTTTAGTTCACTCATCACTGGATAGGTTCACTCATCCAGTGGGAAAGAAGCTTGCAGTGGTGGGAAGTTAGGGGTGATGCAGAGAGCACCATGAGTGGGCAAGGGAAGGGGGTGTCTTCCTGTGGCATGGGCTTATGCCAGATGAAATTGTGACTGAACTCTGAATTCACAGTTTCTGTGACTCCAGGTGGAAGCTGTGTGTACAGAGTGCCCCGAAGCACTCCTCCATATGTGAGGGTGATGTTGCAATATGCTGATGTAACTGGTAGGCACAGATGCTTGTCCAAGGGGAGGGGAACCAGCACCCTGCAAGAAATGGCAAGGAACTGCTGCTTGGGGAGGGATAGCTTTGCTCATTCCAGAGGACAGGGGCAGGGAAGAGATCTGGCACTGAGGATCCCCAAAGCAAACCCATGTGCATAGAGAGGAGCCTGGAAAAGGAAATTCCAGGTGGAGGGCGCTTCAGGTTCCTTTGTTCTGTGACACTGCTTTTCCTGCCCTGATCAGAGCCTTATTTGTGGCCAGCACAGCTGTAGGAGAGGGTCTGCAGTTGCTATTGTTCATTGCAATCTATTGCCCATACCATGCATTAAAAGAATGTCTGGCTTCAAAAATATAATATTGCCATGCTTTTAGCATATATTCCAACTTTGTAGGTTTGAAAATTCTCATTAAACCTTTTTGCAAGTACCAAAATTTACAAGAGATCATTAACTCAAGTCCCTCTGCTGCTGAACACCACTCTTGCTGCTTATGGCAGACAATAAAACAGGAATACAAGGTTCAGCTTGCCCTGTGGGATGTTCCAGGCCTCCTGCTAGGGCATTTTTTGGATTCAGGCTTTTCTTAGAGACCACATTTGCCTTTGGTTCAGCAACTGAGGCCACTCTTTCTGTGGGGTCTGCTTACTGACTTCCTTTTAGCTTTCTATTGCCTCATGTCTGCTGGCAGATGCCCTGGCCTTCCCACCAAATCCAAGCTGCAACCCACAGGAGCAGAGCTTTGTGCTTTACCACCTGACACACTGCCAGATGTGATGACTGGATTTGCATGTCTGTCACCGCTACACCTGAAGTTACAGTTTCTGACTTATTAGAACACCATCTCCCAAGCAGTAGCCCGAACCTCAGGAAAGGTTGGCACAAGGTGCTGCTGAAGTGCAGAGGAGAGCAAAGGCCTTTTTTTGGTTGGAGGCCAGCCAGACATCTGTGTGGGCTGTGGGCAGCTGGTTTCTGCTGTGCTTTAGTGCTGGGCTGGCTCAGGCAAGGCAGAGTAACCCCTGGTCTTGCAGGGTGTGCCTGTGGGATGCCCTGTGTCAGCCTCAGGGTTTCCACAGGAGTTTCTGTGGCAGGTGGAGGGCTGTGGCATGTGTGATGTTTGTGAAGAAGGCAGGCCCCTGTGGGTGGGTGGCTGGCTGGCTGAAGGCCATCCTGGGAGCTGGCTGGGAGGAGGAGGTGAGAGATGGCAAGGAAGCAGTGCCCGTGGTTGGCTGTGGCAGACCCAGGCCCTGCATCCCCCCACATGTTACCTGGTGCTTTCCAGGCAGTTCCTCTAAGGGAACTGGAGGCTAGCATGAAACAAAACAGCAGATTTTATTGCAGTAATCACCTTTCCGCAGAGAAGGAGATAAAGGAACAGCTGGGTAACATTTGGCATGACTCAGTATTTCACTACCAAGTGCAAAGTCATGGCTGAAAAGATTATGATTGTTAACTGAGGGGGCTGGCTGCTCTTCTGCCCGGGGCAAAGGTACAGTGTGGCTCTGGGACACTGCAAGGCTGTGCATGGCAGTAGTGCTGGCAGGCTGTGCGCGGCAGTGGCAGTGGTGGTGGCAGTGGTGGTAGCAGTGGCAGGTTGTGTGTGGCAGTGGCAGTGGCAGTGGCAGGCTGTGCGCGGCAGTGGGCGGTGGTGGTGGTGGTGGCAGTGGCAGGCTGTAGGTGGCGGTGGTGGTGGCAGGCTGTACGTGGCAGTGGCAGTGTTGGTGGCAGTGGCAGGCTGTGCGC